>JAXLNS010000001.1:359967955-360127955 GCA_037215915.1 Pantherophis vulpinus | reverse complement strand
ACAATTAACCAGTGGTTGATTGATTGATTGATTGATTGATTGAGTCTGGAGTGATTGTTGTTACCAAGCGTTCAGTGAGGAAGCTGGTTTTCCCACAGAGCTGATGGCAGCCCATCAGCAAATAGAAAGAGCACTTTTGTCAAGATGCACCGTGCTTAAAAGAAAGAAGAGGCGCCCGTTGAGCAAATCATGCCACATTTCTTTTGCTGATAAAGGTAGTCCTGGACTTACAACCCTTCATTTAGTGACCGTTCAAAGCAGTGGTGAAATGTAAAATTGGTTACTACCGGTTCTGTGGGCGTGGCTTGGTGGGAGAGGGGGTAATGTAACTTGGTGGGCGTGGCCAACTTTTTTTTTTTTTTAAAACTTTTAAAACCATTTTTTCTACAACCTCTTCGGCCGAAGAGATTGTGAAAAAAATGCTTTTAAAAGCCTCTGGTGATCAGGCAACTCAGCTGGGATCGTCAGAGGCTTTTTTTTTTTACCTTTTAAAAGCATTTTTTCTATAATCTCTGAAGAGGTTGTTTAAAAAGTGCTTTTAAAAGCCTCTGACGATCCCAGCTGAGCCGCGCAAACATCAGAGGCTTTTTTTTAAAAAAATATTTTTTTGGCCGAAGAGGTTGCAGAAAAAAATGCTTTTAAAAGCCTCTGACGATCCCAGCTGAGCCGCATGATCATCAGAGGCTTTTTTTTTTTTACTTTTAAAAGCATTTTTTCAGCTGAAGAGGTTGTAGAAAAAATGCTTTTAAAAGTTAAAAAAAAAGCCTCTGATGATCGCATGGCTCAGCTGGGCATGGGGGGGGGGGGCGCACGGATTTTTGCTACCGATTCTCCAAACCACCCGCCTCCATTGCTACCGGATTGGGCGATCTGGTCGAACTGGGAGCATTTCACCCCTGGTTCAAAGTTACAGCAACACTGAAAAATGTGACTTAAGGCCATTGCAGCATCCCCCATGATCAAAATTCAGCACTTGGCAACTGACTCGTATTTATGACGGTTGCAGTGTCCTGGGGTCACGTGCTCCCCTTTTGCGACCTTCTGACAAGCCAAGTCAAGGGGGGAAACCAGATTCACTTAACAACCTTGTTACTAATTTAAGAACTACAGTGATTCCCTTAACCAATGTGGTGTGAAATGGGACAAACTCACTCACCAAATTTCTCATTCAACAACATAAATGTTGGGCTCAGTTGTGGTTGTAAACTAAGGACTGACTGTGCCTGTAAGATTAATTCTGCTGTGGCTGCTTTATTTTGCTTTCCTGGACTAATGGGGGCCCTTTTGTTTTACAGTAGAGTAGAGTAGAATAGCAATGAGAAGAGAAGAGAGAATAGAATAGAATAGAATAGAATAGAATAGAATAGAATAGAATAGAATAGAATAGAATAGAATAGAATAGAATAGAATAGAATAGAATAGAATAGAATAGAATAGAATAGAGGTAAAGGTTTTCCTCGCACATATGTGCCAGTCGTTCCCAACTCAAGGGGGAGGTGCTCATCTCCGTTTCAAAGCCGAAGAGCCAGCGCTGTCCGAAGACATCTCCATGGTCATGTGGCCGGCATGACTCAATGCCAAAGGCGCACGGAACGCTGTTCCCTTCCCACCAAAGGGGGTCCCTATTTTTCTACTTGCATTTTTTACCTGCTTTCGAACTGCTAGGTTGGCAGAAGCTGGGACAAGTCACGGGAGCTCACCCTGTTATGCGGCACTTTTGATCGACAAGCTCAGCGTCTTAGCCCCTGAGCCACCGCTTTATTGTCACTTTGAATGTACACTAATCGGCATACATTAAAATGAAATTTCGTTGCCTACAGCTCTCAAAAAGTCACCACCTCCAATATACCCTACATAATCATGACTAAATAAACAAATACAGCATTAGTCTCCACTGAGTTAGTTACTGGTCAGGTTACAGGCATCCTCCTCCATACAGCGTGTGGGATTTTTTTAATCCCATTGGCTCCCTTTCAAAGTTTTTACTGCTGCCCCCATAGTAACAATAAATATAGCATGCAGGGCATCTTGAGGACATCTGTGTGGGAGGGCTGGTGTTGCTGCACAACTCCAGGTCTTTTTTGATGTTCTCTGGCTGGCCGCTCAGCTTTGAACTCTGGGCCTGCCTCTAAGGCTTGGATTTGAGTCCTTTTTCTTCTGGCTTTTCTTCTTTTTCTCAGTTTGATCCCAACTATTCGGACCATGTGTCTATTATTTATTATTTGTCTTGTCTGAATATTTGTATAGGCCACGGCTTGAGCAGGGGCTTGGACTAGAACGGTGATGGCTAACCTTTTTGCCGTCGCGTGCCAGGAAGTGGGGGAGGCGGGGGAAGTTCACGTGCATGTGTGCCCACACCCATAATTCTATGTGTCCTGCCCCACCCCCACTTCTGGCACGCGATGGCCTAGTAGGCCTGTTTTTCTTTCTCATCTGGCTCCAGATCCTCTCTATGCATCTGGGGAGGGCGAAAACAGCCTTCCCCACACCTCGGAGGTCCTCTGGAGGCCCAAAAGGGCCCGTTTTCCAACTTTCGGTTAGACAGGAAGTGACTTTTTTGCTGTCCCCAGCCTCCAGAGTCTCCTAGAGAGGCTGAGAGCTGAGCCAGCGTGCCAGGCAACATGGTTCCGCGTGCCACCTGTGGCACGCGTGCCATAGGTTCGCCATCACGGGACTAGAAGATCTCCAAAGTCCCTTCCAGCTCTATTCTGATTGATATTGACTTTTCAGGCAGTTCAGGAGGTGGAGAAAGCCAGCTTGGTCTAATGTTTAAGGCACTAGGATGGAGACCAGGAGACTGTGAGTTCTAGTCCCGCCTTAGGCATGAAAGCCAGCTGGGTGATTTTGAGCCAGTTGCCAGGAGACGGTGAGTTCTAGTCCTGATTTAGGCATGAAAGCCGGCTGGGTGACTTTGGGCCAATCACTAGGAGAAGGTGAGCTCTAGTCCTGCCTTAGGCATGAAAGTCATCTGAATGACTTTGGGCCAAACACCAGGAGATAGTGAGTTCTAGTCTCACTTTAGGCCTGAAAGCCAGCTGGGTGACTTCGGCCCAGTTGCACACTCTAAGCCCAACACATCTCACAGGGTTGTTGTTTTGGGGAAAATAGGAGAAAAGTATGCTGGATATGGGTTATTTCTAAGAAATAATAAGGACAGGATACAAATAAATACATAAATTGTCGGTCATGAGGGGACACTGCAGACAAGTACGCCAAGATGTTCAGGAAAGGGAATAGAGTGGTCTAAATGCTCACCCTTCCTGTCATGAGCAGCTGATGGCTGGGCCTCCCGCTTAGGAGACCCTTTTGAGCCTCATCCCACGGCGGGCCACCACGTTCCTTCCATCACCCCCTGGAATTAACCACTGATCCTGTGCCACCCCCCCACCCCTGTGCATGCTTGTATTGTTCCTTTGTCAGCTGCCTATACATACATTTTGCTGGCCTCAGCTGCAGCCTGCAGTGGCCTCCCTTCTCTGCCTTCTTTTCTCTGCTGAGTCTCGTCTGTTTTTTTAATTTTTCTTTTCCAATAAAGGAGAGTAAAGCCAGAGGCCTCATTAGAAATAAAACTCCGGAGCTTGTATTCTCTTATGGGGCTCTGCAGCGAGTGGTATTATTCAGAACACTTATGTAAGCTCTTTCTCTTCTTTTTAGACCTTGCAATTCAGATTATGCCTGGTTATTGGGCCCTTTGTTTCTGCTTCGCTTTAGGGGCAGAGTGGTTTATTTTTAGAGAAATGCATGGCGCAACTCCAGACAGGTTTATTTATTCATTTATTTATTTTATTTTTTATTTTATTGGATTTATATACCGCCCTACTTCCGAAGGACTCAGGGCGGTGAACAGCCACAGAATAAAACACATAAATACAAAAATTTAAAATAGAATAAAAACGAATTGAATAAATTGGCTGAGACAAATTTAAAATACCCAATAATTTAAAAACAAATTAAAATTTACATTTAAAAGGGGAGAAGATTTAGGCCAGGCCAGCTTGATGAAATAAGAAAGTCTTGAGCGCACGACGGAAGGTGCGCAGATCCGGGGTCCTCCGTATCTCCGGGGGGAGCTCGTTCCAGATTGTAGGTGCCCCCATAGAGAAGGCTCTCCCCCTGGGGGCCACCAGTCGACATTGTTTGGCCGACGGCACCCGGAGGAGCCCCTCTCTATGGGAGCGTACTGGCCAGTGGGAGGCTATTGGTGGTAGCAGGCGGTCCTGTAGATATATAGGTTTATATATAATTTACCTACCTATTGACGTTTAACCAGAAGAATAGGTCGCGGACGTCTTCTAGATTCTTTGGCCTACAGGTTAGTCCTCGACTTATGACCCACAATTGAGCCCCAAACTGCTGTTTGCTCAGCAAGAAGAGTTAAGTGAGTTTTGCCTCCTTTTACAACCTTTCTTGCCACAGCTGTTAAGTGAATCGCTTCGGTTGTTAAGTTAGTCACGCAATTATTAAGTGAATCTGGCTTTTCCCATTGACTTTGCTCGTCAGAAGGTTGCAAAAAGGGATCGCATGACTTTGGGACACTGCAGCTGTCATAAATACAGGGTCCCTTGGGAGTTGGGCGGCCTAGAAATGTGACAAAATAAATAAATAATAAATACAAGCCAGTTGCCAAGCGTTCTGAATTTTGATCACGCAACCACGGGGGATGCTGCAACGGTCCTACATGTGAAAAAAAAATGCTCATAAGACAGTTTGTTTTTTTTTTTAAGTGCCGTTCTGACTTCAGTCACTAAATGAATGGGTTGTAAGTCGAGAACTACCTTTTTTAAAACAGTCACTCCGGAGCAGTCTGGCCAAAGATAAGAACAGTGGTCCAGAAATACAGTAGAGACCTTCAAATTTCAAATTTCTAGGTTCTATCATATCGCAAGATCTAAAATGGACAGCTAACATCAAAAACGTCATCAACAAAGAATGTTCTTTCTGCGCCAACTCCGGAAGCTCAAACTGCCCAAGGAGCTGCTGATCCAGTTCTACAGAGGAATTGTTGAGTCTGTCATCTGCACCTCCATAACTGTCTGGTTTGGCTCTGCAACCCAACAAGACAGACACAGACTTCAGAGGAGAATTAGAACTGCAGGAAAAACAATGGCTACCAACCTGCCTTCCATTGAGGACCTGTCTGCTGCACGAGTCAAAAAGAGGGCTGGGAAAATATCTACAGACCCCTCGCATCCTGGACATAAACTGTTTCAACTCCTACCCTCAAAACGACACTATAGAGCACTGCACCCCAGAACAACTAGACACAAGAAGAGTTTTTTTCCCGAACGCCATCACTCTGCTAAACAAATAATTCCCTCAACACTGTCAAACTATTGACTAAGTCTGCACTACTGTTAATCTTCTCATCGTTCCCACCACCCATCTCCTCCCACTTACGACTGTATGACTCGGGTGGGTTCTACTTACTTTTACTACTGGTTTGCAGCGGGGCCACACGTGCACGCTTTTCTGCACATGCACAGAAGCGTTTTGGTGATGTCAGGGTCGGTGGGCGGAGCCTCCCGCCAGTTTTACTACCAGTTCTATAGAACCGGGGGCAACCCACCACTGGTATGACTGGAGCCTTGGTAGTACAGTGGTTTAATGCACCCTGTTATTAACATCCAGCTGCCTGCAATTTCTGCAGGTTCGAATCTTACCAGGCTCAAAGTTGACTCAGCCTTCCATCCTTTCTAAGGTAGGTTAAATGAGGACCCAGTTTGTGGGGGCAATGAGCTGACACAAGTATGAAGGCTGTTGCTTAACGCATTGTAAGCCGCCCTGAGTCTCCGGAGAAGGGCGGCATATAAATCAAATTTAAAAAAACAAAACAAAAAAAACCCCTTGTTGCTGATATCCTTACGATTTATATTGACTGTTTCCTAATATGATTTGACTGCTTATTTGTTCCCTATGACTATCAATAAGTGTTGTACCTTATGATTCTTGATGAATGTATCTTTCTTTTATGTACCCAGAGAGCGTATAAACCAAGACAAATTCCTTGTGTCTCCAATCACACTTGGCCAATAAAAAATTCTAGTCTAGTCTAGTCTAGTCTAGTCTATATCTGCAGGATACTCAGTCAAGCATTTGGTGAAAAGCAAATAGCATCTTTTTCGGCCAATAAATTCAGAATCCATTCTGCGCACTGGATAAAATGGTCACAGAATGGATCCCACTGGATCCATAGCGTCCACGAAAGAGACCTAAAACAAGACAGAGAATGGTGGGCTAGGGAATGTCAAATTTTTCAACTTTCAATTCCCAAACCTTAGGGGTTGCTCAATTGTAAATGATTGTAAATGCATTTTCGTTACTTTAATATAATTTAGATGTGCTTGGTATTACATACCGTAAATCAGAGGTGGGTTTCAGCAGGTTCTGACCAGTTTTGGAGAACCGATAGTAGAAATTTTGAGTAATTCGGAGAACCGGTAAATACTGCCTCTGACTAGCTCCGCCCCCATCTATTCTCTGCCTCCCGAGTCCCAGCTGATTGGGAGGAAATGGGGATTTTGCAGTAACCTTCCCATGGAGTGGGGAGGGAATGGAGATTTTACAGTATCCTTTCCCTGTCACGCCCACCAAGCCACACCCACAGAACCGGTAGTAAAAAAATTTGAAACCCACCACTGCTGTAAATATATTAACTTTTGAACGTTTTGTTTGTTTCATTGGGCGGGCCCAGTTGGGGAAACTGGTCCAGTTGGGGCCCAGTTGACTACCTGACTGTACAGGTAGTCCTCGTCTTAATGACCACAATTGAGTAAGTCAAGGACTACCTGTATGGATTGGAAACGGGCGGAAGCGGCCTTCATCCTGCGGTGGGTAAACCATGGCTTAAAACGGATTTTATTTTATTTATTTTATTTTATTGAATTTGTATACCGCCCTACTCCCGAAGGACTCAGGGCAGTGAACAGCCACAGAATAAAACATATAAATACAAAATTTAAAATAGAATAAAACGAATTAAATAATTTGGCTGATGATGATGAAATTCAGAATAGGACGTGTGAGGACGCTTAAGTCCAAGGGCTGTGTTTGCAAAGCGAGGACCATAACTCGGTGAAAAAGGATGTGTGTTTCCATGCAAACAATCCCCCCCCCCTCGGGGGGGTTTTCCAGCTAAGTTAAGAGTTGTGTCATTACTGGGGGAGCCCCATTTGCCAGTGGGAGAGCTGAAGGCCGTCCCAGCAGCCTTCCCACGAGCTGTTTACTTTTTATCAATGAATAACCGGGAGGCAGGTGATAGTACATAACAGCCACATGGCATCTCAAGGCCCCCGGTGGGTTTTGATCCCTCACTCCAAAGTTAATACAGGAAGTCCTCGGCTTAACAACCATTCGTTTCGTGACCATTGGAAGTTACCACAGCACAGAGGAATGGGACTTGGGTCCGTTTTTCACACTTACGACCGTCATGGCATCCTTGTGGTCAGTGCTGCTGCAGATCTAAGCACCTCCCGGGCCTGGATCCAGCCCACGGGACTTGAGTTTGACACTTCCTGCTATAGAAGAAACTTTCTCTGCCTTAAGGAAGCTTCTTTTTTTTTTTTTTTTTTTTCCAAAAGTGGCAAATATCTGTAGCTCGGGTGTAGGATGAAGGTAAAGGTTCCTTCTCCGAGCTTGTGGGTTTGGTTCCCGAACGTTTCACTACCAGACTGGGTAACATCTTCAGCGTCAGTCTTGGTGTTCTTGTTCTGTCCCCGTCCCACACACGCACACCAACAGATGTCCAAGAGTTAAAAACCAAACCAGCCGACAAGAAACTCCCTTTTGATAACGGAACTTGGCAGCAACCTAGTGGCTGCCTGCCAAGAGTCTTTTACTTACGAAGGGAGGAGAGAACTTCTCTCCGCTTTTGTACATCAAAGTAAATGTTCAATAAATACAGGGTAAATTAAGTCCAGTTCACAAATGTAGTCCAGCAAAGCCCATAGCAAAAGTCCGGCAATGCAGAATGGCGTGGAAGCTTTCAGCTTTGTTCTTCACAAGGCTTGACTGGCCACCACGCTCCCTTTTATACCCTGTGGGGTGTGGTCCAGGGACTCAGCCTAATCTCTGGCACGCCTCCTTTTCTGTTGCGTGCGCTTATCTCTCCGACGCTGGCGTGGATCCAGCCAAGACTCATCTCCGTCACTGTCTGACTGCAACTGCTCGGGGATACCTGGCTCCTGGCCAATCTCTTCTCCGTCGGGAGACACCTGAGGCATTGCCAGAGAGGAGGGTCCTGGAGAGGGAGGCCCGGCCAACTCCTCTCCTTCCCTTTCGGAGCCTTCTTCCTCTGATAAGACGGGCTCGGGGGTCGGAGCCACAACAGTTCTTCTGCTTCTATTTCTGAGCATATTAATCTACCGCGACACATATGGGTGACATACAATAGAATTAGAACGACTCATGGGGTGTGTGCCAACTCCTTGTATAAATGGGGAAAGACACCTTCAGCGCAATGCGATTGTGGGGCTCCTCGACAGACTATCCAACATATAGCGAGGGAATGCTCTAACAGAAGGTATCCAGGAGATTTTAGGGACTTCCTCTGCGTAACAACAACAGCTACTGACTGGATCTCCAAAATCGACATTAAACGCTGAAATGTTATTTCTGTTTTCCTCTTAGGTTTTTTCTTACTGCTTTTTTTAAAATTGTTTTAATTGTTTTAACCTGTAAAAATGAAGTGTTTTAATATTGTGTGGGACCAGCCATACGCTAAATAAAATAAATAAATAAATGCCACCCTTTATTTAAAAAAACCGTTTTCTTTCTATCCTACCTAACTTCTAATCATGTCACCTACCTAAAAAAAATCAAAGAAAGAGAGAAAAATAAAAGCAAGTCAGAACAACAAAAAGGAGAAATCATCTATCCATCATCTCTTGCCCGCTTCAATACTTTTAATTGCTATGCTTTTTTTTTTTTGACTTGCCTCCCATATTCCTCTCTTGGATCTTTATCTCTATCTACTTCTTGGCTTTTCAATCTAGATATTTCTCCCACCTCTACCCTCTTCCACTGCCTAGCTTCCAACTTCTTAAAGCAGCTATGTTGTCTTTTCCTGGAGTTGTGTAAATGCCCACTACAATTGTAGCACAGTCCCGGGAAGAAAAAAAATGAATTTGGGTTACGGACTTGCAAAAAAAAAATTGGTATGAAATTGCCTTCAGTTATTCCAAAGCACCATAGATCCAAAGAACTGCACAATCCTGCCAGATATAAAATTATATAGCAATAGCACTTAAGACTTACATACCGCTTCACAGTGCTTTTACATCCCTCTCTAAGCGGTTTACAGAGTCAGCCTCTTGCCCCCAACAATCTGGGACCTCATTTGACCCACCTTGGAAGACCGGAAAGCTGAGTCAATCTTGAGCAGGTCAGGATCGAACTCCTGGCAGTGGGCAGAGTCAGCCTGCAATACAGCATTCCTAACCACTGTGCCACCACTGCTCTGTATCCAATTATAATTGTTTCTTTGGTGGTTTGTAATGCAAAATCCACATCTATGACTGTCTACGCTTGTCTTTTTTAAAGCTGTATTTGAAAGCTGAGCATCGTGCCAATTTCAAAATCAAAATTGATTATCTCCGAACAATAAATTTCTGTCTTTTTGTGGTCAATGCCGTAAATATCTCCAAGATAGATCAATGGCGGGTGGGTGAAAAGGAATTATTTATTGTAAGAAAGCTTCCATTATTCTTCTTTAATGAGATGTTTCTTTTTTTCCTTTCTTTCAGGAAATGCCCAACTCTGTCTTTCTCGTAATGGAGGTGTGTATATTTATGATTTGAATTTCTTTGTGGCTAAATTTGAGTTATTTTTCCTTTTGTCATCCTAAAGTCTCCCCAGCTTCCCCAAAACCAGTTAGAGATCCCCTGAATTGTTCTAAATTTAGTACCTACAGTAGTGGTCAAAATTGTGGAAACCTTTTGGGGAAAGTGTATTCTTGAGTTTTGATGGCTAATAACATCACTTTTTTTTTTTTTTTTTTTTTTTTTGAGTTTAAAGATAATCCTATTCCACTGTTGGAATAGCCTGGGAATAGCCCTGACCTTCTTAACCCAATTGAAAATCTATGGAGCTGGCTAAAGAAACTTGTTAGTCAGAAGCACCCAGCAATAAACCCCAGTTAATAGAAACAATCCTTCAATCTTGGTTTCACATAACACCTGCAGAAGTAAAAGACTTGGTTCACTCCATGGGAAGACGTTGTAAGGCCGTCATTCATGCTAAAGGTTACCCAACTAAATATTAACTGACATGGGGATCATTTTTGTATATCTCACTTTTACTATGTGTTTCACTTTTCTTCTTTATATTGTAACTGTTATTCTAATAGCAAATCCTTCCTAAAAGTTATTGCTTTACATTCTTGATTAAATTATCTTTCCATTGATATATAATTTTATCGTACTACATTGAAAAAAATGGTGTTATTATCTAGTTTTATTTATTATTTATTTATTAATTCAATTTGTATGCTGCCCCTCTCCCAAGACTCAGGGCGGCTAGAAAATACACTTTTCCCAAAAGGTTTCCACAATTTTGGCCACTACTGTATGTACACTACCAAAGAAAATCCACCCCAAAATATTTCTGATCCACAAGATTTGGGTTCCAATGCATAGTGTTATGTTATTTATGCTATAAAATATATGTGAGTTAATATTTGATGTTCTATATTTACAGAAGTAATTATTAAAAGTCCTCTTTTTTTTTTCATTCACCCATACATTGCCTTGCAAAACCTAGAACAGCTAAGGAAATGTGCTACCAATAAAAGAGAATATTCAGGGTTGAATTGTGGAGTCCTTGGTGCTCTTTGAACTTGGCGGTTTTCTTGCAGGCGTTTCATTACCCAGCTAGGTAGCATCATCAGTGCTAGAAGGAAGTGGGGTTTGCTCTCTGCTTATATACCAGTGGCTTGACCTGTCAGCAGGGTGGATTTGATTTAAATCGAGTTGATTTAAATCACAATTTAAATCGTAATTTTTAAAGAGCAGCTGTCATCTCTGCTCCTCCTTTGACCCACCGTTGACTCACCGATAGTCCCAGTGTTGCAGAATATACAGCCTCCTGCTACATAACTAAGCTCCATTTCATGCTGAATAAACTAAATTATTTATGTATCTTAAATAGAAAACTATCTTACGATAGATTTTTACCCCAAAAGTTTTTTTAATATACTTTATTAAATTTTTCCATTATAAAAGAAAAATATACAATCTCTACCTCCTTCAGAGGCACAGTGTTTATACATATTAAGAAATCATACATCAAATATACTTCATCCTTAGCTGTTCAAAATTATATACAGTATAGCTCGTATTTCAAATGCATAACTAATCATATCCTAAGATCATGTTTTTGTCTTGTTCTTCAACCAGTTATACCAATTTCCCCATACTTCGTAATATTTAGATTTCTCCTCATTATTTATCTCACTCGACAGTTTTGCCATTTCTGCACCCTCTAGGATTTTATTTATTAACATTTCTTCTGGTGGTATGATTTTATTTTTCCAGTATTTCGCAAAAGCTAGTCTAGCCACTATTGTTATCTGGATTATAAATTGAGTTTTGTTATTGTTAAAGCCATCCGATTATACCCAGAAGGAAGATTTCTGGTGATAAAACAATCTCCTGTCCCTTTATTTCACATAGCCAATGTCGAATTTTGGACCAGAACCTTTTTGTCTCTGGACAGGTCCACCATAAATGATAGAAGGTGCCGACCGCTTTTCCACATTTCCAACACATGGCTGAGAGATTTGGAAACATTTTCGCTAATCTAGCTGGCGCTAAATACCACCTGTGTAGCATTTTATAAGGATTTTCTCTGAATGTTACCGATTTCGTCATTTTATAATTCCTATTCCAGGCCACCTCCCTGTCATTGAAATTTAATCTGTATCCCAAATTTTTTTCCCAGATGTTTTAGCTGGTTTTTTGCTATGATCTCTGCCCTATCCTCATCTAATAAAAAGTTGTATATTTTTGCTAGCATTTTCTTATCTACTCCCCAAATTTTTTTATTAAAATAAATTCGATAAAAATCAAAAAGATCCGATTTAAATCAAAAAAATTGATTTTTTTGATTTTTTTAAAAAAAATCATTGATTTTTATCCACCCTGCCTGTCAGTGTTGGTGGGAGTGTTCTTGATTAGGCTTTTATATATTATTTGTTTGTCTGAGTTGGTGGTTCCTTGATTAGGGTATGTTTACAATAAATTGTCAGGGTTCCAAGTAAATACATCCATAGCAGAGAGAACTCCAAGGCAGGAAAGTTCCTCATTTTATTAGGATATATATTGGCACAAAGCTGGTGAAAACCGACTCTAAAGTTCCCTCAATTTTCACCTTATTAAAAGTGAAAGTTTGCCACTTTCCCAAAACAGTCACGTTGTCCAATCAGCATAAAGTACTGTTGCTAGGTGATCTCAGTCTCCTCCTGAACCCCTGCTGGAATGTCCTTGGCTCCCATGGGAAAGCAGTCTTTATTTTGGCTACAGCACCCCAGCTATCTCTACTCCCCCCCCTTCCTATCCACAGCTCCAGTGTGTGTCAGCACTGAAGCAGAAAAAGAAAATGGTCTCAGCTCGGCCATCTCAGGGCTGACATAAACATTGTTTACTTGGACTAAAACACCTCCTCCAGCAATCGATACCCAGAGAAGCCAAAATGATCACCAAGATTAACAGTAGACCAACAACAAGCCTTTAAACAACACCTCAGTTAAGGAAATACCAACTCAAACAAACAGACGTTTCATAACCCGACTGGGTAACATTATCAGGACTAGAAGGGAGTGGGGTTAGCTCTCTGTTTACCGTATTTTTCAGACTATAAAACACACCGAAATTTAGAAGAGGAAATCGACCAAAAACATTTTTGGCCTCCACGCCCCCCCATTTTCGGGCCTTTTCCAGCCTTTTTTCTGTCCGTTTTCTAGGCCTTTTTGGGGGGGGCAATTTTCAAGGCTTTTTTCAGCTTTTTTTCGAGGCTTTTTTCTGCCCGTTTTCGAGGCTTTTTTTTTTTTTTTTTTTTTTTTTTTTTGGCCAGTTTTCAAAGCTTTTTTGACCCGTTTTTGAGGCTTTTTTCAGGCCATTTTTTCCCAAACAAATTGGCCAAAAAAGCCTCAAAAATCATCCAAAAAAAGCCTTGAAAATGGGCTGAAAAAAGCCTCAAAAACGGGCTGAAAAAAGTCCCGAAAATGGGCCTGAAAAAGGCCGAAAATGGGGCGTGCGGAGGCAAAAAAAATGGCGGGTGGGCGGGGCTTCGGCAATATTCAGTCTAAAATGCACAGACATTTTCACTCCCTTTTGGGAGACAAAAAAGTGTGTCTTATAGTCTGAAAAATATGGTATATACAGGTGTCGGGGCAATACCCCAATCAAGGAACTACCAACTCAGGTAAGCAAGCTCACAGTAAACCACAGCCTAATGAATCAACCCCCAAGAATACACCCACCGACACCGACAAGTCGTAAACAGAGAGCATACCCCACTCCCTCCTCCTAGCACTGATGATATTACTTAGCTGGGCGATGAAACGTCTGCAAGAGAGAGAGAAAAAAATCCCAGCTCAGAGAGCATCAAAGACCCCACAGAAGAAATGTGTGCCTGTGGATTAAAGGAGAGGGGGACAGCATGTCATGCCAGAATTTAGAGAAAAGCTAAAATAATCTTTATTGTCATTTTTCCTGTGTACACAATTGTGCACATTAAAATGAAATTCTGATGCCTGCTCTCAAATGAAAAATATATATATAATGAGTGTGTGTGTGTGTGTGAAGGAAATAAGGGATCGGGGTCCAACTAGCAATAGCCCGAGAAGGAGAACGGTCAGAGGTTTAAATAGCCCAGGAAAGAAAATCAGATTTTCATCATGCTGCTCCTTTTTTAAAAAAAAGTCTGCACACGTGGCAGCCTTGTTAAATTTCAGCCCTTGGAAAAAAAGATGGCTCTTTTTAAGCTTGCCATCGGTATCGCCCAATTGAGCTGGTGCAGTGCGGTGCGTTGCAAAATTGTGCATCTATACAGGTGACAGTTGGGTGCATTCAGATGCATCAGGCAAAAGGAAGAAAGGCTTTGTGTTTGTTTTGGGGTGTGGATATTAGCTAGTTGGGGCTGGGGTGGGGTGGGGGAATGACTACCGAATATTTTTCCAGAATTATTTCCACTATTTCTAATTATTTCAGACTTAGAAGTCCTCATCAATGAGCTAATTAGCTAGAATCCACACCTAAAATAAACCTTATACCTTCTGGTTTTTTTTGGTGGCTTATTGTTTAACCTGCTTTTCTTTTTCTTTCTTTCTTTCTCTGTTCTTTCTGAGGAACACTTTTTAAGTCCCATCAATTCGCCAAGAGATAAATATAGTTTTTGTGTGTGGCTCAGCTACATCTCCCGGTCCATAACCCAACTGACTTCTTTCTGGTAACTAAAAAGCTAGGCTGCTGATTTCTCTCTTACTATTAAACCTTCGGTACTCGGCGAGTTCCGTTAAATAAAAGCATCAAAAATATTTATGATTCTCTCCACACTGTATCTGCAGTGGGTGTGAATAATTGTGCAAAATAAATAAATAAATAAAAATGCACACAGCGTTTCCATTGGCAAACGCTTCTTTTTTTTTTTTTTTTTTCCCCCCCTGGATTGTGAAATCGTCAACTGTGGGATGTAAGACTGCAGTCCCATTGCCTGGAGAAGCAGCCGTGCGTGTCGACCCCCCTGACACGCAAGCGTCCTGTTCTCTTTTTATAATTTCCAGAGTCTCTTGTCATTTTGCTGGGTTATGTCTGGGATTAGAAACATGATTTATATTTAAGGTTGCACGTTAATGCAGCATGCAGTGCCAGGGAGAAGCAGAAGATTCCCCCCCCCCCCCAATTCTGAAAATAAAATCAAGATAAAAGAGTTTTTAGACAAGCAAGGAAACCAGTCTGGGTGCTTTGGGTGTTCTTGAACTTCTTGTCTGAAATGGTATTTGGTTTCCTGCCTGAGCAGGGGGGGGTGGACTTGAAGACCTCCAAGGTCCCTCTGACTCTTATTTGATTCGATTCTTCGATTTGATTTGATTCTTCTATTCCTATTCTTCTATTTTATTCTGTTCTTCTATTCTACCGTGTTTCCCCGAAAAAGAGACCCTGTCTTATATTTTTTTGAACCCCGAAATAAGCGCTTGGCCTTATTTTCAGGGAGGTCTTATTATTTTGGGGCGCATGGAGCAAGACAGGGGCTCCTCTTGCCATCTTACCTGATTTCCAGCTCTGTCTCCCTAACCCTAAGTAGACAGACTGCGCATGCATTTAAATATTTTTGGGGTGGGCTTATTTTCGGGGAAACACAATATTCTATTCTGTTATTATATTATTCTATTCTATTCTATTCTATTCTACTCTACTCTACTCTACTCTACTCTACTCTACTCTACTCTACTCTACTCTACTCTACTCTACCCTACCCTACCCTACCCTACCCTACCCTACCCTACCCTACCGTACTCTAGTATACTATACTCTAGTATACTCTAGAATACCTATACTATACTATACTATACTATACTATACTATACTATACTATACTATACTATACTATACTATACTATACTAAACTAAACTAAACTAAACTAAACTAAACTAAACTAAACTAAACTAATATTATACTATACTAAACTATAGTATACTAATACTAATATTATACTATACCATACTAAACTCTAGTATACTAATACTATACTATACTAATACTATACTAAACTAAACTAAACTAAACTATAGTATACTAATACTATACTATACTAATACTATACTAAACTAAACTAAACTAATACTATACCATATTAAACTATAGTATACTAATACTAATACTAATACTATACTATACCATACTAAACTATAGTATACTAATACTATACTATACCATATTAAACTATAGTATACTAATACTATAGTATACTATAGTATACTAATACTATATTATACCATACTAAACTATAGTATACTAATACTATACTATACTATAGTATACTAATACTAATACTAATACTATACTATACTATACTATACTATACTATACTATACTATACTATACTATACTATACTATACTATACTATACTATACTATACTATACTATACTATACTATACTATACTATACTATACTCTGAACCAGTAGATGTATATTTTATTTTGATTTTATTTACCACATTTTGCAACCACCCATCTCCCTCACAGTAGGACTCTGGGCACTGTACAATACAATATTAAAACATAAAAACAGTATATAAAATTTAAAATTTATGGAACGTGCGGAGGGGTTTTAGATCAAATAGATCAAGCGTATAGCCTTCATCCCTTCTGATACTGGTCCTTCCTTCCTCTTCTCTTTCACAGTATTGCAACGGTGGAGACCTAGCAGATTACTTGCAAGGTAACAATTTCCTGCTTTTTACCTGCAATAATGGTCAAGTGTCAGGAGAAATTTCCTGACAGAACAATTCATCAGGGGAACGACTTGCCTCCAGAAGTTGTGGGTGCTCAGGTTTTTTTAAAAAAGGGATTGGACGACCATTTGTCTGCAATGGTATAGGGCCGTGATGGCGAACCTATGGCACGCATGCCACAGGTGGCACACGGAGCCATATCTGTGGGCACACGAGCGTTGCCCTAGCTCAGCTCCAGGTCACATACGTACCCTGGCCAGCTGATTTTTGGGCATTCCGGGCCCACCGGAAGTTGGGAAACGGACTGTATCTGGCCTCCAGAGGGCCTCCAGGGGGCTGGGGAAGGCCGTTTTCGCCCTATCCAGGCTCCTAGAAAGTCTCTGGAGCCTGGGGAGAGCAAAAAACGTGCCTTCCAGTCCCACCAGAAGTCGGGAAACGGGCCATTTCCGGCCTCCGGAGGGCCTCTGGAGGGTAGGGAAGCCGTAAAATGGGGGCAAAGCTCACTTAACAAATTTCTCACTTAGCAACATACCGTATTTTTCGGTCTATAAGACACACTTCCCCCCCTCCCCAAAAAGTGGGTGGAAATGTCTGTGCGCCTTATACAGCAAATGTTGCCGAAGCCCACCAGCCGGCTTCTGCCTCCCAGCAATTTGCCTCCTTGCAGCAAACTGCCTGGTCAGCTTCAGCACAGCCTGATTTAGCACAAGCAGCTGATTGGCAGTTGGATCAGCCTCCATCTGAATACCGCTGATCTGCTACTTCAGGCTGTGATCACTACCGCCTCTGCGCGCCCCATTTTTGGCTTCTGCGCGTCTTGTTTTCAGCTCGTTCCAGGCGGTGGGGATTGCCCTGGAACGGGCCAAAAATAAGGCACACGGAGGCCGAAAACAGGGCGCACGGAAGCTGAAAATGGGGTGTATGGCGGTGGCGATGGGTGGGGGCGGCGATGGGCGGTGGCGATCCCCGCAGCCTGGAACAGCTGATAGGCAGTATTCTGGGAGGCAATCCAACTGCCAGTCAGCTGCTTGTGCTAAATCAGACTGTGCTGAAGCTGACCAACCTGTTTGCTGTTTGCTGCAAGGAGGCAAATTGCTGGGAGGCAGAGGCAGATTTTTTTTTTTCTTGCTTTCCTCCCCAAAAGCTAGGTGTGTCTTACAATCCGGAGCATTTTATAGTGCAGTGGTTCTCAACCTGTGGGTCACCACATGACCCCCAACCCCATGAGGAACTGTATTAAAGAGTCCCGGCATTAGGAAGGTTGAGAACCACTGTTAAAGTGCGAAAAATACCGTAAATTTTGTCTCAATTGTGGCCGTAAGTTGAGGACTACCCTGTTTCCCCCAAAATAAGACATCCCCTGATAATAAGAGCCTTGGTAGTACAGTGGTCTAAGGCACCCTGTTATTAAGCTGGTTATTAAGACCAGCTGCCTGCAATTACTGCAGGTGCGAATCTCGCCAAGGCTCAAGGTCGACTCAGCCTCCCATCCTTTCTAAGGTAGGTAAATTGAGGACCCAGTTTGTGGGGGCAATAAGCTGACTTTGTATAAATATACAAAAGGATGAAGGCTATTGCTTAACGCATTGTAAGCCGCCCTGAGTCTCCGGAGAAGGGCGGCATATAAATCAAATTAAAAAAAAAAAAATCCCAATCGGGCCTTTGAGCAGATGGCAACAAGGCCAAGCGCTTATTTTAGGGTTCAAAAAAATATAAGACACAGGGTCTTATTTTCGGGAAAATACGGTACCTGTAATTGGGCCTGATAGACAGCTGCCTTTGTTTTGATTTCCGGAGACCTGGTTCCGGACATTTGTGGTATGATCTGGAGCGGGAGGGATCATACTTTTGGAAAGGAATCATTTCCCCCCCCCCCCCCCCCGAGGAATTGGAGACTAAGGAGAAATACTTTTTAAGGGTCCAGTGAACTGTAAAATTCAAGGTAGCTATTTTGGGACTTTGAGCATCATTGCACAGCTGTTGTGGGAAGGTGCGGGCGATGTTGTGTGCCCTTCAGAAGCCAGCGTGGCCTTCTGGGACGCTGAGAAAAAGCAGGGTGTCGGGCTACAAAATTTCTTGCCTAACCCAGGTCGTCCTCGACTTAAGACCACCATCGAGCCCAAAATTTCTGGTTGCTAAGGGGAAACATTTGTTAACTGCATTTTGCCCCGTTTTACGACCTTTCAAGTTGTTAACTGAATCACTGCCGTTGTGAAGTGAAACTGCTTCTTTTTTTTTTTTTTAATTTGATTTATATGCCGCCCTTCTCCGGAGACTCAGGGCGGCTTACAGTGCGTTAAGCAATAGCCTTCATACTTTTGTATATTTATACAAAGTCAGCTTATTGCCCCCACAAACTGGGTCCTCATTTAACCTACCTTTAGAAAGGATGGAAGGCTGAGTCAACCTTGAGCCTTGGAGAGATTCGAACCAGCAGTAAATTGCAGGCAGCTGTGTTAATAACAGGGTGCTTTAAACCACTGTAGTACCAAGGCTCTTGATTGACTTTGCTTTGTCGGAAGGGATCAAATGATCCTGGGACATAGCGAAGGTCATAAATATGAGCCAGTTGCCAAACTTACGAATTTTTGTCACGTGACTGCAGAGGTTGTAACTGTGAAAATTGGTCATGTTCCTTTTTTACGGTGCCGTTGTAACTTTGAACGGACACTAAATGAACTGTTGTAAATCGAGGACTACCTGTACAACTTTTTTTTTTTAAATTCAAGGTAGGTAGTCAGTTCAGGTAGTCCGCGACTTACGAGCCCAGTAAGAACCAGAATTTCAATTGCTAAAGCAAGGCAGTTTTGGTCAGAGCTGCCGCAGTCCGATCCCTTAGGAAAGAAAAACCTTCATTTGGTTAAAGCAAAGGGTTCTTTTTACTAAAGATCAGGGTGGATTTGAATTAAATCGAGTTGATTTAAATCACAATTTAAATCATGATTTAAATTACGAGTAAAAAGGCTTGATTTAAATCAACTCGATTTAAATCATAATTGTTAAAGAGCAACTGTCATCTCTGCTACTCCTTTGACCCATTGTTGACTCACCGAGAGTCCCAGTGTTGCAGAATATACAGCCTCCTGCTACGTAACTAAGCTCCATTTCATGCTGAATAAACTAAATTATTTATGTATCTTAAATAGAAAACTATCTTACGATAGATTTTTACCCCCAAAGTTTTTTATTAAAATAAATTCGATAAAAATGCTTAACGCATTGTAAGCCGCCCTGAGTCTCCGGAGAAGGGCGGCATATAAATAAAAAAAAAAATAAAAAAAAAAACTGATTTAAATAAAAAAAATCCGATTTAAATAAAAAAAATCCAATTTTTTTGATTTTTTAAAAAAAAATCATTGATTTTTATCCACCCTGGGCTCAATTGTAATCGTAAGTCGAGATTCGACCTGTATTGTTCTAGAAAATCTAGATATACATGATTTGACTCCCATTTTTGTTGTCCCTTGCTGTTATTTCAGTATAGAAGTCAAAGTCCATCACATGAGCCAGACGTGCCTGGCTGGGCTTCATTCAAAGCCTAGACGTCTTTGGCTACGGCTGCCTGATAAACTGCATGTTTTATGGCCTCGTCAGGCGAGAAAGATCAGGTCCACATACAAAGGTTCAATTAAGTTGATTTATTGCTAAAATTCTCTGCGCAGAAATCTCCTCAACTAAAGGTCGAGAAGCCAAATTCAACAGAGAAGCCAAATTCACTTCACAACCCCGTTACTGATTTAACAGCTGCAGTGATTGACTTAAACTGTGTGGCAGGAAAGGCCCTAAAATGGGGCCAAACTCACTTTACAACTGTCTTGCTTAGCAACATAAATTTTGGGGTTAGTTACATTCAGAAGTTGAAAACTATTGCATCAAGGAGAATCCAGCCAGAGTGCAATCTTTTGAAATTCTCATATTTAGAGCAAGGCTCCCCAATCTGTGAGCTATGTCCCAACTATCAGGCCACAAGCTAATGGCCACCGGGCCACGTAAGTGACTGGCGTGTGCCCAGCCCCATTCGCGCGAGCCCCATGCAGGCACTCACGGCCCCCACTTGCGTGAGGCTCGTCACAAGCACTTGCAGCCATACTCGCACGAGTCTCGCAGCAAACGATGGCACTTACACACACATGCGCTTGCCCCTCCCGCAAAATCATCCCCTATCCACCACCCCACTACATCCACCAACCCAGAAAGGTTGAGGAACTCTTGATTTAGAGGTCCAGATCCCATCATTCCCTGAACAGCCCACCTGCATTTAGGAAGCGCTGGAAATGCTGAAGGCAGTTAAAGAAATAATTTTACCCTCTTTTCCCCCCCTTCTCCCAGCCAAAGGAACGCTCAGCGAGGATACCATCCGGGTCTTCCTGCAGCAGATCGCGGCTGCCATGCGCGTTCTCCACGGCAAAGGCATCATCCACAGGGACCTGAAGCCGCAGAACATCCTGCTGTCGTACGCCAGTCGCAGGAAGTCGAACGTCAGCGGCATCCGCGTCAAGATAGGCAAGTCACCACCGATTGCCCGGCACGGACTCCCTGTAGAATGAATAAGGAGCTCCTCCTCAAAAGTTACTTTGCAAAGCCACAGTGGGCTTCTCAGACCTGCCAGCACTTAAATCTCTAAACAGAAATGATCCTTGGCTCCATTTGTTGAGGAAGGTATAATTTTATTAGAAGTCAGGTGTATTGTAGTAATGCATAACCGGAACTGGATCATTGTGTGCCAGAATCCCTAAGTTCAACTTTTCCCTTCCATAACTGCCTCCCATCGCTGACCCACCATCACCAATCAGGTTCAAACAAGTTGTTTTCAGGATGGTCACTTCAAGCTACCTGCTTTCTTCTCCCAGCTGTGTGACCTTGAAGCGGTGTCTCAGGGAGATACAGCAGTTACTTTCGCTTTCCCCCAAGCATTCCCACCTTCCCCTTCCACATCCATTTGCACTACTCAGGTGATCCCTAAGGACACAAATGAATCTCCAAGTGGCCTCCAAGTGGTCATGCACATGACCAGCTTTCTGCAAGGAGTATAAAATCCTTCCCTTCCCCACCATCCACTCAGAACTGGAGAAGCTTCTTGGATGAGAAGCGAAACGTCTTTAAAGAAAACCAAGGAAGTCTAGTTGCCTCTGGAGCAACTTAACAACTCACCACGGCCGACTCGTCATGGGAGAGTTCAACAAATAGAAAAGTTAAATTCATTTCAACAGAACCGTGGCCAATAATAATAATAAAGTCAATCCCGAAATACAAGACCTGCAATAATTTCGACGAAAACGTGGTCGCCAATAATAAAAGTAACTGAATGAAATGATTAATGCAGCATTGAACAGTCCCATGGCAAGTTGGCTGTGCTGAGTTAGCTTCAGTGACTTGTCTTAGACCCCCAGGTCTCTGGATCCTTGTGAAACCGCACAAGACATCCTTACTCTCACAGAACCAATAAGGCAGTGATGGCTAACCTTTTTGCCATCGCGTGCCAGGAGGGGGGGGAGGGTCGCGCGCGCACGTGCCCACACGCATATGTGTGCAACACACCCCCCCCCCCCCGCTCCTGGCACATGATGGCCTGGTAGGCCCGTTTTTCTTTCTTACCTGGTTCCAAATCCTCTCTGTGTATCTGGGAAGGGCAAAAACAGCCTTTCCCACTCCCTTGGAGGCCCTACGGAGGCTGAAAGGGCCCATTTCCCAACTCCCGGTGGGACAGGAAGTGACATTTTTTGCTGTCCCCAGCCTCCAGAACCTCTCTAGGAGCCTCTCTAGGAGTCTGTAGGAGCCTCTCTAGGAGGCTGGAGGCTGGGGACAGGAAAAAACGTCACTTCCTGTCCCACCGGGAGTGGGGAAATGGGCCCTTTCAGCCTCCGTAGGGCCTCCAAGGGAGTGGGAAAGGCTGTTTTTGCCGTTCCCAGATACACAGAGAGGATCTGGAGCCAGGTAAGAAAGAAAAACAGGCCTTCCCCACCCCCCCAGGCCCTCCAGAGGCAGGAAACAGCCTGTTTCCCTACTTCTGGTGGGCCCAGAAGGCCCGAAAATCAGCTGGCCGGTGCGCGCATGTGCCCCAGAGCTGAGCTGGCGTGCCCACTAATATGGCTCCGCGTGCCATAGGTTCGCCATCACGGCAATAAGGCATCCAAAAATTATGCAAGCATTTTTGCACTATTTTGTAAGGCCCCACAAGAGCAGGGTACTCTCACGTGACTTCCAGAGGGGAGAAGTTCGGAAAAGCCTTAAGTGGACAGGGTGTGACATGCTAGCAGAGTCAAGATAGTCATTTTCTTAACTTCTTGTTGTGACCCACCAGCGGCCAGCAGAGCTGGCAGCAGATTCAGACAGTGAGGAGGTTGGGGAGGAACCTGGGCCAGTCCTGGAGTCTGGGGAAGGCTCTAATGAGGGCTCTGCGTCGGAGGCAGAGAGGGGGCCACAGCCGTATGCCAGTTATCTGCCTTCGGAGTCGGACATCAGTGGGACAGAAGAACAGCTGGAACCTGTTCCCAGGGTGCGCATGCGCAGAGTTGCCAGACGAAGGGAACAGCTAAAGAACAAGGGTCGACTTGGGAGGAAGGCCCCAGGTGGACGATGAAGGCCCCCCCCCCCCCCGAGGGAATAAAAGAGGAGCGAAAGGGGAGTGGAGTTTAAAGGAGAAAATTAGTTCGCTTAATTGTTTTGTGACTCTCCAAGTTTTGAAGATATCGGCCTGGCAGCTCTCCAAGCCAGATAAATCAGTGACTAAATTCTCCCTTCAAAGACTTTGCTGAAGGTGAACAAGAGGAATTCACGGTTTGTTTAATAAAAGGGGTTTTGTCGGGACCAGGATTCTGTTTTGTGCTTTTTGGGGAAGCCTAGATCAGAACACTTGTGGCCCGCCAAGCCTCCAAGGTTGTCCATCATTGCACTAAAGGTTAGCTCTGATTGACTACAACCTGCAGCTTGCGCAGTTGGCTGACGTTTCCCCACGGTCAGAATTAATGTTTTGCCTCGAGACGGATTTGAACAAGGCAGACTCTTGTTCGCATACTTGAACTGCTTCCATCAATCATACACGCAATTCATAGCCGGCTGAGAATCACCTCTAGTGATTTCTACGCTCTCAGTGCACCAACTTGGGAGATGCTGGAAGGAGTCATTAAGTGAAGAAGTCCTGGTATTACGGCATCCATCCTAACCAAATGTCCTTTCCTTTCTTGAAAGGATTTTATTAAAAACTAGCATAATGTAAAAAAAATGAAAGTGAAAATGGAGATGGTCGAAAAATAAGAAAGGGGGAAGAGAGGTATAGGTGCAGGAGAAAAGAAAAAACAGGATCGACTTCCAGTTATTTTCAAGGCAGTGTTGGAAGAAATCTCCTTCTAGGTTCTGCTCCAAGTGGGGAAAAAGAAACTGGAGACATGGAGACTGCTTGGAAAGATGGTTTAATGGTGGACAGGATCACATGGCTTGAGTTCCTGAACAGAAAAGGGCAGATACAGCGAGTCTTTCAGGTTTTATGCCCTCTCTGGCTTTGAACTTCCTGGGGCCCAGAAAGAGTAATCTGATTGGTTGTCAGACTCCCAGTGGGTGGGGGTCTTAGCTAGCCTTGCTGGCTGATGGTCACATGTGCTTCCCAGGTCACATGTGGTGAGTTTCTGCTGATATTGTGTAGAGGGCTAATCCTATCTTTGTTGGATCTTTGGCAATTCCTACTATGGCTCTGCCTGAAGGAGGTAGATCTTTGTTATGTAGAATAGACTGGCCCTGGCCTTAATGGCCCATTGACAAAGGGTGGGGGGCAGGAAGATGGGAGCTGCTTCAAAACATGCTTATCCATTTCTCATCCAGGGAAATATAATATTCTGCCTTTTTCATATTTCCTAAAATATTTCACTCTTCCAGGAAAGGGTGGGTGCTAACTTCCTACAGCAGTAAAGTACAAAATATAATTTCAACCTCAACTTTTTACTTCACCAACTTAACAAGCCATTTCTATAACTATAGAGGTAAAGGTCCCCCTCGCACATATGTGCTAGTCGTTCCCGACTCTAGGTGACAGTGCTGATCTCCGTTTCAAAGCCGAAGAGCCAGTGCTGTCCGAAGACGTCTCTGTGGTCATATGGCCGGCATGACTAAATGCCAAAGGCGCACCGAACGCTGTATATAATCTATAACTATATTAATCAGTAAAACCCAGCATCAAGAGTTCGGGTTTTTTTCTGTCCCAAGCACAAAGTCCAGAAATGGTTTCCATCCAAAGCTGGATATACCAAATGTTATTTCCCTGACCTATTATGTGGGAGTCAAAGCCACAGATCTCTGGAGGTCCCAGATTGGGAAAGATTGGGCCGCGTTATGCCTGCCTAGGTCCTCTTGCTTGAGCGAGGGGGGGGTCAGACTAGATGACCTCCAAGGTCCCTTCCAACTCTTTTCTTCTGCTATTAACAGAAGTTGAGAGCTCAACTAGGGTCTGTTTTTCTTTAAGCAGCTGACTTTGGGTTCGCCCGTTACCTCCAGAGCAACATGATGGCGGCCACCCTCTGCGGCTCCCCGATGTATATGGTGAGTGAAGTCTTTCTTGGCTTTCTTCGGCTGTAGGTAGAGCTAAGCCGGCTGGGGAATTCTGGGAGTTGAAGTCCACAGGTCTTAAACTCGCTGAGATTGAGACACACTGCTCTAACCCCACCTGGTGAAAGCTAGATAAGGTTGCTGGCAGGGTGGATTTGATTTAAATCGAGTTGATTTAAATCGCGATTTAAATCATGATTTAAATCCCTAGTAAAAAGGCTTGATTTAAATCAACTCGATTTAAATCATAATTGTTAAAGAGCAACTGTCATCTCTGCTCCTCCTTTGACCCACTGTTGACTCACCGATAGTCCCAGTGTTGCAGAATATACAGCCTCCTGCTACGTAACTAAGCTCCATTTCATGCTGAATAAACTAAATTATTTATGTATCTTAAATAGAAAACTATCTTATGATAGATTTTTACCCCAAAAGTTTTTTATTAAAATAAATTCGATAAAAATAAAAAAAAATCCAATTTAAATTTTTAAAAATCTGATTTTTTTTTTATTTATTTTTTTAAAAAATCATTGATTTTTATCCACCCTGGTTGCTGGGAAGGGGTGGATGAGCAGGAGGAGGGGATGCAAATTGGGTTGTTTTGCTAAGATTGTGGGAAGTGTAATATTTCCCTCCCTGCCCTGCATTAGCTTAACACACCTGTCCCCTGAGCGCTGGCCCCTCCCACAGCTGCCACTTTCCCTCCCTCCCTCCCTTCTGCTACTCAATCTCCTTTTCATTTTCCAGGCACCGGAAGTGATCATGTCCCAACACTACGATGCTAAAGCCGACCTGTGGAGTATAGGCACGGTCATCTACCAGTGCCTGGTTGGGAAGCCACCCTTTCAGGTAGGCGCAGAGAAGAGGAGAAGACCGAAGGAGAATATTGGCGGGGCGGGGTTGAAATGAGAGGGGGTCCTTGGGGGCTCTCTCTGAATTTGGCTCTCTGAGTTTTCTTGCAGACGTTTCATGACCCAGCTAGGCAACATCATCCATGCTACAAGGGAAGGGGGTTTACTCTCTTTTCATATATATTAGTGGTTTGCTCTGCTAGTGTTGTTGGGGTTTCTTTGGTGGTTCCTTGGTTAGACTGTTGTGGATGGATGGATGGTTGGTTGGTTGGTTGGTTGGTTCTTGGTGCTCTGAACTTGGTGGTTTTCTAGCAGACATTTCATGACCCAACTAGGTAACATCATCAGTGCTAGAAGGGAATGGGGTTTATGAAGAAGAGGAGGAGGAGGAGGGAGGGGAGGGAGAGGAGGAGGAGGGCAACTGCAGGGTTCTTGGTGCTCTCTGAGCTTGCTTCTTTTCCTGTAGACGTTTCATGATCCAACTAGGTAACATTATCAGAGCTAGAACGGAATGGGGTTTGTTCTCTTTTTATATATACTATCGGTTTGCTCTGTCAGTGTTGATAGGGTATCCTTGGTGGTTCCTTCATTAACTGTTGTGGGAGGTGGATGGATGGATGGATGGATGGTGGGTTCTTCGTTCTTTCTGAGCCTGGTTTTTTTTTTTTTTAAATTGATTTATATGCCGCCCTTCTCCGGAGACTCAGGGCGGCTTACAATGCGTTAAGCAATAGCCTTCATACTTTTGTATATTTATACAAAGTCAGTTTTATTGCCCCCATAATCTAAGTCCTCATTTTACCTACCTTAGAAAGGATGGAAGGCTGAGTCAACCTTGAGCCCGGTGAGATTTGAACTTGCAGTAATTGCAGGCAGCAGATGTAAATGGATGTTAATAACAGTGCTTTAGTCTGCTGAGCCACCAGAGTTATTTTCTTGTGGCCGTTTCATGATCCAACTTAAGAAATATCATCAGTGCTAGTAGGGAGTGAGGTTTGCTCTCTGTTGATACACAAGCAGCTTGTCCTGACACGGACTCCCCATTTGCTGCTCCCTTGGTTTCAGGACTCTGCTAATCATCCTCATAAACTTTCTAAAATAAACACTGTGGTTGCTAAGCCCTGTGTTGCGATATCAGAACCAAATAAACCACTGTCTGGTTTCGGGTATTGAGTGAAGCCAACCTCTATAAACGCCCTATATAATCTAAATTAATCTCTTTTTTTTTTTCTTTTTCTTCAGGCGAATAGTCCTCAGGATCTGCGAATGTTTTACGAGAAGAACAGGAACCTCATCCCGAGGTAAGGTTGACCTCCCCTCAATTGTGGCAACCGGTTTCAATGCCTTTGTCTGTCCTAGCCTTGCCCCCCCCCCCTCCCCCAGGCTGTGCCCTCCAGGTAGTTGCAGGATGGCATGATATTCCAGCCCATCTGGATGGCTTCAAACCTCAGGAGAAGCTGCCACAATACCGTACTTTTCGGAGTATAAAATGCACTTCCCCTTCCAAAAAATGGGTGAAAATTGCAGTGCGTTTTATACACCGAATGTTACGGAAGCCCTGCCCACCCGCCAGCCCCCCCCCCACCCGCCAATTTCGGCCCCCATGCGTCATGTTTTTGGCCTCCACACGCCCCGTTTTAGACCCTTTCCAGGCTGTGGGGATCGCCACAGCACATTGCTGCCTCCGTGTGTCGCATTTTTGGCCTCCGTGCGTCGCATTTTCAACCTGTTCCAGGCGGCGGGGATCAGCGGCAATCCCTGCCGCCTGGAACCGGCTGAAAATACAATGCATGGAGGCCAAAATTGGGGCGTGCGGAGGCCAAAAACGCGATGCACGTAGGCCAAAACATGACGCAAGGAGGCGGCGATAGGCTCTGGTGATCCCCGCAGCCTGGAACAGCTGATTGGTGTTATTCCGGGAGGCCAATCCAACCGCCAATCAGCTGTTTGTGCTAAATCAGGCTGTGATAACATGCTGAAGCTGACCAGGCTGTTTGCTGCAAGGATGCTAGCCAGATGAATACTGATGGATGCTAGTAGGCAGAGGCAGAATTTTTTTTTTTTCTTGTTTTCCTCCCCCAAAACTAATGTGCGTTTTATACTCCGAAAAATACCCTAAATCTCTTGCCTTTTTTGTTTTGTTTTGTTTTGTTTTTTCGCTTTGCTTTTAGCATCCCCAGGGAAACCTCAGCTTACTTGTCCGATTTGCTTCTGAACTTGCTTCAGAGAAACCAGAAAGACAGAATGGACTTTGGTGAGTAAAAGATCTGGGATGCTTTTTAAAAAGCTCTCCTTTCTTTTTTTTCTTTTCTTTCCTTTTTTCCTTTCTTTCTTTCCAGTAGGGAAAGAGAACTGATTTCCCCCCCCACACACACACACACACACGGTGTCCGATCCGGTTTGCAATCGGAGCAGTGATCCGTTCAAACGAACAGGGCGGTGTAACTTTTACAAAGAAGCTCAAATTGATGGATTGTGGAAGTTTTCGTTGGTTGCAGGAAAGGTCAACTTGAGCTGGCCAGCATTTGAGACAGCCTTTCCTGTTTTTTGTTTGTTTGTTTGTTTTTTGTTTTTGTTTTTTGCTTTAATTTATATGCCGCCCTTCTCCGGAGACTCAGGGCGGCTTACAATGCGTTAAGCAATAGCCTTCATACTTTTGTATATTTATACAAAGTCAGCTTATTGCCTCCACAATCCAGGTCCTCATTTCACCTACCTTAGAAAGGATGGAAGGCTGAGTCAACCTTGAGCCTGGTGAGATTTGAACTCGCAGTAATTGCAGGCAGCTGGTCTTAATAACAGGGTGCTTTAGACCACTGTACTACAGGCTCTTCTTTGTTGGGGTTATTATTTGTATTTGTATTTATTAGTTTGTCAAACATGTACAAGATAGATATAAATATAAACGTAGATATGAACGAAAGAAATGAGCGCAAATAAATGGGGGCAGTAGGACAGGGACGGTAGGCCCGCTGGTGCGCTTATGCGCGCCCCCTTTACGGACCTCTTAGGAATGGGGTGAGGTCCACGGTGGACAGTTTGAGATTGAAGCTGTGAGGGTTTGAGGATGTAACAATGGAGTTGTTAACGAAGGATGTAACAACGAACCGACAGCAGCCCACCAATGAGAATCTCCATAGAAAAGGTGCTTCTGACTGCATGTTGTGGTCCACCAGCAGCCTGCAGAGCTGGCAGCGGAGTCGGACAGTGAAGAGGTTGGGGAGGACCATGGGCCAGTCCTGGAGGCTGGGGAAGGCCCGGATGAGGGCTCTGCGTCGAAGGCAGAGATGGGGCCAGGGCCATCGGGGTGTGATGTGCGGACTTCGGAGCCTCCAGAGGCTGACAGCAGAGAGGCAGAGGAACAGGAGGAGCCTGTTCCTAATGCACGTATGAGAAGAGCTGCCAGAAGGCAAGAGCAGCTAAAGCAAAAGGGACGACTCAGGAGTAAGGCCAGGAGATGATTGGCCCCTCCAGTAAGGCTGAAAAGACCAGCAAGGGCTCTTGGCCTCTTTGTCGGAAAACAACGTTGACAGATTTGTTTCTTGTCTTGCTGCATTTATTTCTTATTGGCGTCTTCTGCTCCTGAACTGTTGCCAAGAAAAGGCTTTGGCAGGTTGCCTAATTAGACCAAGGTTGGTGATAAGGCTGAAGAATTTGTGTTATGAAGAATTTGTTTTGAATTAGTTTGGACTACGCTGAGAATGAGTTAATTCTCAGCTGTTCTAATCAAGTCTGTTTCTTTAGAACTGATTGCGTCTGATACTACCTACTTGGGCCTGGGTCACAACACTGCGCACTTGTTGCGGGAGACAAATTTAGCCCCCGTCGACAACTTCTGAAAGCAACAGTGTCCTTTCTCTGGCTCGTGCGAGGCCGTCCTTTGACGCAGCTGCTGTGGCTTGAAAGACTTGCAGACAGATGCCGATTCGTGCTTTGAAGGACCTTTCTGGAATCGGATCTAAAGCTCTCTGCAGGGTCATTGCATCCCGAGGCTTGGCTGGCGCTTCGCAGCCCCTTCCGCTTACCCCAAACATAACGCCCAAGGGGGACACTTTCCGACAGCTGCCTCCCAAGTAGGACAATGGGAGAGGGAGCAAAGTAAAATGGAACAGCTTGTAGCGTAAGCCCTTCCCCAATCCACCTCGCCCCCAGTGTCAGCTCAGAACCAACCAGACAGACCGGGATTAAAAAATTAAAATAAATTGGAACAGAATAATTACCGTTAGTGGCAAAATCACCTGCCTCATGTTATAGATGTCAGCGTCTGAGCGCTGACATAGAAAAGGGAGATAAAGCCTGAACTTTTGCCTGCTAAATCCCTTTGAAGCTCGGTCTCCTTGGAAATGAAGAGGGGGGGAAACATTCCTGTGAACTGACGAGAAAAGAAGTCAGGAGAGTGACTTGGAAGATAGCCAATGAGAAGCAGAGAATTGGGGATCGGAAAGGGAGGGATTGGGGGGCAAAGGTCAGTCCTGACCGCGCGAGCCATGATCCGGTTGCTGTACTCGAATAAAGAGAAAATTTCCTTAAAGATTGGCAGTTTGGAAATTCAATTATTTTGAGATAGCATCGAAGTCTGACAATAGACTCGGTTCAGGGAATCCTCGACCACAATGGCGCCCAGCATTTCTGTTGCTAGGCGGAGGCGGTTGTTAGATGAATTTTGCGGGGGGGCGGGGGGCTCACCATTTATGAACTTCCTTGCCACCATAGTTGAGTGAGTCACTGCCGTTGTTAAGTGAGGAACGTGGTTGCTAAGTGAATCTGGCTTCCCCCTTCACTTTGCTTGGTGATCAGATGATCCCTGGATGTCAGACTTCCCACAAGTTGAACCTTTAGATAGAAACAATGCTTGACTTAAGAAAAGAATAGTTTATTAGAATTAGAATAGAATAGCAATAGCATTTGGACCAGGGGTGAAATCCAAAATTTTCCCCTACGGGTTCTGTGGGCGTGGCTTGGTGGGCGTGGCAAGGGAAGGATATTGCAAAATCTCCACTCCTACCCCACTTCAGGGGAAGAATACTGCAAAATCTCCATTCCCTCCCCTCCTGGGGGAAGAATATTGCAAAATTTCCATTCCTACCCCACTCTGGGGCCAGCCATAGGTGGTATTTGCCAGTTCTCTGAACTACTCAAAATTTCCGCTACCGGTTCTCTAGAACCTGTTAGAACCTGCTGGATTTCACCCCTGATTTAGACATATATACAGCTTCATAGTGCTTTTACAGCCCTCTCTAAGGGGTTTACAGAGTCAGCCTCTTGCCCCCAACAAAATCTGGATCCTCATTTTATCCCACCTCGGAAGGATGGAAGGCCGAGTCAACCTTGAGCCTGGTGAGATTTGAACTGCCAAATTGTAGGCAGTAGCCTGCACTCTAACCACTGCACCACCAGGGCTCATTAGAATAGGAATAGAGAACAGAATCAAATCAGAATGGAGCTGGAAGGGACCTTGGAGGTCTTCTAGTCCAATCCTCTGCTCAGGTAGGAAACCCTACACCATTTCATACAAACGGTTGCCCAATCTCTTATTTAAAACTTCCAAGCGTTGGAGCATTCACAACTTCTAGAGGGCAGCTGTTCCACTGATCAATTTTTCTCACTGTCAGGAAATTTCTCCTTAGTTCCAGGTTGCTTCTTTCCTTGATTAGTTTTCCCCACTTTGCTTCTTGTCCTGCCCTCAGGTGCTTTGGAGAATAGCTTGACCACCAAATCTTCTTTGTGGCAGCCCCTGAGATATTGGGACACTGCTATTATGTCACCCCTAGTCCTTCTCTTTGTTAGACTACCCAATTCCAGCAACCGTTCTTTATATGTCTTGGCCTCCTTGTCATGTTTATGTAGTGTAAAATTGGACCCTTTAAGAGCTGTATGCAACGAAATTTCATTTTTGATGTAATCCAATTAGTGTACATTCAAAGTGACAAAGCTATTCTATTCCTATTCTACTTCTATTCTATTCTACCCTACCCCACCCCACCCCACCCTATTCTATTCTATTGTATTCTACCCTACCCTACCCTACCCTACCCTACTCTATTCTACCCTGCCCTACCCTACTCTTATTCTATTCTACCCTACCGTACCGTACTCTATTCTATTCTATTCTATTCTATTCTATTCTATTCTATTCTATTCTATTCTATTCTATTCTATTCTACCGTGCCCTACCCTACCAGCCCTACCCTATTCTATTCTATTCTACCCTGCCCTGCCCTGCCCTACCCTACTCCTATTCTATTCTATTCTACCCTACCCTACCCCTATTCTATCCTACCCTACCCTACCCTACCGTACTCTATTCTATTCTATTCTACCCTGCCCTACCCTACTCCTATTCTATTCTACCCTACCCTACCGTACTCTATTCTATTCTACCGTGCCCTACCCTACCTGCCTTACCCTATTCTATTCTACCCTACCCTACTCCTATTCTATTCTACCCTACCCTACTCCTATTCTATCCTACCCTACCCTACCGTACTCTATTCTACCCTGCCCTACCCTACTCCTATTCTATTCTACCCTACCCTACCCTACCCTACCGTACTCTATTCTATTCTATTCTACCATGCCCTACCCTACCTGCCTTACCCTATTCTATTCTACCCTACCCTACCCTACCCTACCCTACCCTGTTCTATTCTATTCTATTCTATTCTATTCTATTCTATTCTATTCTATTCTATTCTATCCACTAGAGGACAATTATAAAAAGTAAGTAGTAGATCCTTTCTCAGTGACTTCCAAGCCTATTGTTTGGCCCTGCACCTAGCCGGATGGGGGTTTTATTATCTGGGCTAGGTTCTTTCAATCCAGCAATTAAATCTGGATTGATTTCCTGATGGCATTTCCTTTTATTTCCTTTTTTTTTTTTTTTTTTTTTTTTTTTTTAGCACTAATTGACAGACATTGGCATTAAAAAGCCAATACCCGCAGAATGGGCAATTTTCCCCCCTGGGTTTGTCACTTCGGCTCAGCGGTTGGTTCAATGCCCAGCCATGCCCGGCGACGGTTGATTGGAAGGCTTCCAGTTAAGGACGGTGGCTGGTAAACAGCGTGAGATGCTTAGATAATCCTGAATTTCTTAGAAGCACAGCCGCGTTCCAAGGCTGTGTTTATTTCTTTTAAGTCACATTTGAAAGCAGGAACAAGCTGTAGGCAGCTTGTAAAGTCGGACCCGTTGCGTTAATGATTAATAATAACCGGGGGGTGGGGGGGGAATATAAATTGCTAGAACAAAACCAGTTCTGAAAATAGCTTTGCCAAGTTATTTATAGCGCTGACGTCTCTTTAACATCTTTCTTGGCTCTTGCGATTGTTGTCTGGGAAAGTTTCTGACGACATCGTCGTGTTGCCAACTCAAGTTGTGTTCCGTCGCCAATCAGCTGATGCCCAGGAGATGGAAAACAATTGCTCCAATTTGACTTTAATTGCCTGCGGGGAAGAATGGGCTTGGTTTTTTTTTTTTTTTTTTTTTTTGTTGTTGTTTTTTTTTTTCTCCTTTTGCCCATATTTCACTTTGCCTGGAATTGAGTAAACTTTGTTCTCGGTTGAAAACAAATTCTCAGAAAGACGTGACTCAACAAACAACAGAGAAAGAAGGAAGGGTGGGGAGGGAAGGAAAAGAGAAAAGAATGGCATTTAGAACTCTTGCCTTTGTTGTTCAACCTTGGTCCGGAAATTGGAATGGATTTCATTAAAGCATTTGTACCTGCAGGTAGTCCTCGACTTAACGGCCACAGTGGAGCCCCAGATTTTGGTTGCTAAGCGAGACAGTTGTTAACTGGGGGTTTGCCCCATTCTATGACCTTTCTTGCCATAGAAGTTAAGTGAATTGCTGCAGTGAAGTTAGGGGCACAGTTGTTAAGTGAACCTGGATGCCCCATTAACTTTGCTTGTCAGAAGGTCGCAAAAGGGGATCACACGACCCCGGGGCACGGCAACCGTCGTAAACATGAGCCAGTTGCCAAACATTTGAATTTTGATCACGTGACTCTGGGGAGGCGGCATCAGTTGTGTGAAAAATGGTGATGGCTCTTTTTTCATGCCTAAGAAGGGAGTAGAACTCACTGTCCCCTAGTGATCGGCCCAAAGTCACCCAGCTGACTTCCATGCCTAAGGCGGGACTAGAACTCCCCGTCTCCTGGTGATTGGCCCAAAGTCACCTAGCCAACTTCCATGCCTAACGCGGGACTAGAACTCCCCGTCTCCTGGTGTTTGGCCCAAAGTCACCTAGCCAACTTCCATGCCTAAGGCGGGACTAGATCTCCCCGTCTCCTGGTGATTGGCCCAAAGTCACCCAGTCGACTTCCATGCCTAAGGCAGGACTAGAACTCACAGTCTCCTGGTGTTTGGCCCAAAGTCACCCAGCTGACTTCCATGCCTAAGGCGGGACTAGAACTCCCCATCTCCTGGTGTTTGGCCCAAAGTCACCTAGCCAACTTCCATGCCTAAGGCGGGACTAGATCTCCCCGTCTCCTGGTGATTGGCCCAAAGTCACCCAGTCGACTTCCATGCCTAAGGCAGGACTAGAACTCACAGTCTCCTGGTGTTTGGCCCAAAGTCACCTAGCCAGCTTCCATGCCTAAGGTGGGACTAGAACTCCCCATCTCCTAGTGATTGGCCCAAAGTCACCCAGTCGACTTCCATGCCTAAGGCAGGACTAGAACTCACAGTCTCCTGCCGTTTGGCCCAAAGTCACCTAGCCAACTTCCATGCCTAAGGCGGGACTAGAACTCCCCGTCTCCTGGTGATTGGCCCAAAGTCACCCAGCCGACTTCCATGCCTAAGGCGGGACTAGAACTCACTGTCACCTGGTGTTTGGCCAAAGTCACCCAAACGGCTTCCATGCCTAAGGCGGGACTAGAACTCCTCGTCTCCTGGTGTTTGGCCCAAAGTCATCTAGCCAACTTCCATGCCTAATGCGGGACTAGAACTCACTGTCACCTGGTGTTTGGCCAAAGTCACCCAACCGGCTTCCATGCCTAACGCAGGACTAGAACTCCCCATCTCCTGGTGATTGGCCCAAAGTCACCCAGTTGACTTCCATGCCTAAGGTGTATTTGTATTTGTATTTGTATTTATTGAATTTGTATACCGCCCTACTCCCGAAGGACTCAGGGCGGTGAACAGCCATAAAAATAAAACATGGAAATACAAAATTTAAAATAGAGATAAAACAAATTAAATAAATTTGGCTGAACCATATTTAAAACCCCAATAATTTAAAACCAAATTTAAAATTCCCATTTAAAAGTGGAGAAGTTTAGGTCAGGCCGGCTTGCTGGAATAGGAACGTCTTAAGCGTGCGACGGAAGGTACGCAGATCCGGAATCCTCCGTATCTCGGGGGGGAGCTCGTTCCAGATAGTAGGTGCCCCCACAGAGAAGGCTCTCCCCCTGGGGGCCGCCAGTCGACATTGTTTGGCCGACAGCACCCGGAGGAGCCCCTCTCTATGGGAGCGTACTGGTCGGTGGGAGGCTATTGGTGGTAGCAGGCGGTCCCGTGGAACTAGAATTCCCCGTCTCCTGGTATTTGGCCCAAAGTCACCCAGCCGACTTCCATGCCTAATGCGGGATTAGAATTCCCTGTCTCCTGGTGTTTGGCCCAAAGTCACCTAGCCAATTTCCATGCCTAAGGCGGGACTAGAACTCCCCGTCTCCTGGTGATTGGCCCAAAGTCACCCAGCCGGCTTTCATGACTAAGGTGGGATTTCAACTCACAGTTTCTTGCTTTCTAACCTGGTGCCTTAACCACTGGACTAAACTGGCTCGCTCTACATTTTCTAAATTTAGATTTTTGCCGTCAGCACATCTGCTGGGAAGACGTTTCCCTCAAAGCATTCCCTGAAACTACTGCCCCAGCCTGAGCCTTTCCGGTCTCATTCAGTCGACGTAGGAAAATCAGAATTAACTGCTTACTCAGCTTTTGTCTAGTTTTGAACACCATTAACAAACCAGACATGGTGGCTCAGTGGCTAAGACTCTGAGCTTGTCGATTGAAAGTTTGGCAGTTCAGCGGTTCGAATCCCTAGTGCCGCGTAACGGGGTGAGCTCCCGTGACTTGTCCCAGCTTCTGCCAACCTAGCAGTTCGAAAGCAGGTAAAAAATGCAAGTAGAAAAATAGGGACCACCTTTGGTGGGAAGGGAACAGCGTTCGGTGCGCCTTTGGCATTGAGTCATGCCGGCCACATGACCACGGAGACGTCTTCTTCGGACAGCGCTGGCTCTTCGGCTTTGAAACGGAGATGAGCACTGCCCCCTAGAGTCGGGAACGAGTAGCACATATGTGCGAGGGGAACCTTTACCTTTTAACTATCCATACACACTTCCCTCTTCCCCATTCTTGATCATCATCTGAAAAACAAAGCTCTTCAGGATGGTACAGCTTGTTTAGTGGACCATTCAGAGTTTACAACGGCACTGAAAAATGTGATTTATGACTGTTTTTTTACACTTATAACAATTGCAGCATCCCCCATCGTCGTCCCCCATTCGACCGTTTGGCAACTGATTCATCGTTACGACGGTCGCAGTGTCCCGAGGGGTGGGGGGGTGTCACGTGATCCCCTTTTGCGACCTCCTGACAAACCGAATCCACGGGGGTAGCCCGATTCGCTTTAACAAGCGTGTGACTTAATTTAACAACCGCAGCGATTCGCTGAACAACCGTAGCCTGAAAAGTTTGTAAAAATGAGGCAGAGCTCTCCTTGAACAGCTGGTTTTGTTTAGCAACCGAAAGTGTGGCCGTAAGTCGAGGATTACCCGCATTTTAAAGTAGTTGGCGGCTAGATTGAAAAAAAAAAAAAAAACCCAGCCGATATTTGGAAGCCAAAGGTGGAAAAAAAATCCTTGCTCAATCTTGAGATACAAGGACACCGGTCCAGTGGAAGTTTAATCAGTAAGATAAGAAATATTTAGAGCCCTTTTAAAGCGATCGCTCCATTGGTTCTTGCAAGCTCATCGTCCAGGACACTCTGTTCTCGTCCCAGGTAACGGCGGCTGTATTTTTCCGGCATAGATTTTTTTCAAGACTGTTCCGTCTGGATTTCAGAACAACCTGTTCTTCCTAGGGATGACCTCCAGGGATTTCAAATGTTCCAGTTGGCCGATGTGCCCTCGGTTTTAGCCCTTGCTGTTTGCTTTGCCAATACACCTTGATTTAAGCTTTGTTTAATCATCCTCCGCCAACAATTTGCAGCAGAAAAACACAAAGCTTTTTTTTTTTTTAATAGGGGAGGTTTATGGGAGGCATGTGGAGAGCATCCGCCCCATAATCATTCACACACACACACACACACACACACACACAAAACCACACACACTGTTTTTCCTGCGAAGTTCCAAGGAACCTTTTGTCAATAAAAGGATGACTTCATCGTCCCACCTGGAAGGTTAAAAGGTGAACGCTCTTCTTGTTTGTTGAAGAGCAGAATTTGGAGAGAAGTTTTCCAACTGCCAGTTGTTGCCAACGTAAGACAAAACGTTGCACACGGCCACACGCACGCCGTGTGGGTGTTTCTGTGTCCTTTTGGACACCCCTCACCCAATGAAAGAGTTATGCAGTTGTAGATTGCGGGTGTTTTCGGAAGGGTGGGAGCTCTCTCGAATCAACACCAGCTTCCTTTGTCCATTTTTAAAGTTTTAACAGCAGAAGGAATCTTAAAGAGTACAGCTAGTCCTTGACTTATGACGACAAACAAGGCCAAAATTTCTGTTGCTAAAGTTAAACATTTCTTAAGGGAGTTTTGCCCCCCACTTTATTTATTTATTTATTTATTTACTTATTTATTTATTTACTTTAATTTTATTTATTTATTTATTTATTTATTTATTTATTTATTTATTTATTTATTTATTTGGTTCGGTTTATATGCCGCCCTTCTCCGGAGACTCAAGGCGGCTTACAATGCGTTAAGCAATAGCCTTCATACTTTTGTATATACCTGCTTAGTAGGCTTTCGCCCGCCTGCCCCCCACCCCCCCGCGATGTTCTTTTTTATACAAAGTCAGCTTATTGCCCCCACAATCCGGGTCCTCATTTTACCTACCTCGGAAGGATGGAAGGCTGAGTCAACCTTCTATTCTATTCTTGATCCCATCCCTTCAGTTTTAATTTGTAATTGGTTTTAACTGGGTTGTTTTAAATTGAGGGCCAAAATTATTTAATGTCGTTTAAACTGCTTTTAAATTTTATATGTTATGTTTTATCTTGGCTGTTCACCGCCCTGAGTCCTATTGGAGAAGGGCGGTATATAAATAAAATAAAGTAAAGTAAAGTAAAGTAAAGTAAAGTAAAGTAAAGTAATAAAATAATAAAATAAAATAAAATAATAAAATAAAATAAAATAATAAAATAATAAAATAAAATAAAATAAATAAAATAAAATAATAAATAAAATAAAATAAAATAAAATAAGATAAAATAATAAAATAAAATAAAATAAGATAAAATAAAATAGTAAAATAAAATAAAATAAATAAAAATGGAATGGAATAGAATAGTGGAATGAAGAATAGAATAATAGAATAGAATAGAATAGAATAGAATAGAATAGAATAGAATAGAATAGAATAGAATAGAATAGAATAGAATAGAATAGAATAGAATAGAATAGAATAGAATAGAATAGAATAACAGAGTTGGAAGGGACCTTGGAGGTCTTCTAGTCCAACCCCCTGACCAGGCAGGAAACCCTACACCACTTCAGACAAATGGTTATCCAACCTCTTAAAAACTTCCAGTGTTGGAGCATTCACAACTTCTGGTGGCAAGTTGTTCCACTGATTAATTGTTCTAACTGTCAGGAAATGTCTCCTTAGTTCTAAATTGCTTCTCTCCTTGATGAGTTTCCACCCATTGCTTCTTGTCCTGCCTTCCGGTGCTTTGGAGAATAGCTTGACTCCCTCTTCTTTGGGGCAGCCCCTGAGATATTGGAAGACTGCTATCATGTTTCCCCTGGTCCTTCTCTTCATTAAACTAGACATACCCAGTTCCTGCAACTGTTCTTCATATGTTTTAGTTGCTACTCTCTGGTTGCTTCTCTCTTGTCAGCTTTGGAAGCCATATTAGCACCAGAAGCTTCCATGCTGCCAACTTCTTGCGCTTGGGAAAGTAGAAGGGGGGGATTTAGGAGAGTGAATGTAGTTAGACATAATAACATTCTTCCCTTCGGTCAAGGTCATAGTGTTTATGCATCTGGAGGAGGAGCGGTTGCAGGGATGGCTCACGTTGGGACGGATGATGACAGACTGATGGGTGCAGGGGCTGGATTTGGGGTTTTGACTTACTGAGGGGAAAACCCGGAACTCGCAGATTCGGGTTTTCCCAGATGTGCCAGTTTACGTATTCTAGTAAATAGAACTTTGAAAAATGCTTGCTTCAGAGTTTTTAATTGGAGCTGGGGGTTTTCTGAAACGCTGACGCTGACACTCTCCTTATTTAGTTTCCATCCGTTGCTTCTTGTCCTGCCTTCAGGTGCTTTGGAGAATAGATGGACCCCCTCTTCTTTGGGGCAGCCCCTCAAATACTGGAAGACTACTATCATGTCCCCCCCCAGTCCTTCTTTTCATTAAACTAGACATACCCATGACCTTCGAGGTCATCTAGTCCAACCCCTTACTCAAGCAGGAGACCCTATACCATTTCTGAGAAATGGCTGTCTAGTCATTTCTTGAAAGCTTCCAGTCATGAAGCTCCCACAACTTCCGGTGGCAAACTGTTGATTATTTTCACTGTCAGGAAATTTCTCATTATTTCTAACTGGAATCTCTCCTTGTTCAGTTTCCATCCATTGTTCCTTATCTGGCCTTCAGGTGCTTTGGAAAATAGCTTGACCTCCTTCCTCCTCTCTGTAGCAGCCCCTCAAATATTGGAATACTGTTTTCATGTCCGTCAGTCCCCCAGTCCTCCTTTTCTCTATTTATTTTTTTATTTTATTTTATTTTATTTCTATACCGCCCTTCTCCTGCGGGACTCAGGGCGGTGTACAGTCAAGATAAAACATAGCATCTAAAATTTAAAAACAGTTTAAAAAACAATTAAATAATTTTGGCCCAAAATTTAAAACAACCCAATTAAAACCGAATTCAATTAAAAACTGAGAGGATGGGATCAAGCCAGCCCGGCTAGATGGAATAAGTGTGTTTTCAGGGCCCGACGAAAAGTCCGGAGGTCTGATATCGTGCGTATCTCAGGGGGCAGGTCGTTCCAGAGGGCAGGTGCTGGCACAGAGAAGGCTCTCCCCCTGGGGGTCGCCAGCCAGCACTGTCTGGCCAACGGCACCCTGAGGAGGCCCTCTCTGTGCGAGCGAACCGGTCGGTGGGAGGCTATTGGCGGCAGAAGGCGGTCTAGCAAATACCCTGGCCCTAAGCCATGGAGCGCTTTAAAGGTGGTCACCAACACCTTGAAGCGCACCCGGAAGACCACAGGAAGCCAGTGCAGCTCACGCAGGAGAGGTGTCACATGGGAGCGCCCCGTCGCTCCCATAATCCGTAGGCCAGGGGTCTGCAACCTTAAACACTCAAAGAGCCATTTGGACCCGTTTCCCACAGAAAAGAAAACACCGGGAGCCACAAAACCCTTCCCGTGCCTGACTATTTCTTGAGTGGCCACAAAACTAGCACATGTAGTTAAATTAAACGTTCTGTTTTCTTCCGAAACTTTTCTTTTCTTGGATTTATCCATGGTTGGCCTACCGGGGGTTGAAAAGCTCAATAAATCGCGTGCCGGCGGGTGTCGCACATTGGCGGTTGTGACGCATATTTTGAGTGACAGAGCCGCAGCAGTCCCCTAATCATCCTTGTTCTTCTCTGCCCTCTTTCCAAAGTTTCTATATATTGGAGGCAGTATTCCAAATGATAGGAAAAAAACCCCAGGATGCACCACCTATGGTAAAAGCCTGCCAGTTTCTGACCGTAATCCAGATGCCCTCTTGATCAATTCCGATTCCCGCCCTTCAGCAGCTCAGAAGGGCAAAGAGTCCTCTGGGAGGAGAGTTGATAGTCTTCCCCATCTCAAATGGAGGCAAAACAGTCTTGGCAAGAAAGCTGCCTCTGCACAGATTCGCCCTTCGTGAAATTAAGGACAGGACAGACAGCGTGTGACGGTGGGTCCCTTGAAATGAAATCACCATAGTTCAGGTAGTCCTTGACTTAACAGGTATGGTGGCTCTAGTGATTAGAGGGCCGTATTTCAGGCTAAACTCTGCCCACAGCCTGGAAGTTCGATCCTGACCGGCTTAAGGTTGACTCAGCCTTCCATCCTTCCGAGGTGGGTCAAATGAGGACCCAGATTGTTGGGGGCAAGAGGCTGACTCTGTAAACTGCTTAGAGGGGGCTGGAAAGCACTGTGGGGCGATATATAAGTCTATATCTCATGCTATTGTGAAGGAAGGAAGGAAGGAAGGAAGAAAATTATTCTGAGTGTTCCTTATGTATAAAATGGGGCCTTGGTGGCGCAGTAGACTAAAGCACTGTTAAGTAACACCAGCTGCCTGCAATTACTGCAAGTTCAAATCTCACCAGGCTCGAGGTTGACTCAGCCTTCCATCCTTCCGAGGTAGGTAAAATGAGGACCAAGATTGTGGGGCAATAAGCTGACTTTGTATAAAAAAGAACACCGCTTAGGGGGTGCCAAAAAGTCCTACTAAGCAGGTATATACAAAAAGTATGAAGGCTATTGCTTAACGCATTGTAAGCCGCCCTGAGTCTCCGGAGAAGGGTGGCATATAAATCGAACCAATAAAGGAAGGAAGGAAGGAAGGAATCTGGTGGCAGTTGTTATAAGGCAGTATTGCAGGTAATTCTGCTCATAGTCAGGAGTTCGATTCTGATCGGCTCAAAGTTGACTGAGCCTTCCATTCTTCGAGGTGGGTAAAATGAGGACCCAGATTGTTGGGGGCAAGAGGCTGACTCTATAAACTGCTTAGAGAGGGCTGGAAAGCACTGTGAAGTGGTATATAAGTCTAAGTGCTATTGCGAAGGAAGGAAGGAAAGAAAGAAAATTATTCTGAGTGTTCCTTATGTATAAAAGAGGAAGGAAGGAATCTGTGGTGGCACAGTTGTTATAAGGCAGTATTGCAGGTAACTCTGCTCAAAGTCAGGAGTTCGATTCTGATCGGCTCAAAGTTGACTCAGACTTACATCCTTCCGAGATGGGTAAAATGAGGACCCAGATTGTTGGGGGCAAGAGGCTGACTCTGTAAACCGCTTAGAGAGGGCTGTAAAAGGTCCTATGCAGTGGTATGTAAGTCTAAGTGCTATTGCTATTGGGATCAGAATTTCTGTTGCGGTTGTTGAGTGAATTGCATCTGATTTTAGAACCTTTTTTGCCATGGTTAAGCGAACTGCTGTGGTTGTTAAGTGAATCACACGGTCCTTAAGCAAATCTGGCTTCCCACATTGACTTGGCTTGCTGGAAGCTGGCCGGGAAGGTCGCAAATAGGGGATCGTGGGATTCTGTCACCGTCGTAAACAAATGCCAAAATTTTGATTACATGACTGCGTTCGTTGCAAGTGTGAGGACCAGTCGTATGTCACTTTTTTCAGTGCGGTTGCAACTTCAAACATCCGTCGCTAAACGGATGACTAATTTCCTGACAGTGAGAACAATTAACCAGTGGAACTACTTGCCTGAAGTTGTGAATGCTCCAACACTCGAAGTTTTTAAAAAGAGATTGGGTAACCATTTGTCTGAAGTGGTGTAGGGTTTCCTGCCTGGGCAGGGGGTTGGACTAGAAGACCTCCAAGGTCCCTTCCAACCAGGGTGGATAAAAATCAATGATTTTTTTAAAAAAAATCAAAAAAATCAGTTTTTTTTTTTATTTAAATCAGATTTTTTTGATTTTTATCGAAATTTTTTTTTATCAAATTTAATAAAAAACTTTTGGGGTAAAAATCTATCATAAGATAGTTTTCTATTTAAGATACATAAATAATTTAGTTTATTCAGCATGAAATGGAGCTTAGTTACGTAGCATGAGGCTGTATATTCTGCAACACTGGGACTATTGGTGAGTCAACAGCGGGTCAAAGGAGTAGCAGAGATGACAGTTGCTCTTTAAAAATTACGATTTAAATCGAGTTGATTTAAATCAAGCCTTTTTACTAGGGATTTAAATCATGATTTAAATTGTGATTTAAATCAAATCCACCCTGCTTCCAACTCTATTATTCTATTCTATTCTATTCTATTCTATTCTATTCTATTCTATTCTATTCTATTCTATTCTATTCTATTCTATTCTATTCTATTCTATTCTAAATCCCGCTATTCCTTTGTTCTTATAAAGCTCATTCGCGTTTTAAGTGGGTTAAGGATTTCCTTCCTCACATCAGATGGATATACTTCAACTCCCAAAGTACCCCACCCAGAATGGGGTATTCTGGGAGTTGAAGTCCACCCATCTGCAAATGGCTGACATTAGGAAACACCGATGTAATAAATAGAAACCTCTCCAGCTTGATCTTCTCTGAATGCTTCGGGACGGCATCTCCCACCTGCTGGGAAGTGACAGTCACAAGACACCAGATGAGATTCCATCTCTGCCACAGATCACTCAATATCACTGGCCGGTCACTGCGCGAAGCCAAAGGAGTGGGCAATGCCCTCTTTTAAAATCCCAGGCTACGTTTTTATGTCTCTGCCTTTGGAAACCTTGCCCTAACCGTGTATGAATGCTTTCTTAGCCACAAGCGGGCTTTGATTGTAAAGGCAATTTCTAAACTCAAAGTTTGTGGTGTTTTTCCTTTTTTTTTCTCTTACAGAAGCTTTCTTCGGTCACCCGTTCCTGGATCAGGTTTCGACGGTCAAAAAATGTAAGCTGAAATGCCCTTCTCGACTGACCTTTTGAGCTTTCCGTAAGGCGTGGATGAAACACCGAGATCTTTCCTTTAGTAGGCCTTTGGGATGGGCAAATGTGGCCCTTTTACAACCTGTGGACTTCAACTCCCAGAATTCCTGAGTTTAGTTTAGTTTTAGTTTTATTTGATTTGTATACCGCCCTACTCCCGAAGGACTCAGAGCGGTGAACAGCCAAAGGATAAAAAACATAAATACAAAATTTAAAACTGAATAAAATCGAATTAAACAATTTGGCCGAAGACAGATTTAAAACACCCCAATAAATTAAAAACGAACTAAAATTTACATTTTAAAAAGGGGGGAAAGGGAAACAGTTAGGCCAGGCCAGCCTGATGGAATAAAAATGTATTTATGTATTTGTATTTATGTTTTTTATCCTTTGGCTGTTCACCGCCCTGAGTCCTTCGGGAGTAGGGCGGTATACAAATCAAATAAAACTAAAACTAAAACTAAACTAAACTAAACTCAGGAATTCTGGGAGTTGAAGTCCACAGGTTCTAAAAGGGCCACATTTGCCCACCCCTGCGATGGGAGGATAAAATCAGGCCTGTTGACGGATTTGTCTGTTTTCACCTTGATTGATTTCAAACACAGGTAGCCCTCGACTTAACGACCCCGCTTGAGCCCAAAATTTAGGTGGCTCGGCAAGAAATTCGTTGCGTTTTGCCCCATTTTACGGCTTTCCTTGCCACGTTGGTTAAGCGAAGCACTGCCGTCGTAAAATTAGTAACTTGGTTGTTAAGTGAATCTGGTTTCCCCCGTGGAGTTTGGTTGTCAGAAGGTCGCAAATGGGATCACAGGACCCCATTTGCGACCGTCATAAATATGAGTCAGTTGTCAAGCATCCGAATCATGTGACCATGGGGACACTGCAATGGTCATAAGTGTGAAAAATGGTCCTAAATCACTTTTTTTCCAGTGCCATTGTAATTTCAAACTGTCATTAAGCGAACTGTTGTAAGTTGAGGACTACCTTGTTAGAATGTTTTTAGACCTGATGTGTGTTCTTTAATCATCAAGACTACTGCTTTGGGTTAATAGCAGGGGTGAAATGCTCCCGGTTCGGACCGATCCGGTAGCGATGGAGGCGGGTGGTTCAGAGAACCGGTAGCAAAAATCCCTCCCCCCCCCCCCCCAACACACACACATGCCCAGCTGAGCCACACAATCATCAGAGGCTTTTTTTTTTTACTTTTAAAAGCATTTTTTCTACAACCTCTTCAGCCAAAAAATGCTTTTAAAAGTAAAAAAAAAAAAGCCTCTGATGATCGCGCGGCTCAGCTGGGATCTTCAGAGGCTTTTAAAAGAAAAAAACCCTTTTTTTCTTTTAAATGCTTCTGACGATCCAAGCTGAGTTGCCTGATTGTCAGGGGCATTTAAAAGAAAAAGCCTCTGCCGGTCAGGCAGCTCAGCTGGGATCATCAGAGCCTTTTGAAAGCATTTTTTTCACAACCTCTTCACTGAAGAGGTTGTAGAAAAAATGGTTTAAAAAAATTTTTTGAATGGCCACGCCCACCCAGTCACATTACCACCAAGCCACGCCCACAGAACCAGTAGTAACAAATTTTGGATTTCACCCCTGGTTAATAGTTTGGTTGCTTATTTTTTATAGGGGTAATCCTCAATTTACAACCAAAATTGAGCCCCAGATTTCTGTTACTAAGTGGGACAGTTGTTAAGTGAGTTTTGCTCCATTTTACGACTTTCTGACCACCGTTGTTAAGTGAATCACTGCAGTTGTTAGGTTATTGGCACGGCGGTTCAGTGAATCTGGCTTCCCCCCCCTTGACTTTGCTTGTCAGAGGGTTGCAAAAGTTGATCACATGACCCCAGGACAACTGTCATCAATACGAGTCACTGGCCAAGCTTCCTGAGTTTTTGATCATGCGACCATGGGGATGTTGCAACGGTCGTTAAGTGTGAAAAAACGGTCCTAGGTCACTTTTTTCAGTGCCGTTGTCACTTCGAAGGGTCACTAAATGAACTGTCGTAAGTCGAGGACTACCTGTATTTGAGTGGCCAGAGTGTGTGGCAGGGCTGTTGCTGGGTAGATGTGTGAGTGGCTGGCAGGTGATGAACCCAGAGGGCCTGGGGGAAAGTGCACAGGTAGGGGAGGCCTCCCCAAACAACCGTCTTTCCTACCGTCTTCCCCAGTGACCCTGCTTGTGGGGAGGCAGCAGGGAATGTCACAAACAGTGAATCACGTCAGCAAAAGACTCTGCAACCATCATGAGTGCCAGCCGATTCCCACCTGCCCTGATCGTGATGACATGACCACAGGGCCCACTGGGATGGCTGGAACTACAAGGTTGTAAGTCCCCCTCATCCATGTTCTGTCGTAACTTTGAACCGTCACTGAACGAGCGGTTGTTAACCAAGGACTACCTTGTCTTGTTATCTGCTTCAGGATTTGTACACTCTAGACCAGGGGTCTCCAAACTTGGCAACATTGGGGACTTCAAATCCCAGAATTCCCCAGCCATCCAAACTTAACCCCTTTAAAACTTGTAGACTTCAACTCCCAGAATACCCCATCCAGCATTTGGCAACTTTAAGACTAGTGGACGTCAACTCCCAGAATTCTTCATCCAGCACTTCGCAACTTTAAGATTTGTGGACTTCAACTCCCAGAATTCCCCAGCCAACATTTGGCAATTTTTAAGACCTGTGAACTTAAGCTCCTAGAATTCCCCAGCCATCCAAATTTAATTACTTTAAAACTTGGGGACTTCAACTCCCAGAATTCCCCAGCCAGCACTTGGCAACTTTAAAACTTGTGGACTTCAACTCCCAGAATTCCCCAGCCAGCACTTGGCAATTTTTAAGACCTGTGGACTTAAGCTCCCAGAATTCCCCAGCCATCCAAATTTAATCACTTTAAAACTTCGGGACTTCAACTCCCAGAGTTCCCCAGCCATCCAAATTTAATCACTTTAAAATTTAACGACTTCAACTCCCAGAATTCCCCAACCATCCAAATTTAATCACTTTAAAACTTGTGGACTTCAGCTCCCAGAATTCCCCAGCCAGCACTTGGCAATTTTTAAGACCTGTGGACTTCAGCTCCCAGAATTCCCCAGCCGTCCAAATTTAATCACTTTAAAACTTGGGGATTTCAACTCCCAGAATTCCCCAGCCAGCACTTGGCAACTTTTAAGATGAATGGACTGACCGGGGTATTCTGGGAGTTGAAGTCCACAAGTTTTAAAGTGGTTTTAAGTTTGGAGACCCCTCATCTAGACTGCAGCTCCCTGGAGGCATGCACCTGTCCGGATACTCTGCAAGAGTGAAGCTTCTCCTTTTTGAAATTGTTCATTCTTTGCAGCCCACCTGTCTGTGGTTTCATTTCTGCCTGTTTTTGTTTTTCTTCTCCTCCATTCAGCTTGTCCTGTACCTGTTCCAGCACCTGCTGGGTCAGTCTCTGGCGGATCCTGTGGTAGCTCTCCCTCCTGCCGGTTTGCTTCTCCCCCAGTAAGTCCTGCTCCGATTTGGAAAGAAAATTGGTTCTCTGTATTTTTGAATTGTGGTGGGGGTGGGTGGGGGGCAGGTGGATGGGCATTTTCTGTGCATCAAAGGATGTCCCCACCACTGATTAACTGTTCTCACTGACAGGAACTTTCTCCTTAATTCTAGGTTGGGATCTCTCTTTATTAAGCTTCCATTTTTTAATTCTCATAACACTGTCATAGGCCTAAGAAATTCAGCCATGAGATGGACTGTATTGCTATTATCCCCTCATTTCTCATCTTTCCTGCTATCGTCTCCTGTTGGTATCTTACGACTTACTACTTTGTTGTTTGTATCTTATGATGAATCGCTGTAACTATGATTTATGATCTATGACATCACTGTTGTTGTGTGTGTGTACACTGAGAGTTTGTGCACCAGAGGCAAATCCCTTGTGTGTCCAATCACACTTGGCTGATAAAGAATATCTGTTCTATTCTATTCCTATTCCATTCTGTTTTGTTCCTGTTCTGTTCTGTTCTGTTCTACTCTACTCTACTCTACTCTACTTTACTCTACTCTACCCCTCCTCACCCCACCCTACCCCACTCTACCGTACTCTACTCTACTCTACTTTAATTCTGTTCTGGTCTACTCTACCCTATCCTACCATACGCTATTCTAGTCTAATTCTGTTCTGCTCTGCTCTGCTCTATTCTACTCTACTCTACTCTACTTTACCGTGCCTTACCCTACCCCATCTGTTCCTTCTTGTCCTTCCCTCTGGTGCTTTGGAGAAGAGGTCGACCTCTTCTTCTTTGTGGCCACCCCTCAAATATTGAAAGACTCCTGTCATATCACCTCTACTCCTTCTCTTTGTTAGACTTGGACAAGTTCCCGCAACCGTTTTTCGTATCTTTTAGGCTCCAGACCCCTAATCATCTTCGTTGCTCTTCTACATTTGGCATCTTTTCTGGAGGGGCATCTCATATTGTGGAATCTTCTCTCTCCAGAGCTCAGGTTGGCCTCATCACTTTCTGAGCCTCTGAAGGCCCCTTTCAGATAGCGAAAGCAATCACACTTCGATTATATACTGCTTCACATTGCTTTATAGCCCTCTCTAAGTGGTTTACAGAGTCAGCCGATGGCCCCCAACAATCTGGGTCCTCATTTTACCCACCTCGGAAGGATGGAAGGATGAGTCAATCTTGAGCTGGACAGGATTGAACTTCAGGGCTGTGGGCAGAGTTAGCCTGAAATACTGGATTATAACAACTGCGCCAGCATTCCTTCCTTCCTTCCTTCCTTCCTCCCTTCCTTCCTTCCTTCCTTCCTTCCTTCCTTCCATTGCAATAGCACTTAGACTTACATACTGCTCCGTAGGGCCTTTTACAGTGTTTACAGAGTCAGCCTCTTGCCCCCAACAATCTGGGTCCTCATTTTACCCACCCTGGAAGGATGGAAGGCTGAGTCAACCTTGAGCTGGTCAGGATCGAACTGCTGGCAATCAGCAGAAGTAGCCTGCAGTGCTGCATTCTTACCACTGCGCCACCACGGCTCTTAAGATCTGGTTAGACCAGTAGGCCTCAGACCCTCGGGGACAGGTGAACTAGTATCTTTGTTCTTATTCTTAGTAACATCCCTTCGTCTGCTGTTTTCTTTGTTCTCGCTTTGTTTTTATGGTTTTAATGTGTCTTTTTAATCCTTAATCCTGATAATGGATTTTAGGTATTTATTAATTGCTTTAGCTTTGTTGTACACCGCTTCTTTGATGAAATGGAAAGCCACATCAATGGGAGTAAATATATAAATAAAATATTGCGTGAACTGGACCGAAGAACTTCTTTACTTGTGAACTTTAAGGGCAAGGGTGACAGCTCAGTGAACGGGACGTGTTTTCCTTGTGGGATATCTCAGGTCAAAACAAGCCACGCAGGAGGCCCTGAATCAAAGCCGGAAACGGCATTGGCACCTAAGTTTGTCCAAGCGTATCATTGGCCAAAAGTAAAAATGCTTTGGTTTAATGACTTTTTTTCCCCGGGCTTTCAAAGTCCTCTCTTCTTTTTTTTTTTATTTATTATTAAATGTATAGACCGCCCTTCTCCCGAAGGACTCAGGGCGGTGTACAGCCAAAGTAAAAAACATGAATACAAACATTAAAAACAATTTAAAAAGAAATATATAAATTTGGTCCCAAAGTTAAAAAAACAATAGCAAAACATATTAAAAACATTTAAAAAGCATTAAGCCAGCCCGGCTTGCTGAAAAAGGAAGGTCTTCAGGGCACGGCGGAAGGCACCGAGGTCTTGAATTCTTCGTGTCTCTGGGGGCAGTTGATTCCAGAGAGCAGGTGCCCCCACAGAGAAAACCCTCCCCCTGGGGGCCACCAGTCTACATTGCTTGGCCGATGGCACCCTGAGGAGGCCCTCTCTGTGGGAGCGCACCGGTCGGTGGGAGGTCATTGGTGGCAGCAGACGGTCTCGAAGGTATCCAGGTCCTATGCCATGGAGCGCTTTAAAGGTGATGACCAATACCTTGAAGCGCACCCGAAAGACCACGGGGAGCCAGTGCAGCTCACGCAGGAGGGGTGTTATGCGGGAGCGCCATGCAGCTCCCGTCACTACCCACGCGGCCACATTCTGGACCAGCTGAAGTCTCTGGGTGCTCTTCAAGGGGAGCCCCATGTAGAAAGCGTTGCTGTAGTCCAGGCGAGAGGTGATGAGGGCATGAGTGACTGTGCAGAAGGAATCCCGATCTAGGAAGGGCCGCAACTGGCGGATCAGGCGAACCTGATAAAAAGTCCCCCTGGCCACAGCCGTCAGATGTTCCTCCAAGCACAGCTGCGTATCCAGGAGGATGCCCAAATTGCACGCCCTCTCCGTGGGGGCCAACGACTCGCCTCCAATAGTCAGTGATGGAGTCAATTGACTATATTGGGATACCGGGAACCACAGCCACTCAGTCTTGGATGGATTGAGCCTGAGCCTGTTCCTCCCCATCCAGATCTGCACGGCCTCCAGGCACTGGGACATCACTTCAAGGGCATCATTGGGGTGGCCTTGAAGTTCCCTACAATACAGTTTCTAGTTCCAGTGAGTAAATTGAAAATATAAGGTGGTTATCGGAGATATATCCTCCTGCAACTGTTCTTCATGTGTTTTAGTCTCCAAGCCCTTTAATCATCTTAGTTGCTCTTCTCTGCACTTTTTCCAAAGTCTCAACATGCTGGCTAGGGAATTCTGGGAGTTGAAGTTCACAGGTCTTCCAAGTTGCCAACACTTCTGCTATCGAGAGAGAATAGGTAGAATTTCCCCACCTGCCTTTGCAAACCTGTTGCCTCAGATTCTTCCATCTTCTCTCCAGTCCCTTCCAGATATGCAGCACATCCAAGAAGACAACCTGTCCTCTCCACCCTTGGGACCTCCGAATTACCTTCAGGTGTCCAAAGATTCTGCCAGCACCAGTAGCAAGAATTCCTCCTGCGACACCGATGACTTTGTCCTGGTTCCACACAACATCTCTTCCGACCAGTCGTGTAAGATTCCCGCTTTATGAATAACCAGCTGTTCCCCACGATTCTCAGTTTTCTCTTTGCTGACGCTTTAACTGACTTCCACTGAGGAGTGTGGCAGGGTTAAGTTGTGTGTTTTGTAGCAGGTTTGAGTCGTATTGCAGGATCCAATCTGGGTCGGTCACCGGGACCGGAGGTTTTGTCTTCCGAGCTTTCGGACTTCTGGAGCCCATCTTCAGAGAAGTTCTCTCTAGCAGTGTGTGTGCTTTGCGCTGTTCTGTGTGTGGTATTTACATGGTGCCTGCTGTGTGTGGCTTTTTAGATGCTGATTGGGGTGTTGATGGCTGGTTAGTAACCTGTTTCCTCCAAAATAAGTCCCAGCATGATTTTTTCAGGATGCTCGTAAAATAAGCCCTACTCCTAAAATAAGCCCCAGTTAAGATCATCAGCTAGATGGGTGCATTTCAGGGGTGAAATGCTCCCGGTTCAGACCGGATCGCCTGATCCAGTAGCAATGGAGGTGGGTGATTCGGAGAACCGGTAGCAAAAATCCCTGCCCCCCCCCCCCCCCCATGCCCAGCTGAGCCACACAATCATCAGAGACTTTTTTTTTTTTTTTATTGTAAAAGTTTTACCATTACATTTTCACCCCATTTTCACCCCCCTAACCCACCCCAACCTCCCCAGACCCCCCCACCCTAACCCCCCCTAACCCTCCCCTCCCCCCCGGACTTCCATAGAATGTACCCCATCATTATCCCCTTTATATAAAAAAACCCCTTGAACTCTAAAACCCCCCCCAACCCCCATATCATTTTTCATCTTCAGATAATTCAAATATTTCTATCTTAATATAATATAATATAATACTATCTTAATATAATACTACTTTCAGTGAAAAGCTATTTGATACTTCCTAGTTTGATATTTGTTCTGCACATAATCTATCCATTTTTTCCATTCCCATTCATAAGTCTCTTGTGAGCGATCTTTTAAATATGCTGAAATCTTCGCCATCTCCGCGAAACTGGCCATCTTCAAAGTCCATTCTTCAATAGTGGGCAAAGCTTCATTTTTCCAATATTTACCTATCAATAATCTCGCTGCTGTTATCATGTACAATATCAACTTAGTTTCATCCAATGTAAAACCCTTTACTATACCCAATAAAAACAATTGTGGAGAAAATTGAATTTTTTTCTTCAAAACATTCTGCATGACCCACCAAATTTTTATCCAAAAAGCCTTAACTTTCTTACAGGTCCACCAAATATGATAATATGTAGCATCTGTACAATCACACCTCCAACATTTTGGCTGAACATTAGGGTACATACACGACAATTTCTTAGGATCTAAATGCCATCTATAAAACATTTTGTAAAAATTTTCCCTCAAATTCTGCGACTGAGTAAATTTAACATTCTGAACCCAAATTTTCTCCCATGTTTCCAACATCACTGGTTCTTCAAAATATTGTGCCCACTTAATCATACAGTCTTTAACTAGTTCAGCTTCTGAGTCCCTTTCTAACAAAACATTGTAAAGTCTTTTAATATGCATTGGACCTTTCTCTTTTATATGTCTAACCAGCTCTTCCTCATGCAACATAATACCAATTTTTTGGTCCTCTTTCCATCTCAATTGTAATTGATTATATTGAAACCAAGTTAAATTAATCCCTTCATCCAACAGAGTCTGTAAAGTCTTCAGCTGCCATCTGCCCGCATCTGTAAAAAGAACCTCTTTGTATAAAAACCCCCCGAGTGACATTATATTTGTATTCCACATAATATGACCAAGATCCAGCCATAGCGGTATTTTATAATCCCATTTGAATCGGTGCTTCTTCCAAACTCTCATCAAAGAATCTCTAAGTATATGGCTTTTGAATACTTTATCCACTTTGTTATCATAGAATAAATAAGCATGCCATCCAAATTCGAGGTCAAAACTTTCTATATTCAGTATTCCAGTCTTTTTCCTTCCAAACCAATCACTTGCTGAAGTTAAAGCTGCTGCTTCATAATATAACTGTAGGTTTGGAAGTTTAAGACCTCCCCTTTCTGGAACATCTTGCATAATTTTCAATTTCACTCTCGGTTTTTTCTCGTTCCAAACAAACTTATTCACTCCAGTTTGCCAAACTTTCAATTGTATATCACTTTTAAGCACCGGAATCATTTGAAACAAAAAAAGAAATCTTGGCAAAACGTTCATCTTAACTGCTGCTATTCTCCCAAGTAAAGACAGCTGCAGTTTTTTCCACATCTCCATATCTTTCTGTACAACTCGCCACAGTACTTCGTAGTTATTTTGAAACAGTTTAATATTTGATTCTGCAACCTGAACTCCTAGATATTTGACCTTTGGTACAATCTCAAAACCTGCCTTATTTTGAAGTTCATGTCGTCGATCTTGTGTCATATTTTTAACTATCATCTTAGTTTTTTTCTGATTCAATCTAAAACCTGATACTGTACCATAATCTTGTATAATGTCTTTCATCTGGATTATTGATTCCATCGGCTGTGTTAAGGTAACAACCAGATCATCTGCAAATGCCCTTATTCTGTAATCCTCTTGCCTTATCACTATACCTTTCAAGTTATTCGAGTCCCGTATTGTGTTCAACAAGACTTCTAATGCTAAAATAAATAACAATGGGGATAACGGACAGCCTTGTCTGGTCCCTTTTTCAATATTAAACTCTGATGTCAAACTTCCATTAATAATAATCTGTGCCTTTTGTTCTTGGTAAATTGCTGAGACCGCCTGTATAAATTGGTCTCCAAATCCCATTTTTCTTAAAGTCTTTAGTAGAAAATTCCAGTCCACTCTATCAAAGGCCTTCTCCGCATCCAGAAAAACCAGCACTGCAGAGATCTGTTTATTCTTCTCAAGATATTCCAATAAGTCTATAACTTGCCTTACATTATCCTTCATGTATCTGCCTTCTATAAATCCCGCTTGGTCATCGTGAATCACCTCTTGAATTACTGGCATCAGTCTGTTGGCTAATACTTTTGCATAAATTTTATAGTCATTATTTAAAAGAGATATTGGTCTATAATTTTCCGGTTTTTTAGGACCTACGTGTTCTTTTGGTATCAAAGTGATATATGCTGATTTCCATGATGGGGGTATTTTACCCCCTTGTTGTATATTACAAAATAAGTCTCTAAGTTGTTCCACCATTTCTACTTGTAAAGTTTTATAATATACTGCAGTCAATCCATCTGTTCCAGGAGCTTTAGCTGTTTTCAGTTGTTTAATTGCTGCGATTATTTCCTCAACAGTTATAGGATAGTTCAATCTTTCTTTTTGTTGGCTAGTAATTTTTGAAACTCTTTTCTCTTCTAGATATTTTTCTATAAGTCCATTCTGTATATCATCTTTAGCATATAATTTAGTATAATAGTCTACAAAAACTTCTTTAATCAATTTTTGTTGAGAAATTTCTTTCCCTCCAATATCAATACTCTCAATAGTCCGCAAGCTCTGCTTCTTCCTTAAAGTGTAAGCCAACCATCTTCCCGGTTTATTAGCATTACAAAACGTATTATGTTTCGCATATTGTAAATTTGTTGCAGCTTGCTCCGCCAAGAGCATTTGAAATTGATCTTTCAAAAGTTTTATAGCACCAGATATTCTTTCATCTGTTGGGTTTTTAATAAGTCGCTGTTCCTTATTCTTTATTTCTACTTCCAATTCAGATCTTTTCTTTTGTTGATTCTGTTTATGTTTAGAGTTCATATAAATGAGTACCCCTCTCATATACGCTTTACTCGCATCCCATACAATTTCAATTGGGGTACCCTTATTCAAGTTCATCTCAAAAAATTCTTTCATCTGTTTTTTAAGTTCTGTTATATTTTTTTCATATCTAAACAAATTTTCATTTAGTCTCCATGACCTTCTCTCAATCTTTCCCATCTCAATTTCTATCCATACAGAACTATGATCGGTTAAAGTTCTTGGAAATATCTTTGTTCTTTTTGTTTTAACAAGTAAATCATCTGATAACAAGATAAAATCAATCCTGGAAAAAGATCTATGTCTATCAGAGAAAAAAGTATAGTCCAATTCTTTTGGGTTATAAATTCTCCAAATATCTTTTAATTCCAAATCTTCTTTCATATCAAAAAAAGTCTGTGGTAGTCTGAGCCTTACTTTCGCCAAACTCTTTTTATCTAGTTTAGAATCAATTACTCCATTCCAGTCTCCCATTATTAAAATAGATCTATAATCCCATTGCAATATTTTATTATGTAAGGTCTTATAAAAATGATCCTGTTGTTGGTTCGGAGCATAAATTCCAATCAAAAGAATTTGACCGCTTGCCGTATGCAATTCAATTGCAATAAACCTACCACCTTCATCTGCTTCTATGATTTTAGCAGACAATCTTTTGTTTACATAGATAACCACACCGTTCTTTTTTTCCGAGGTTGAAGCTATAAAATGTGTTCCTAATTTAGAGTTTATCAAGTATTTATGATCTTGAGTTCGAATATGAGTTTCTTGTAAACAAATTATATCATTATTAAATTGTCTCAAGTATGTAAATAACTTCTGCCTTTTTTGTGGTGAATTTAATCCGTTAACATTCCAAGATAGAAGCCTAATTGTCATCTTGACCTTTCTGAAGCGATGAGCTGCCTTGCCTCACTTCTTCTGAGGTCTTCGGCCTCGCTCCCCCCATGGCTTCACTTTGTGTGGTGCTTTTAGCTCCCCTTTTATGTTGACTTTCTTGTTGTTGTTTTTCTTTTATTTGCTTAGTAATTGCACGAGTTATGCGCTGGTCCTTAACTTCAGGGATCCGAGCTAGATCCAAAGCGGCATCTCTTATTGACAAAATTGGTGAAGATTCTGACAGAGATTCCTCCATAAAGCCTCCTCCTCCAACAGCTCCCTGCATTTCCACTAATTCCATCTGCTTGGACTGTTGTTCCCTCTCATGCTGAGGTTGCTTTTCCTTGTCACTTTTTGTCTCCAACATTGTAGATGTACGTGGAGATGATGATCTTTCTTTAAGAATATTATAATAAAAATATTCCGCCTTCTGAAAAGTATTCAATCGATGGCTCTCTCCATTATATTTCAAAATTATACCAGTTGGGGCATCCCACCGGAATGGTATATCTTGCTTTTGCAATTCATTCACTAGAAACCTATATTCTTTTCGATCTTTTAACATCTTAGGTGGTAACTCCTTGTAAATTCCAATTTGGGCTCCCTCCACTTGCACAGAGGAAAGAAAGGATCTTTGCAAAATATCATTTCTTATTCTTCTATCAGTAAAATATATCACCACATCTCTGGGCAATTTTCTTTGTCTAGCCACCCATGAGTTAACTCTGTAAATTTTGTCTATTTTATAAACCACGTCTGCTGGGTCAATTTTTAACAATACAGCCAGGGCATCCGAACAAATCTGTCTCAGATCTTGCCTATCATTCTCTTTTATTCCTCGAACTTTTTTTTTTTTTTTTTTACTTTTAAAAGCATTTTTTCTACAACCTCTTCAGCCAAAAAATGCTTTTAAAAGTAAAAAAAAAAAAAAAAAAAAAAAGCCACTGATGATCGTGCGGCTCAGCTGGGATCGTCAGAGCCTTTTAAAAGAAAAAAACTCTTTTTTTCTTTTAAATGCCTCCGACGATCCAAGCTGAGTTGCCTGATCGGCAGAGGCTTTTTAAAAAACCTCTGCCGATCAGGCAACTCAGCTGGGATGGTCAGAGCCTTTTGAAAGCATTTTTTTGCAACCTCTTCGCCGAAGAGGTTGTAGAAAAAATGCTTTTAAAAGTTTTTTTAAAATTGGCCACGCCCACCCAGTCACATTACCACCACCACCACCAAGCCACGCCCACAGAACCAGTAGTAACAAATTTTAGATTTCATCACTGGTGCATTTAGTACCGTATTTCCTCGAAAATAAGACCTAACTAGAAAATAATCCGTAGCATGTTTTTTCCAGGATGTGCATAAGATAAGCCCTACCCCAAAAATAAGCCCCAGTTAAGATTGTCAGCCAGATGGATGCATTTAGTATCTATATTTCCCCCAAAAATAAGACCTAATCGGAAAATAAGCCCAAAATGTCTTTTGGAGCAAAAATTAATATAAGACCTGATCTGATTTTTGGGGAAACACGGTAAGTCGTTGGCTGTTGTTTCCTTGTGCTGCCAAACCCTCGTCTCCAAAGCACCTGATAAGCTGCACTCCTGTTTGACTGACAAGAGGTCTGTTTCCCAGACTTCAATCATTCCCCTGTTGTCGGGGTTCCAAGTAACACCCCTAACGAAAGAAGACTCCGAGGCTGGCATTCCTCAAAGTTCCATTTTATTAGAGATGTCATATTGGCACAGCTGGGAAAACCCAACTCTGAAAGCTTCCAGGTTTTCCCCACCCAAAAGAAAGTTCAAATCCCTTCCCCCTGCACCCACATGTCCATCACATGGTCCAATCAATGCACCATCCAAAACTGAAGATACCTCCCAGTCCCCTCATGGCAGCTGCAGGGTGTCAAGTTTCGTGGTTGTCTCGAATAAAATGCATTTCAAACAAAATCTTTGAAGAAAAAACTCCTTTTTATTGAGCACGACATCCTAACCTGAGTCCAAACGAAGCCAACACCGGCATCCAGCCCCAAGACCCTCCCTTTCCGTTCCCCACTCCCCTGCACTCATCGGCCATCTTCAAAGTCATTCTACCCCTAATCTACTCCAGCTCAAAGGAATTCCCCCCCTCCCATCTCATCTCCTCGGAAACATTATCTCCAGGGAAAATAAGTAGGTGAAAAGTCATCCGTCCCTTTCCAGACGCCTTCGCTTCTCCTTCTTATGTCAGCACTAGAGTAAATGCAGGTTGAAGTGCTGACACGGGGCACCGTGGCCTTGACTCTCTGAGAAAAGAATGTTATTTTGACTACATATCACCCATGCTCTATACAATCCCCCCCTCCCAGTTTCCCACAGTAGAAAAAAAAGCTGTAAAAGATGGCTTCCAGGACTGACACCAGTAAAGGATTTGAGAAGTTTTAATACCCAAGCTTTTATCTTTTTTTCTTTCTTTTTTTTTTTCATTTATCAGGGCACCTGTGTTTGCACAGTTATCTCCCATTCAACGGAATGAAAAACATGTTTTGTTTCTCTCTATCGGAGAGAAGTGCCAGTTCAGAGGAATACATTCCTCTTTGAGTTCCTCGCCTTCTTAACCCTTTCCTTTTCTGAACTCTCGGTAGAGAAGGAGACCTTCAAAGAATCAACATTTTTATAAAAACCAGAGCAGGAGGTGTGTATAGAATTGCAGTTGGGAAGAATGTTTAGGATCAAACCTAGGTGCGGCTTTAATTGCTTTATTGCGGACAGTGGAAAAAAGAAAATAGGTTCATTTGTTCGACAGCAGGGGTGTCCAACTCGTTTTCATTGAGGGCCGCATCAGGGTTGGGTTTTACCTTGGAGGGCGTGGCCAGCTCGATGTCAGTCAGCTCGGGGGCACCTGTAGTGGCCAAGAGCTAATGCAGGATTTCCCTGAGACCCTCCCTCACTCTCATTTATAATCATCCTTCCTTTTCTTCTTTTTCCTTCCCTCTTCATTCTCCATTCTTCTTCCTTCCCCTCTTTCCTTCTTTTTCCTTCCTTGTTCTCTTTTCATCTTCCCTTTTTTTTTTCTTTCCTCTTTCCTCTTTCCTCTTTCCCTTTCTCCTTTCCTGTCCCTTGCATGCTCAAATTTTTTTTTTAATTTATTTATTTTTATATGCCGCCCTTCTCCGGAGACTCAGGGCGGCTTACAATGCGTTAAGCAATAGCCTTCATGCTTTTGTATATTTATACAATGTCAGCTTATTGCCCCCACAAACCGGGTCCTCATTTTACCCACCTTAGAAAGGATGGAAGGCTGAGTCGACCTTCAGCTTGGTGAGAATTGAACTCGCAGTAATTGCAGGCAGCTGGATGTTAATTGCTGCCTTAGTAGGAGGCATTAGCCTCCTACGCCACTCAGGCTCCTATGCAAAAGGGGAAACATTTCTCCTTTTTTTAGTTTGATGTATGTATGTATGTATGTATGTATGTATGTATGTATGTATGTATGTATTTATTTATTGGTTCAATTTATATGCCGCCCTTCTCTGGAGACTCAGGGCGGCTTACAATGCGTTAAGCAATAGCCTTCATACTTTTGTATATACCTGCTTAGTAGGGCTTTCGCGCCCCCCCCCCCCAAGTGGTGTTCTTTTTTTTATACAAGGTCCGTTTATTGCCCCCACAATCCGGGTCCTCATTTTACCTACCTCAAAAGAATGGAAGGCTGAGTCAACCTTGAGCCTGGGGAGATTTGAACTCGCAGTAATTGCAGGCAGCTGGTGCTACTTAACAGCACTTTAGTCTGCTGCGCCACCAAGGCTCTTATTGCCAGCAAAAACGGAGCCTTGGGGGGGGCTGACACCCCCACACCCCCGAGCTCTATTTTAGCTGGCAGAGGCACCGCGGGCCAGTCCTTTGCTGTTTCCAGGGTGGCTCCGTGGGCCAGATCTAAGCACCCCATGAGCCGGATCCGGCCCACGGGCCTTGAGTTTGACACCCCTGTTCTACAGGTAGTTCTCACTTAATGACCCCAATTAAGAGGGTCAACTCATCACTGAGCAGCAGGGTTGTTAAGCGAATTCTCACGTGACCAGCCCACTTAGCAAAGGCAATCCCAGTTGATATGGTGGGTGCTCTCTGAGCTTGGTTGTTTTCTTGCCAGACGTTTCATGACCCAACTAGATAACATCATCAGTGCTAGAAGGCAGTGGGGTTTGCTCTCTGTTCATTTATCGTAGCTTGCTTGCCCTGACAGTGTTAAGTGGGAGTTTTTCTTGGTAGTTCCTCGATTAGGCTGGGATGGATGGATGGATGGATGGATGGATGGATGGATGGATGGATGGATGGATGGATGGATATCCTTGGTGCTCTCTCAGTTTAGTGGTTTCCTTGCAGACATTTCCCGGCTCAATTAGGTAACGTCATCAGTGTTAGAAGGTGGTGGGCTTTGTGGAGTGGAGGAGGAAGAGAAAGAGAAGGACTATGGAGTCCTTCGTGCTCTCTAAGTTGGGTTGTTTCTTTTTGTCAGATGTTTCATGACCCAACTAGGTAACATCATCAGTGTTAGAAGGAAAGGTAGGTTATGAGCGGAGGAGGAGAAGAAGAAGGAGAAGAGGGAGAGAAAAGGAGGGGGAGGAAGACTATGGAGTCCTTGGTGTTTTCTGAGTCGGGTTGTTTTTTTGTCTTTTGTTTTATCAGATGTTTCATGACCCAGTTAGGTAACATCATCAGTGCTGGAAGGAAGGGGGTGTTACGGAATGGAGGAGGGGGCGGGAAGAAGAGGAGGAAAGGAAGGAGGAGTGAGACTGTGGGGTCCTTGATGCTGTCTGAGCTGGGTAGTTTCCTTGCAGACGTTTTGTGACCCAACTAGGTAACATCCTCAGTGTTAGAGGTGACTTTGGTTTGCTTTCTATTTATATACTAATGCAGGGCTCTCCATCCTTGGCAACTTTAAGCCTGGTGGACTTCAACTCCCAGAATTCCCCAGCCAGCAAAGAATTCTGGGAATTGAAGTCCACCAGGTTTAAAGTTGCCAAGGATGGAGACCCCTGTACTAATGCCTTGCCCTGTCAGCGTTGGGTTTATTCTTAATAGTTCCTTGAATAGACTGTCATTTTCTGTTAGCTTGTTTATCCGAAATTCTGAATTGATAGTTCCTTGATTGGGATATCACAAATGGACAAGCCACTTGTTTACAGTAAGTGGCCAAAATTGTGGAAACCTTTTGGGAAAAGTTGTATTTTTGAGGTTTGATAATAAACACCACTTTTTTTGAGGCTAATAAACACCACTTTTTTGGGGGGGGGGAGATTCAAGATAATCCTATTCCACTGCTGGAATGGCCTGGGAATAGCCCAGACCTTCTTAACCCAATGGAAAATCTATGGAGCCGACTAAAGAAACTGGTTAGTCAGAAGCGACCCAGCCATAAAACCCAGTTAATAGAAGCCATCATTCAATCTCAGTTTCTCTTTATAACAGCTGCAAAACTCAAAGACTTGGTTCCCTCCATGGGAAGACGTTGTAAGGCCATCATTCATGCTAAAAGGTTACCCAACTAAGGATTAACTGACATGGGGATCATTTTTGTATATCTCGTTTTTTTCTACGTGTTTCACTTTTTTCTTTATGCTGTAACTGCTATTCTAATAGCAATTCCTTCCTAAAAGTTATTGCATTACATTCTTGATTCAATTATCTTTCCATTGATACATAATTTTATGGTACTACTCCCAAAAAAAAAGTGGTGTTACTAGCTAGTTTTAGAAAATACACTTTCCCCAAAAGGTTTCCACAATTTTGGCTGTTGTTTGATCCGTCTCTTTTTCCCTGCAGACGATCTCCCCCTGGCAACCGTGGGCCGGAGAGCCTCGAGCGAGTTCCTGATGTGCGGAGGGTAAGTACAAGCCGGTTTCACTCCCTGGCTGTAACACCAGTGCTGGAGGGGGGTCATGGCAGGGTCCCTTTTTTTGGGGTGAGGGTGGCATTTTTTGCATGACTGCCCCCACAGAGATAACCGAAGCCTCAAATAAGCCTTCTGAATTGCTTCCCTTCTATTCTGTCAAGGGTGGGATTGAAAAATTTTAGCAACTGGTTCTCTGCCCAGTTGCTGGGTAGGTGTGGCCATGGTGGCATGGCCTAGTCAGCTTCCTGCACCACGGTGGTGGCGGGGGGCATTTTCTTCCTCCCCAGCTCCGGAGGCTTTCCTTGAGCCTCCAGGAGGGCCAAAAGGGGCTCCCCCGGGCTCCGGAGGCCGGAAACGGGCCCATTTTCACCCCCCCAGACATTGGGACGCAGAGCAACGGGTCATAAAAGTATAAACCAGCTGCTGAGCATCCGAATTTCGATGACATGGATCACGGGGAATGCTGCGAAGGTCGCAACTGTGCAAAACGGTCCTAAAGGGCCTTGGTAGTACAGTGGTCTAAAGCACCCTGTTATTAAGACCAGCTGCCTGCAATTACTGCAGGTTCGAATCTTGCCAAGGCTCAAGGTTGACTCAGCCTTCCATCCTTTCTAAGGTAGGTAAATTGAGGACCCAGTTTGTGGGGGCAATAAGCTGACTTTGTATAAAATATACAAAAAAGGATGAAGGCTATTGCTTAACGCATTGTAAGCTGCCCCGAGTCTCCGGAGAAGGGCGGCATATAAATCAAATAAAAAAAAAAAAAAAGTTGCATTTTTTTCCCAGCGCCGCTGTAACTTTTAAACGGTTACTAAATGAGTGCCAGTCTGTTTTATTTAAATAAAAACAAGTTTTATTTCGTTGGGGGTGTTTTTGGGTAACCCCGACAACGAGATGTTGTAAGTCGAGCACTACCCGTGTTAACCTTGTCTTCTGAAAATCTCAGCGTACGCCACACACACACACACACACACACACACACACACACACAAAATCCCAGAATTTTCTCCTCTAATGGAAGTCACTAGGCTGCAAGTGACTTCCCTGCTTCTTACACTCCCAAGTGTGTGTGTGATCTGGAAGGCGTTTGAAGCCAGTGAGCTGAACTGAGATTTTTTGGGAAGGGAGGGAGACAGAAACAGGCCAAATTCTTAGCCCGTCCATCTTCCAGAGGCTGCCACCTTCGCTTGGCATTTGCAGCCCCTAGGCGCCGAAAGCAAGCAGGTGTGTGCCCTCCCTCTGCCCAGGTGCTTCTCCCCCCCCCCCACCCCCGCTTTGTTTTGACTATCCAGGGATAAGTTGCATCATGTGTTTTTCCGTCTCTCTCCCCCCCCCCCTCCTTTTCCCCAAGTCTCCTGACTTTATGAGCCTTGAATAAACAAACTCGGCCGTCCTAACTTCTGAACTTCCTGTTCTCTCTTCCCTGGTGGGTTTTCCTAGAAAGGGAGATTTTGTTTTGAAAAGCTTTTAAAGGGGGGGGGGAGGGAGTGGAGAAGCGGGATTCGGCGCCTGCCCGTCCTGTCTCAAAACCACCAGAAAGAAGAGAAGGAGACAATCTCTCTCTCTCTCTCTCTCTTTTTTTTTAATGTTTATATTGCGACCTCTTTTTATTATTATTATTATTATTATTATTGGCACAAAAAATATGGGACATGCTGTTTAGAGAAATTAGAGCACTATTGAATGTAAATTGGGATACGCTGCCAAGAATTGCATTATTTATTGATTGATTGATTGATTCGATTTATATGCTGCCCTTCTCCGGAGACTTACAATGCGTTAAGCAATAGCCTTCATACTTTTGTATATACCTGCTTAGTAGGGCTTTCGGGCCCCCCTAAGCGGTGTTCTTTTTTTTTTAAAAAAAAAAATTATTAACTTTATTAAAACAGATATAAAACACATATGACAAAAACATAAAAATACATTATAAATAATCAATCATTTGAAGCGTTTGTTTCGTAATGGTCTTTCAAGTAATACAGTTATACTTATTCCCTTAAATCTTAACTTAATAGTTTCTTATTGCCTTTTTTCCCTCTCCTCTCTTCTGCTCTCTAAGTGGTGTTCTTTTTTAAACAAAGTCAGGTTATTGCCCCCACAATCCGGGTCCTCATTTTACCTACCTCGGAAGGATGGAAGGATGAGTCAAACTTGAGCCTGGTGATATTCGAACTCGCAGTAATTGCAGGCAGCTGGTGCTAGTTAACAGCACTTTAGTCTGCTGCGCCACCAAGGCTCTTTTATTGTTGCTGGTGGAACACAACGGGATATAAATGAAACAACAACCAAAAAAAGAAATGATCGTACATTTGATAATGGCAGCTAGATTAGTGATGGCTAAATACTGGGAACGAAGTTGGGATATTCAAAGAAATGAGTGGTATAATAAAATTTGGAAGATGTCAACAAACGATAAATTAACAGAAATTAAATTTTAAAAAGATGATCAAAGCAAACAATTATAATGAAATATGAATCATGAAATAATGAAAACTCGGACCACACGTCTTCTGAATAGTTTTTATCCCAGAGCTATTATAATTGCAGTCAACAATCAACTAAAGGGCCACCGTCAGTGAGCTGTTGGATAGCATTACTTGGTCTGTTGTGTGGATGCTTGGGTGGTTTTAGGGGTGGGGAATTTGTGGTGGGTGGGAGTGTATTTGGGGATTGTTATGTGTGTTGGACCTGGTCTTTGGGTGTTAACTGAATTTCGTTGTATCGGTATACTGTGTATACACGTACAATGACAATAAAGTTATTATTTTATTTTATTTATTTTATTTTATTTTATGCAATTTATATGCCTCCCTATCTCCGAGGACTCAGGGCGGCTCACAACGGCAAAATGCATAGTTCCCTATCAAAAATGACATAAATTTAAAATCCAATTTAAAACAGTTTAAAATTCAATTAAAAAATTAAAAATTCAATTATTATTATATGAGGGCATTTTATAAAATCAGTGTTGGTGGAAGGCAAAGGGAATAAACCTACTCAAGAATATATGCTGTTTTGGAGGGGATAAAGGCACATTCAGAATAGATTGTATATTTTTTAGCTGTTATAGAAGAAGAAATATTAAGGGGGGGGAATGGTCTCCTGGGGTAGGAGTGCACTGTATTATTTGATTTTTTTTTCTTTTTTGTATTTAGATGTGTATGTGTATGTTTGCATTGTATGCATTACTTGTATTAAAAATATTTTTTTAAAAAAATATTATTATTATTATTATTATTATTATTATTATTATTATTATTATTATTATTATTATTATTATTATTATTATTTATTGGATAATCTTTAGTGAGATTCACAGCCTTTGAGGCTGGTTAATAGCTCAGCAGCTCGAGTCCTAACCAAGGACCTAGGAACTGTTAAGGTATCGTCGGAGGATGTAAGCTGTTCCGAGTAAGGTGGTTTTTTGTAGAGTCAAAATGTTCAAGTCCGGCAAATTTAGAATTTCTAAATAGCGGGGTAGCCCTTTGGGTATTGCTCCGAGGGCTCCAATTACAATCGGGACAACACACGATTTCTTTTTCCACAGTCGCTCAACTTCAATTTGTAAGTCCCGGTACTTTGTGATTTTTTCTTGCTGCTTATCTTCAATTCGTGCATCACCAGGTATTGCAATGTCAATGAACCATACTTTTTTCTTTTCAACTATTGTTATGTCAGGTGTGTTGTGGACCAAGTGCCTGTCAGTCTGAATCCTAAAGTCCCACAAGATCTTGAGTTTCTCATTCTCTAAAACTTTCTCAACCTGATGTTCCCAGTGGTTTTTGCTGTACTCAAATCCAAACTTCTGGCACAATTTCCAGTGAATGATTTTAGCAACACGGTCATGGCGTTGTAGGTAGTCAGTTTGTGAAATTTTGCTGCACCCACTGATCAGGTGGTCAACTGTCTCTTCTTTTTCATTGCAGAGGCGGCATTTGCTGTTGGTGGTAACATGTTGAATTTTTGCCTTCATACAGTTTGTGGCTAGGGCTTGTTCTTGAGCTGCCAAAATAAAGCTTTCTGTTTCTTTTTTCAGTACTCCTGATCTTAACCAGTTCCAAGTTAGTTTCTGGTCAGCTTTGCCTTCAATACTTTTCAAGTATTGGCCATGCAGAGCTTTGTGTTTCCAATTTTCAGCTCGCTGCTCAGTTACGTCTTTCTTATATTCTGCTTTTGTTTTAGTTGTCTTTAAAAGGCCTCCTTTATTTACTTCCTTAATCATTGGTTCTTCACTTTTCTGGATGTAATCATTCAAGCTGCATTTTTCTTCTTCCACAGTCTGCTTTATTTGTAGGAGTCCTCGACCACCCTCTGCTCTTGGTAAATATAATCGGTCAACATCACTTTTAGGGTGCAAGGCATGATTCATTGTCATAAGCTTCCTTGTTTTTCTGTCCAAATTGTCTAACTCCATCTGGGTCCAGTCAATTATTCCTGCAGAGTATCTAATCACAGGTATAGCCCAGGTATTTATGGCTTTTATGATGTTTCCTCCACTCAATTTGGACATTAATATCTTACGAATTCATCGAATGTACTTGGCTGAAGTTAATTCCTTGACTTTATTATGCATTAAGTCAGAGGCTTCTAAAATTCCCAAGTACTTGTAGCCTTCTTCTGATTTTACTGCCTTTATCATTTCTTCATTCTCTAGTTCTATTCCATCCTCTTCTATGATCTTGCCTGCTTTGGTTGCTATTGTTGCACATTTGTCAATTCCAAACTGCATACCAATGTCTTGGCTGAATTCTTTTGTGTTTTCAATTAATAAATTTAGTTCAGCTTTTGTTTTACCAAACAGCTTCAAATCATCCATGTACATCAAGTGCGAGATTTTCAGTCCTTTCTTTGCAAGTTCGTATCCACAGTTCATCTTCTTCAAAATGATTGTCAGTGGTAGCATTGAAAGTATAAAAAGTAGGGGTGAAAGGGAATCGCCCTGGAAAATGCCTCGTTTAATTTCAACTTCACCCAGTTCTTCTTCATTAGCCATAAGTTTTGTTTTCCAGAGGTTCATTGAAGATTCCATGAATTTTTGTATGTTGCTGCTGATGCCTAATATTTCCAGGCATTTCTTGATCCAGCTATGGGGAACTGAATCAAATGCTTTCTTATAGTCTATCCAAGCCATGAACAGGTTGGTTCGTCTTTTCTTTGAGTTCTTTAGGATTATCTTGTCGATCAGCAATTGATCTTTTGTTCCTCTTGAGTTTTTGCAGCATCCTTTCTGTTCTACAGGAAGCAAGTTATTTCTTTCCAGGTATCCATAGATTTGGTTTGCAATGATACCAGTAAGAAACTTGTATGTTGTTGGCAAGCAGGTGATTGGCCTATAGTTTCCAGGGTCCTTTCCTTTTTCTTTATCTTTTTGGATCAAAAATGTCCTTCCAGTTGTCATCCATCCATCATTTTCAGGTGTTTTTAGGATCTGGTTCATCTGGGTTGCCAATCTTTTGTGCAGACTTGTAAGTGCCTTTAACCAGAAGCCATGCAGCTCATCCGGTCCAGGTGCACTCCAGTTCTTCACTTTTCTTGACTGTCTTTGCACCATTGCTTTTGTTATTTTCACGTCTTCCATTTTATGCATTTTAATAGAGTCCTCAACCTGTTTGATCCATTTTGCATTTCTGTTGTGCTTCTTGTTGTTTTCCCACAAATTCTTCCAGAATTTCAGAGCTTTCTCTTTATCAGGCTTTTCATTTGTTGTTACTCCATTTCCATTTTCTAAATTCTTATAAAACTGGTGCTGATTTGCTCTGAACTGTGAGTTTTCCTTGAACTGAGTTACTCGGTTTTCATACCTTTTAATCTTTTCAGCGATGGCAACAACCGTCTGCTTCAGCTCTTCAATTACTACTGCAATCTCCTTATTTCTTAGATCATATCTTGCTTCCAGGCTGCTTTTGACCTGCTTGTTCTTTAGCTGACCTTGCCTTAGGTTCTTCAAGTTGCTCAAATCTCCACGTACTTTTTTGATCTTCAATTCTAACCGAATTTTCCACTTAGGCTTCCCCTTCTTGCCTCTTTGGTTCTTTTGTATTTTCAACCCCAGTTCTTTGGTGGTTATGACAGCTGCTGCATACATTAGTTGGTTAGTTTCGGCTAATGTAGTGGTTCGAATAGTTTGCACAGCCTCATTGACCTTTTTTAGTACATTTCTCAATTCTTTCCGGTTCACTTGGTTCAGCTTTGGCAAACGTGTTCTTTCATCATCTTCCATTTGGTGCTTTATTTTTCCAGCTAATTGAGCACTATCTGTTGGTGTTTGTTCTTTAGTGCTTCCTTGTTCTTTATCTTCATCCATTTCAGTATCCTCTTCTTCCCTTTCTTCCTCAATTTGCTTTTGAGTCTGGAAATCATTCTTGATGTTACTCCTCTTTGTTGTTGTACTCAGACCATTAATTGCTTTCTCTTCTATTGCTATTAATTCTTCTGTAGTGAAAAATTTGTGGTTTAGGATTACACGTCGTTGGTCCATTAACCTTTGTTCACTGGTGTCACAGTCCGTATGGTTCATCTTCCAAATCTGATACATTCTTTTTTGAAATCCATGTTTTGCTGGTTCAGACTGATAGTAAGCTTTCATAATAGAGGTGTTTTCTTCCCTGGTCCAGATTTTTCGCTTTTTGGGTTTTTCTTCCAGTAGCTTGTCAGCTCCATGCCCTGGTTGCCTAGCAGAGGGAGTTGAGCCCTGTAACTCATTTTGCGTAGAATGCCCAGGAGCCATAGCATCCAACGGAACCCTTGTTAATCCGGGCGACGGTTCAGCCGGCATAAATTTCATTTTTTCTGTATTCACCATGTTTGAATGGGTTGTGGAGCAGATTTTGTCTGGCCCTTCACCTAAGGTCTGTCTGATATGGTTGCACCTGTTCAGCATAGCCCTTAGGATCACTAGAGCACGCAAGCCCCTCCACCACGACAAGGTAGAGCTCCTCGGAGGGGTTTATTATTATTATTATTATTATTATTATTATTATTATTATTATTATTAGTTAATCTTTAGTGAGATTCACAGCCTTTGAGGCCGGTTAATAGCTCAGCAGCTCGAGTCCTAACCAAGGACCTAGGAACTGTTAAGGTATTATTAGTAGTAGTAATATTAGGGATGATGATGATGATGATGATGATGATGATGATGATGATGATGAGCTTGAGTGGCATAGGAGGCTAATGCCTCATACTAAGGTAGCATTTAACATCCAGCTGCCTGCAATTACTGCAAGTTCAATTCTCACCAGGCTCAAGGTCGACTCAGCCTTCCATCCTTTCTAAGGTAGGTAAAATGAGGACCCAGATTGTGGGGGCAATAAGCTGACTTTGTATAAATATACAAAAAGTATGAAGGCTATTGCTTAACGCACTGTAAACCGCCCTGAGTCTTCGGAGAAGGATGGCATATAAAAATTTTAAAAAATTTTAAAAAATTATTATTATTATTACATGACCAAATTTTCCAGCCAGCCCTCAATTGTGAGCGTTCCCTCTTCTTGTGAATGAGCAGCAGGCACCCCTCTGGTCTCTTTCGTGCTGGCGTCTGAGCCGTCGGGCGCACAGCCGTGAAAGTCTCTCCCCCCCTCCCCCGCACGGAGAAGAGGATTTCGTGGCGCTCCTCACGGTCCAGAGGTTGGCCTGCCTCTCTTCATTGCAGCTCTCCTTGTCCCCCATCTACAGGCAGTGCCAGCCTTCCGTCTCCCCCCGGAGCGAAACGGTGCCCATCCCAGTCCCTACTCAGCTACGGAACTACCAGCTCATAGAGCAGAACCTGACATCGGCCACCAGTCCCGGTTCAAACCCCCACGGGTCACCGAGGTAAGACCTCCCTACTCCCGCGATCTCCTCTCCGCTCATCACCCTGGTACAGGCAGTCCTTGATTTACGACCCCACCCTTGAGCCCCAAATTGCCGTTGCCAAGCAGGTGTTAAGTTGTTCGGTGAGTTTGGCCTCATTTTATGCCTTCACCGCAGGTTCTTGCTCCCCTCCTGGACTTCGTTGTTAAGTGAATCACTGCAGCGCTTAAGTGACTCGCACGGTTGTTAAGTGGATCTGGCTTCCCTGTTGACTTTGTTCGTCGGAAGGTCGCAAAAGGGGATCACATGACACACACACACACACACACACACACACGGACCATCATAAATACATGCCAGTTGCTAAGCATCCAAATTTTGGTCATGTGACCATGGGGATACTGCAACGGCCGTAAGTGTGAAAAATGGTCATGAGTCATTATTTTCAGCGCCCTTGTAGCTTCGAACAGTCACTATAAACTAAACTGTTGTAACTTGAGGATTACCTGCGTTCGGCTGGCTTCCCCAGCAAAGATCAGATAACAGCTAATCCTCGACTTAACGACCACAACTGAGCCCGAAATTCATGTTGTTAAGCCAGACGTTTGTTAAGTGAGTTTTGCCCCCTTTTACGATATTTAATAATAATAATAATAATAATAATAATAATAATAATAATAATAATAATAATAATAATAATAATAATAATAATAATTTTATTTCTATACCGCCCTTCTCCCGAAGGACTCAGGGCGGTGTACAGCCAATTTAAAAACACAACACACAACAATGATTAAAAATTAAAATAATTAAATAGATTTGGCCGGTTTAAAACCCCAAAAATTTAAAATACCCCAATTTAAAATCATTATGTTGATAGCCCGGCCTGGCGGAACAACAGTTGTTAAGTGAATCCCTACAGTTATTAAATTAGTAGAACAGTCGTTAAGTGAATAGAGCTTCCCCGTTGGCTTCGCTTGTCAAAAGGTCGTAAAAGGGGATCATGTGACCCCCAGTGTCATAACTGTGAGTCAGTTGCCAAGCGTCTGAATTTTGATCACGTGACCATAGGGAGGCTGCTGCAAAGGTCGTAAGTGTTGAAAAACGGTCGTAAGTCGCTTTTCTCAGTGCCGTCGTAACTTTGAACAGTCGCTAAACGAACTGTTTTAAATGGAAGACTACCTGTACAGTCTATAACTGCTTGTTTAGCGACAGTTCAGAATTACAACGTGATTTCCAACCGGTCCTCACACTTGCAACCATTGAGCATCTACATAGTCATGTGATCAGAATTCGAGAACTTGGCAACCAGCCTGTATTTACGACAACCGCAGCATCCTGGGGTCAGGTGATCCCCCTACGCAACCTTCCCAGCAGTCGGAGTCAGTGGGGCAAGCCGGAGTTGCTTAGCAACCGTACGATTCACTTAACGACTGCAGGGGTTTGCTTAACACCCCAGGGCAAAAAAAAAAAAAAAGAAAAAGATGAAATTGGGTGTGAGTCACTTAGCAAACAACTTGCGTAGCAACAGAAATTCTAATTCCAAATGTGGCCTTAAGGAGAGGACTGGCTGTACTGCCTCACCAGTGGTAGACACAGAAGTTGTGTTTGTTTTTGTTTTGTTTTTTAATTTCTAAGTAGAATTTTCCTAGAATGGAATGGATGGCCTTTATCAGAACTTTGCCTTGTTGCACTGAACTGTGATTATAGGAGGAGATAGATAGATAGATAGATAGATAGATAGATAGATAGATAGATAGATAGATAGATAGAGGGAGAGAGAGAGAGAGAGAGATGGATAGATAGAGAGAGAGAGAGAGAGAGAGAGAGATGGATGGATGGATGGATAGATAGATAGATAGATAGATAGATAGATAGATAGATAGATGCATGCATGCATGCATGCATGCATACATACATACATACATACATACATACATAAAGATAGGTATAGACAGATAGGTATAAAGATGGATGAATGGAGAGATAGATAGATAGATGATAGATAGATAGATAGATAGATAGATAGATAGATAGATAGATAGATAGATAGATAGATAGATAGATAGATAGATAGAGATAGGTATAGACAGATAGGTATAAAGGTGGATGGATAGATGGATGGATGAATAGATGATAGATGAGAGAGAGAGAGAGGTATAGACAGATAGATAGACAGACAGACAGACAGACAGATAGGTATAGACAGATAGGTATAGACAGATAGGTATAAAGGTAGATGAATGGATGGATGAATAGATGATAGATAGATAGATGATAGAGAGAGAGAGAGGTATAGACAGATAGGTATAAAGGTAGATGAATGGATGGATGAATAGAAGATAGATAGATAGATGATTGATAGATAGATAGATTGATAGATAGATAAAGATAAGTATAGGTATAGGTATAGGTATAAAGGTGGATGGATGGATAGGCAGACAGACAGACAGACACCCTGTTTCCCCGAACATAATACCCTTTCTTATATTTTTTTTGAACCCTGAAATAAGCCTTATTTTCAGGGAGGTCTTATTATTTTGGGGCGCATAGAGCAAGATGGGGCTCCTCTTGCCGTCTTACCTGATTTCCAGTTCTGCATTTAAATATTTTCGGGGAGGGCTTATTTTAGCGCATGCCCTCAAAAGCCCGATTGGGCTTATTATCAGGGGATGTCTTATTTTCGGGGAAACAGGATAGAGAGATAGAGATAGATAGATAGATAGATAGAGAGAGAGATAGATAGATAGATAGATAGATAGATAGATAGATAGATAGATAGATAGATAGATAGATAGATAGATAGATAGATAGATAGATGATAGATAGATAGATGATAGAGATATAGAAAGAGATAAGAGATAGATATAGAAGGTAGATATAAGGTATAAAGATGGATGGATGGATGGATGGATAGATAGATAGATAGATAGATAGATAGATAGATAGATAGATAGATAGATAGATAGATAGATAGATAGATAGATAGATAGATAGATAGATAGATAGATAGATAGAGATATAGAAAGAGATAAGAGATAGATATAGAAGGTAGATATAAGGTATATGGATGGATGGATGGATGGATGGATAGAGAGATAAGAGATAGATATAGAAGGTAGATATAAGGTATAAGGATGGATGGAGAGAGAGAGAGAGAGAGAGAGATTGGCCCAAAGTCACCCAGCTGGCTTTCATGGCTAAGGCGGGACTAAAACTCACCATCGCCTGGTGATTGGTCCATAGTCATCCAATCGGCTTTCACGGCAAAGGCAGAATTAGAATTCACCTTCTAGCAATTGGAGCACAGTAACCCAGCTGGCTTTATATGCCTAAGGCGGGATTAGAACTCATAGTCGCCTGGTGATTGGCCCAAAGTTACACAGCGGGCTTCCATCATAGCTAAGACCGGACTTGAACTCAAGCTCACCTGCTTTCTAGCCTTGTGCCTTAACCATTAGACCAAACTCTGTGTGTGTATATATTTACAGTAGTGGCCAAAATTGTGGAAACCTTTTGGGAAAAGTGTATTTTCTAAAACTAGCTAATAACACCACTTTTCTTTTGTTGCAGTAGTACCATAAAATTATACATCAATGGAAAGATAATTTAATCCAGAATGTAATGCAATAACTTTTAAGAAGGATTTGCTATTAGAATAGCAGTTACAGTACAAAGAAGAAAAGTGAAACATGTAGAAAAAAGGAGATATGCAAAAATGATCCCCATGTCAGTTAATCCTTCGTTGGGTAACCTTTAGCATGAATGGCGGCCTTACAACGTCTTCCCATGGAGTGAAGCAAGTCTTTTAGTTCTGCAGCTGTTATGTGAAACCAAGATCGAATGATGGCTTCTATTAACTGGGTTTTATTGCTGGATCGCTTCTGACTAACAAGTTTCTTTAGTCAGCTCCATAGAGTTTCAATTGGGTTAAGAAGGTCTGGGCTATTCCCAGGCCATTCCAGCAGTGGAATAAGATTATCTTGAAACTCCAAAAAAAAAAAAAAAAAGTGGTGTTATTAGCCATCATACCTCAAAAATACACTTTTCCCAAGAGGTTTCCACAATTTTGAAGGAAATGGTCCTAAAATCAAACATTAAACATTTCAATATTACCCTCCTGTCGGGATGTTGCCAAATGGGCAGTCATTTCAATAAATAAAAATTTTCACTATGTTATCTGCTGGGTGTCTTCACTGGTTGTTCTAGCTCAGGGGTGGGCAACTTGTGGACTTCAACTCCCAGAATTCCTGAGCCAGCCCTGTTAGCTCAGGAATTCTGGGAATTGAAGTCCACAGGTCATAAAAGGGCCATAGCTGCCCACCTCTGTTCTAGGTTTCTTTTTATCAGACTTTGTTTCTCTTCTCTTCTTTCAGATCTGGGGCGGTGCGGCGGTCAAACACCAGCCCTTTGGGCTTCCTGAAGACCGGCTCCAGCTCCCCAGTGCCGGCTGACACTGTCCAGACTGTGGGGCGCAGACTGTCCACGGGCTCTTCGAGGCCGTACTCCCCTTCGCCACTAGGTGAGACCCAACACAGCACAAAATCCATCATTTAAAACCCCAGGCGACCTCCATTGTGTCCCTAAGGTAGTCCTTACGGCCACAATGGATCCCAAAATGTCCATTTGCTAAGTGAGTTTTGTCCGATTTGTATAACCTTTCTTGACACAGTTGTTAAGCGAATCGCCGCAGTGGTTAAGTGAGTCACACGGTTGTTAAGCGAATCTGGCTTCCCCATTGGCTCTGCTTGTCAGAAGGGGTGGGCTTCAAAAATTTTAACAAAGGGTTCTCTGCCTGATTGCTGGGTGGGCGTGGCCTAGTCAGCCTCCTGCACCACGGGGGGGGGGGGCGTTTGCCCTCCCCGGACTCGGAGGCTTTCCTCGAGCCTCCGGGAGGGCAAAAACAGCCTCCCCAGGCTCCGGAGGCCCTCTAGAACTTTCAAAACTTCTGATTTTTCACCCTCCCCGAGCCTCCGTGCGCGCCCTGCACTTAACCTGCATCCAAAACGGGCCAGGGATCAGGAGTGAAATGCTCCCGGTTCAGACCGGATTGCCCAATCCGGTAGCGATGGCGGGTGGTTCGGAGAACCGGTAGCACACACACACTCCTCCCGTGCCCAGCAGAGACTTCTTCTTCTTCTTCTTCTTCTTCTTCTTCTTCTTCTTTTTTTTTTTTTAACTTTTAAAAGCATTTTTTCTTCAGCTGAAAAAATGCTTTTAAAAGTTAAAAACAAAAGCCTCTGATGATCACGCACTCAGCTGGGATTGCCAGAGGCTTTTAAAAGCATTTTTTTCTGCAACCTCTTCAGCTGAAGAGGTTATAAGAAAAAAAAATGCCTTTAAAAGCCTCTGGCGATCCCAGCTGACTTGCCTGATCGTCAGAGGCTTCTAAAAGCATTTTTTTTTTCCTATAAGCTCTTAAGGTTGTAGAAAAAATGCTTTTAAAAGTAGAAATTAAAAAAAAAAGTTGACCACGCCTACCCAGTCACATTAACCCCCCACCAAGCCACGCCCACAAAATAAGCCACACCCACAGAACCGGTAGTAACAATTTTTACATTTTCACCACTGGCCGGGACACTGAAACCGTCATAAATATGAACCGGTTGCCAAGAGTCTTGACTTTTTGATCCCCTGATCGCGGGGCTGATGCGAAGGTCGTAAGTGTGAAAAATGGTCCTAAGTCACGTATTTTTTTCAGTGCCGCTGTAACTTTGAACGGTCACTAAATGGAACTGTTGTAAATCGAGGACTAGCTGCATAGTGTTTACAGTAAGCAATTATGCTGTAATCCTCCAGCTGGGCTATGACTCGGGAGATGCTGGTTCAAAGCTGTGTTTTTTTTTTGTTTTGTTTTTTTTTTTTTGTTTTTTTTTTACAAACTCGTAAGGTGATTTTGGATCAGTTTTTCTTTCCGATTTTAGTACAGGTAGTCCTCGACTTACAACAGTTGCTTCCGTGAACGTTCGAAGTTAAAACAGCGCTGAAAATAGTGGCTTAGGACCATTTTTCACACTTAGGGCCATTGTTAGCATCCCCATGGTCACGAGATTTACATTCGGAGCCTGGGCAGCTGACTCATACTTTATGACGGTTGCAGTGTCCCAGCCTCACCTTTGCGACCTTCTGACAAGCAAAGTCAAGAGGCGAGCATGATTCACTTAACAACCATGTTACTAACTTAACAGCTGCAATGGTTCATTTACGTTTCACCAAACTCAACCGGTTTGGCTCTGCAACCCAACGAGACAGACAGAGACTTCAGAGGATCATTAGAACTGCAGAAAAAACAATGGCTACCAACCTGCCTTCCATGGAGGACCTGTCTACTCCACGAGTCAAAAAGAGGGCTGGGAAAATATCTACAGACCAGTGGTGGGTTCGGCCCGGTTCTCCCGAGCCGGTAGCGGTGATGATATGATGTCACCGAACTGGTTCTTCCCCCCCCCCCCCGCGCGCGCACCCCTCACCCCCCCTCCCGCATTATTCTTACCTTTATTTGGCCCCACCCCCAATCTATTGCTGCCTCCTGAGTCCCAGCTGATGGCTAGAGGGGAAAAAACTGTTTAAACTCTTGCCGCGGGGCTTCAAAGGGCCACCCTACAGATGATCAGTGTTAAAAGCAAACAAATGAGTAGACCGGTGCCTGCAAAAATAAATGGGTAGATCGGTACAGCTCTGCAAGCAGTTAAAAGCCTGGTAGACCAGTACCTCTGCTAAATCCTAAACAATTGTCACATTTGCACCAATGAACCGAAAATGTATTGAATTTATCACTATATGTTATAATAAAAATCAAATTTAAAAAAAAAAAAAAAGAATTGTCACATGACCATCAAGGCACGCCCACAAAATAAGCCACGCCCACAGAACTGGTAGTAAAAAAATTTAGAACCCACCCCTGCTACAGACCTGTCGCATCCTGGACATAAACTGTTTCAACTCCTACCCTCAAAACGCCGCTATAGAGCACTGCACCCCAGAACAACTAGACACAAGGACAGTTTTTCCCCGAACGCCATCACTCTGCTAAACAAACAATTCCCTCAACACTATCAAACTATTCACTAAGTCTGCACTACTATTAATCTTCTCATTGTTCCCACCACCCATCTCCTCCCACTTATGACTGTATGACTGTAACCTTGTTGCTGGTATCCTTAAGATTTATATTGATATTGATTGTTTCCTAGTATGATTTGATTGCTTATTTGTACCCTATGAGCAGTGGTGAAATCCAAATATTTTGACTACCAGTTCTGTGGGCGTGGCTTGGAGGACATGGTGTGGCGTGGTGGGCGTGGCAGGAGAAGGATACTGCTCATGCTCTCATTATCTCTCGGCTGGATTACTGCAATGCCCTCTACATGGGGCTGCCCTTGGGGTGCACCCAGAGGCTCCAACTGGTCCAGAATGCGGCCGCGCGAATAGTTACGGGTGCGTCCCACTACTCCCATATAACACCACTATTGCGTGAGCTGCACTGGTTGCCAGTGATCCTCCGGATCCGCTTCAAGGTGCTGGTACTCACCTATAAAGCCCTTCATGGCATGGGCCCGGGGTATTTGCAGGATCACCTCCTACCAGCCTCCCACCGCCCAGTGCGCTCACATAGGGCTGCCCTCCTCCGGGTCCCCTCGGCCAGACAGTGTCGGCTGGCGGTCCCCAGGATGAGGGCGTTCTCTGTGGTCGCACCAACCCTCTGGAATGAGTTGCCCACCAGGCTCCGGATGGCCCCCGACCTCCGCACCTTCCACGCCGACCTAAAGACATGGCTCTTTCAGCAACTTGGTAGTACAGGGGTTTAAGGCACCCTGTTATTAAGCTGGTTATTAAGACCAGCTGCCTGCAATTACTGCAGGGTTCGAATCTCGCCAAGGCTCAAGGTCGACTCAGCCTTCCATCCTTTCTAAGGTAGGTAAATTGAGGACCCAATTTGTGGGGGCAATAAGCTGACTTTGTATAAATATACAAAAGGATGAAGGCTATTGCTTAACGCATTGTAAGCCGCCCTGAGTCTTCGGAGAAGGGCGGCATATAAATCAAATTTAAAAAAAAAAAAAACTTCCCTGATGTGCCATGGATTTTAACTTTGGGGATTTGGGGATTTTAAATTGGTTTTTAATATTATTTAATCTTTATCTATTGTCGGGTTGTTTTATTGTTGTGAGCCGCCCCGAGTCCTACGGGAGAAGGGCGGCATATAAATCTGACAAACAAACAAACACAAACAAACAAACAAATAAATAAATAAATAAATAAATAAATAAATAAATAAATAAATAAATAAATAAAATCCCCATTCCCTCCCCACTCCTGGGGGAAGGATATTGCAAAATCCCCATTCCCACCCCACTCTGGGACCAGCCAGAGGTGGTATTTGCCAGTTCTCCGAACTGCTCAGAATTTCTGCTACCGGTTCTCAGAACCTGCTGGATTTCACCCCTGCCTTTGAGTATCATTAAGTGTTGTACCTTATGATTCTTGATGAATGTATCTTGTCTTTTTATGTACTCCGAGAGCGTATGCACCAAAGACAAATTCCTTCTGTGTCCAATCACACTCGGCCAATAAAAGAATTCTATCTTAACAATCTAATCTATCTATATCTGTCTGTCTGTCTGTCTGTCATAAAATGGGACAAAACTCATTTAACAAATGTCACACTTAACATCAGAAATGTTGGGCTCAATTGTGGTTGTAAATCAAGGACTACCTGTGGTTGCATTCATGGGGGGAAAAAAAACCCTCAGCAATTTCACTATTTCTTTTCCCCACCAGTTGGTACCATACCTGAGCAACTTGGGCATTGCTGTTGCGGGCAGCTGCAAGGGCACGAAATAAGGGGCCGAAGCTCTTCAGGTGAGCACTTTCTCTTCATTGTCCCGTTCTCCCCCCCACCCCCCATCCGAGTTTTAAGGGACAGCTTTTTGGCTGTGAAGGTACGAAGCATCAAAGAGTCCCTCTGCCCAGAGTTTTGAAGCCTTCCCACCCAAGCACGTTTAGGAGGCTGGTGGAGATAATTCGACTGCTTAAGAGACAGAGGGCGAGGAATTGTTAGATGAGAGGCCAGTTCGGTTCTGGATCTTCAAACGTCTGGGTGCTCCGTTTTGTAAAAGGGGGGAGGGATGGAGAACGTCTCCAAGGCTTTCAGCATCCAAGCCATGGTACGTCCACCAGTGTTATGTAAGAAAGAGAGGGAGAGAGATGATAGGAGATACAGAGGAAAGAGAGAGAAAGATGAGAAATGATGGGTGGGTGGATGGATGGATAGAGGGGTGGATGGATGGGAAAAGATGATGGATAGATGAGAGAAAAGGAAGGATGGATGGACAGATGAGAAGTGGATGGATGGATGGATGACAAGATGATGGGTGGGCAGATGGATAAATGGGTGGGTGGGTGGATGGATGGAGAGGGGTGGGTGGGTGGGAAAAGATGGTGGATAGATAGATGAGAGAAAAGGAAGGATGGATGGACAGATGAGAAGAAGATGGATGGATGGATGGATGGATGGGCAAATGGATGGATGGAGGAGAGGGGTGGGTGGGAAAAGATGGTGGATAGATAAATGAGAGAAAAGGAAGGATGGATGGATAGATGGACAGATGAGAAGATGATGGATGAATGGGAGAAGATGGATGGATGCATGGATGACAAGGTGATGGATTGACAGATGGATAGATAGACAGGTTGGTGGATGATGGATGATGAATGGACAGAGAGAGATAATGGGTAGACGGACAGAGACAGACAGAGATGATAGATTGATAGATGAGGAAGACCTATCTACCTATAGCTAGGTGGAGACTGAATGACTGACAGATTGTTGCTAGGTAACTAAAACCGTACTAAAACAAGGCTTCTCTAGGCATCCAATCTCCGTCTCTGTACGACTGAAGTGCCTAGAGGCATTTGAGAGAGAGAGAGAGAGAGAGAGAGATCAGTAAATGTTGGAATGGGGGTGATGGAGATTTCTGAACTTGTCTTTCTGGGCCGCACATGTGCTCGGATGCTTTCTGTGAGCATGGCCCGCTTAGAAGGACTTTGCGAGGACAAGTCGCTGCCATCACCCCAGTTGACTTGTGCCGTAACATCCTGTTGATGGGAAAGACTGTGAGGGCTTTGTTGTCCTCCCTTTGTAGCTCATGAAAGGATTTCTTTGAGCCACTTGGGTGACCTGGGATGACCAGAGCATTCTTCCTCCCTTGGTCCTCCTCCCCCCTCGCATCAGTGGCGGTTAATTTTTCTCATCACATTCATTATGCCTTTCTTGAGCGGGTGGCTTAAAAAAGAATGGGATTGGTACGACCAGCGGATGGGAATGACTCTCTTGTCCATGATCCCCAGCCAGTATGGTAATTAAAAGATAATTAAGGAACTGGAGGCTAAAACATACGAAGAACGGTTGCAGGAACTGGGTACGTCTAGTTTGATGAAAAGAAGGACTAGGGGAGACATGATAGCAGTCTTCCAATATCTCAGGGGCTGCCCCAAAGAAGAGGGAGTCAAGCTATTCTCCAAAGCCCCTGAAGGCAGGACAAGAAGCAACGGGTGGAAACTAATCAAGGAGAGAAGCCACCTAGAACTAAGGAGAAATTTCATGACAGAACAATTCATCAGTGGAACAACTTGCCTCCAGAAGTTGTGAATGCTCCAACACTGGAAGTTTTTAAGAAGAGGTTGGATAACCATTTGTCTGAAGTGGTGTAGGGTTTCCTGCCTAAACGGGGTTGGACTAGAAGACCTCCAAGGTCCCTTCCTACTCTGTTATTCTATTCTATTCTATTCTATTCTATTCTATTCTACTCTACTCTACTCTACTCTACTCTATTCTTATTCATAATTCTATTCTATTCTAGATATTTCTATTCTGTTCTATTCTTATTTCTATTCTATTATTGATATTTCTATACTATTCTATTATTGATATTTTTATTCTATTCTATCAAACTTGTTGAAATTATTCTTGCATGCAGAGAAGAGCAAGAAAAAGGATTAGGGGACTGGAGGATAAAACATATGAAGAATGGTTGCAGGAACTGGGTATGTCCAGTTTACTGAAAATAAGGACCAGGGGAGACAGGATAGCATCTTCCAATATCTCAGGGGCTGCCCCAAAGAAGAGGGAGCCAAGTTATTCTTCAAAGCACCTAAGGGCAGGACAAGAAGCAACGGATGGAAACCAATCAAGGAGAGAAGCAATTTAGAACTATTTAAATTTAGAAATTTAGATAAATAATTATAATAGATATAATTAAATATATCTATAATTAAATATATAATTAAAATAAATAATAGATAAATAAAAATAAACAATTTAGAAATTTAGATAAATTTCCTGACAGTGAGGACAATTAACCAGTGGAACTACTTGCCACCAGAAGTTGTGGCTGCTCCATCACTGGAGGTTTTTAAGAAGAGATTGGACAGCCATTTGTCTGGAATGATATAGGGCAGTGATGGTTAATCTTTCCGGCGCCGAGTACCAAAACTAGAGTATGTGTGTGCCAGAACCCGGAAGAGAGCAGCTGACCGGTGCACATGCGCGCCAGACCAGCTATCCACCGTGCATGTACACCACGGAACCCAGAAGAGCAGCTGGCGATGGCAAGCGTGTCCACAGAGAGGGCTCTGCATGCCACCTCTGGCACCTGTGCCATAGGTTCGCCATCATGGATATAGGGCAGTGATGGCTAACCTTTTTACCGTCGTGTGCCAAAAGTGGGGGGAAGCAGGGGGGGGGGGTCATGCAAGTGCATGCCTACATCCATAATGCAATGCTCCCCGCATGACACACACACACATACCCCCGGCAATGGCCCGTTTTGGGCCTTCAAGGTGGGTGGACTTCAGCTCCCAGAATTCCCCAGCCAGCATGCTTTCAGATTATTATTATTATTTATTTATTTATTATTTCTATTTCTATACCGCCCTTCTCCCGAAGGACTCAGGGCGGTGTACAGCCTATTTAAAAACACAGAAACAAAAACAACAATTAAAATTTAAAATCATTAAATAATTAGGCTCCAATTAAAATCCCAGAAATTTAAAATACCCCAATTTAAAATTATTATGTTGATAGCCCTGCCTGGCGGAACAACAGGGTCTTCAGAGCGCAGCGAAATACACAGAGGTCGGAGATCTTACGAATTTCTGGGGGGCAGTTCATTCCACAGGGCTGGGGCTCCCACAGAGAAGGCCCTCCCCCTGGGTGTCACCAGCTGACATAACTTGGCCGATGGCACCCTGAGGAGACCCTCTCTGTGGGAGCGGACTGGTCGGTGGGAGGCTATTGGTGGCAGAAGACGGTCTCGGAGGTACCCGGGTCCTATGCCATGGAGCGCTTTAAAGGTGGTAACCAACACCTTGAATCGCACCCGGAAGACCACTGGGAGCCAGTGCAGCTCGCGCAGGAGGGGTGTCACGTGGGCGCAACGAGTTGCACCCATAACCACCCGCGCGGCCGCATTCTGGACCAGTTGGAGCCTCCGAATGCTCTTCAAGGGGAGCCCCATGTAGAGAGCATTACAGTAGTCCAACCGGGAGGTGACAAGGGCATGAGTGACCGTGCGCAAGGCGTCCCGATCCAGAAAGGCCTGCAACTGGCGAATCAGGTGAACCTGATAGAAGGCCCCCCTGGCCACGGCCGTCATGTGCTCCTCTAAAGACAGCCGTGCGTCCAGGAGGACACCCAGATTGCGAGCCCTCTCTGTGGGGGGCAAAGATTCACCCCCAATAGTCAGCGATGGCACCTGCTGACTATATCGGGACGCCGGCAGCCACAGCCACTCGGTCTTGGACGGGTTGAGTCTGAGCCTGTTCCTCCCCATCCAGACCCGCACGGCCTCCAGGCAGCGAGACATCACATCAAGGGCAACGTTGGGGTGGTCTGGGGTGGAGATGTACAGCTGAGTATCATCAGCGTACAGATGACACTTCACCCCAAAACCACGGATGATCTCACCCAGTGGCTTCACATAAATGTTGAACAGAAGGGGCGAGAGGACCGACCCTTGTGGCACTCCCCATGCGAGATGCCTCGAGGTCGACCTCTGTCCCCCTGCCAACACGAACTGCGAGCGGTCGGAGAGGAAGGAGGAGAACCACCGCAGAACGGTGCCCCCTATTCCTAACCCTCTCAACCGCTGCAGCATGATACCATGGTCGATGGTATCAAAAGCCGCTGAGAGGTCTAATAGGACTAGGACAGAGGAGCAACCCCTGTCCCGAGCCCTCCAGAGATCATCCACCAACGCGACCAATGCCGTTTCTGTGCTGTACCCCTGCCTGAAGCCCGACTAGTACGGGTCCAGATAGATAGCTTCATCCAGGTGCCCGGGCAGTTGTCGTGCCACCACACTCTCAACAACCTTCGCCACAAAACGAAGGTTGGAGACTGGACGATAGTTGGCTAATTCAGCCGGGTCCAGGGAAGGCTTCTTGAGGAGGGGCCTCACTACCGCCTCTTTCAAGGCGGCAGGAAAGGCACCCTCACTCAAAGAAGCACTTATAATCCCCTGGAGCCAGCCTCGTGTAACCTCCCGGGAGGCCAGCACCAACCAGGAGGGACACGGGTCCAATAAACATGTGGCCGCGTTCAGTCTACACAGTATCCTGTCCACATCCTCGGGAGTCACAGGATCAAACTCCTCCCAGATAACATTCTCAAGACCTGCCCTCGTCTCCTCCCGTGGACTCATCCAGTCGGAGTCCAAGCCATCCCGAATCCGAGCGACTTTATCATGCAGGAATTGCACAAAATCCTCAGCACGACCCTGCAAGATGGGTGTATTCCGACTCCCAGAATTCTCACTGACCAGGATCTGATCCGACTAGATCAGAGGTTCCCAACTCTGGGAACTTGAAGATACATGGACCAACTCCCAGAGCATCCCTCAGCCAGCATGCTTCAAAATGGGTGTACATCAGTTGTCAGGCTGGCTGGGGAATTCTGGAAGTGAAAGACGACCCATGTTAAAGCATTCTGGGAGTTGAAGTTCACTCTTTTTAAAGCATGGTGGCTGGGGAATTCTGGGAGTTTATTTATTGGTTCGATTTATATGCCGCCCTTTTCCAGAGACTCAGGGCGGCTTACAATGCGTTAAGCAATAGCCTTCATACTTTTGCATATACCTGCTTAGTAGGGCTTCCCCCCCCCCCCAAAGCAGTGTTCTTTTTTATACAAAGTCAGCTTATTGCCCCCACAAACCAGGTCCTCATTTTACCTACCTTCAAAAGGATGGAAGGCTGAGTCAACCTTGAGCTTGGTCAGATTTGAATTTGCAATAATTGCAGGCAGCTGGTACTATCTTAACAGTGCTTTAGTCTGCTGCGCAGACTAAAGGGGAAGGGAGTTGAAGTCCACCCCTCTTAAAGCTTGGTGGCTGGGGAATCCTGGGAGTGGAAGTCTGCCTTTCTTAAAGCAGATTAGCTAAGTATTCTGGGTCTTAGTCCACCCATCTTGAAGCTCGCGAATTTTGGGAGTGAAAGCCCCCCCCCCCCCCCCCCATCTAACAGTTGCCAAGGTTGAAAAAATGCTTGATGCAAGTCTGTTATTGACCAGATGCCCTGAATCCCACAATATTTTTTTTTTAATTTGATTTATATGCCGCCCTTCTCCGGAGACTCGGGGCGGCTTACAATGCGTTAAGCAATAACCTTCATCCTTTTGTATATATTTTATACAAAGTCAGCTTATTGCCCCCACAAACTGGGTCCTCATTTAACCTACCTTAGAAAGGATGGAAGGCTGAGTCAACCTTGAGCCTGGCGAGATTCGAACCTGCAGTAATTGCAGGCAGCTGTGTTAATAACAGGGTGCTTTAAACCACTGTACTACCAAGGCTCCTATTAATTATAATTATAATATTAATGTTCCATTATAATATTTCTGTTCCTCCCTGCCAGGTTCCTCGGCAACGCAGTCCCAGTCTCCACAGTCCCTCCTGTTGACAGGAGCTCGACTGCAAAACACGCCCACCCTGACGGACATTTACCAGAACAAGCAGAAACTTCGGAAGCAGCATTCAGATCCCATCTGCCCATCCTACACAGCCTGCAGCTATGGCCATTCGCCCCAGCCCACCCGGCCGGTCAGTCTGGGGACATCTCCTACCAAACACATGGGGTCATCTCCGCGGAGCTCGGACTGGCCCTTCAAAACTCCCCTGCCAACCATCATTGGCTCCCCCACAAAGGTGAGTGTCGGAAGCTGCTATGCAGAGAAGCGGTTCGGGTTTCGTGGTGAAGGCGCCACTAGGGGAACTGTGAGTTCTAGTCCATCCTTAGCTGTGAAAGCTGGCTGGGTGACTTAGGGCCGGTCATTAGGCGACTGTGAGTTCTAGTCCTGCCTTAGAGTAGAAGTTGACTTTCAGCCAATCACCAGGAGACTCTGAATTCTAGTCCCGCCTTAACTTTGAAAGCTGATTGGGGTGACTTTAGGCCAATCACCAGGAGACGGTGAATTCTCATCCTGCCTTAGAGTGGAAAATCAGAAAGGTAACTTTGAGCCAATCAGCAGGAGAAGGTGAGTTCTAGTCCCGCCTTAGAGTAGAAGTCAGCAAAGTTGACTTTGAGCCAATCACCAGGAGACTCTGAATTCTAGTCCCGCCTTAACTTTGAAAGCTGGCTGGGAGATTTTGGGCCAATCATCAGGAAATTGTGAGTTTTAACCCCATCTTAGACATGAAAGCCGGCTGGGTGACTTTGGGCCAATCACCAGGTGACAGTGAGTTCTAGTCCTGCTTTAAGCACAAAAGCTAGCTAGGTGACTTTGGGCCAATCACTGTGAGTTCTAATCACAGTGACTGTGAGTTCTAGTCCCATCTTTGACATGAAAGCCAGCTGGGTGACTTTGGGCCAATCACCAGGAGACAATGAGTTCTACTCCCGCCTTTGACATGGAAGCTGATTGGGGTGACTTTAGGCCAATCACCAGGAGACGGTGAATTCTAATCCTGCCTTAGAGTGGAAAATCAGCAAGGTAACTTTGAGCCAGTCAGCAGGAGAAGGTGAGTTCTAGTCCCACCTTAGGCATGCAAGCCGACGGGGTGACTTTGGGCCAGGCAGCAGGAGACAAGTCCCTTTAGGGGGAGGGATGTCTGTCGTAACTTTGAATGGTCACTAAGCAACCGGTTGTAAGTGGAGGACTGCCTGTATTCTCCTCAAGGCCTTGAGATTGGGAGACGCTTGATGTTGAGATAGCCGTTTTCTCTAAGGTAGAATTCACTGTCTCCAAAATTGCCCAGCTGGCTTTCATGCCTAAGGCGGGACTAGAACTCACTTTCTCCTGGTGATTGGCCCAAAGTCACCCAGCCGCCTTACATGCCTAAGGCAGGACTAGAACTCACTGTCTCCTAGTGATTGGCCCAAAGTCACCCAGCCAGCTTTCATGCCTAAGGCAGGACTAGAACTCACTGTCTCCTAGTGATTGGCCCAAAGTCACCCAGCCAGCTTTCATGCCTAAGGCAGGACTAGAACTCACTTTCTCCTGGTGATTGGCCCAAAGTCACCCAGCCGCCTTACATGCCTAAGGCAGAACTAGAACTCACTGTCTCCTAGTGATTGGCCCAAAGTCACCCAGCCGCCTTACATGCCTAAGGCAGGACTAGAACTCACTGTCTCCTAGTGATTGGCCCAAAGTCACCCAGCCGCCTTACATGCCTAAGGCAGAACTAGAACTCACCTTCTCCTAGTGATTGGCCCAAAGTCACCCAGCCGCCTTACATGCCTAAGGCAGGACTAGAACTCACTGTCTCCTAGTGATTGGCCCAAAGTCACCCAGCCAGCTTTCATGCCTAAGGCAGGACTAGAACTCACTTTCTCCTGGTGATTGGCCCAAAGTCACCCAGCCAGCTTTCATGCCTAAGGCAGGACTAGAACTCACTTTCTCCTGGTGATTGGCCCAAAGTCACCCAGCCGCCTTACATGCCTAAGGCAGGACTAGAACTCACTTTCTCCTGGTGATTGGCCCAAAGTCACCCAGCCAGCTTTCATGCCTAAGGCAGGACTAGAACTCACTGTCTCCTAGTGATTGGCCCAAAGTCACCCAGCCGCCTTACATGCCTAAGGCAGAACTAGAACTCACCTTCTCCTAGTGATTGGCCCAAAGTCACCCAGCCGCCTTACATGCCTAAGGCAGGACTAGAACTCACTTTCTCCTGGTGATTGGCCCAAAGTCACCCAGCCGCCTTACATGCCTAAGGCAGGACTAGAACTCACTGTCTCCTAGTGATTGGCCCAAAGTCACCCAGCCAGCTTTCATGCCTAAGGCAGGACTAGAACTCACTGTCTCCTAGTGATTGGCCCAAAGTCACCCAGCCAGCTTTCATGCCTAAGGCAGGACTAGAACTCACTTTCTCCTGGTGATTGGCCCAAAGTCACCCAGCCGCCTTACATGCCTAAGGCAGAACTAGAACTCACTGTCTCCTAGTGATTGGCCCAAAGTCACCCAGCCGCCTTACATGCCTAAGGCAGGACTAGAACTCACTGTCTCCTAGTGATTGGCCCAAAGTCACCCAGCCGCCTTACATGCCTAAGGCAGAACTAGAACTCACCTTCTCCTAGTGATTGGCCCAAAGTCACCCAGCCGCCTTACATGCCTAAGGCAGGACTAGAACTCACTGTCTCCTAGTGATTGGCCCAAAGTCACCCAGCCAGCTTTCATGCCTAAGGCAGGACTAGAACTCACTTTCTCCTGGTGATTGGCCCAAAGTCACCCAGCCAGCTTTCATGCCTAAGGCAGGACTAGAACTCACTTTCTCCTGGTGATTGGCCCAAAGTCACCCAGCCGCCTTACATGCCTAAGGCAGGACTAGAACTCACTTTCTCCTGGTGATTGGCCCAAAGTCACCCAGCCAGCTTTCATGCCTAAGGCAGGACTAGAACTCACTGTCTCCTAGTGATTGGCCCAAAGTCACCCAGCCGCCTTACATGCCTAAGGCAGAACTAGAACTCACCTTCTCCTAGTGATTGGCCCAAAGTCACCCAGCCGCCTTACATGCCTAAGGCAGGACTAGAACTCACTTTCTCCTGGTGATTGGCCCAAAGTCACCCAGCCGCCTTACATGCCTAAGGCAGGACTAGAACTCACTTTCTCCTGGTGATTGGCCCAAAGTCACCCAGCCGCCTTACATGCCTAAGGCAGGACTAGAACTCACTGTCTCCTAGTGATTGGCCCAAAGTCACCCAGCCGCCTTACATGCCTAAGGCAGAACTAGAACTCACCTTCTCCTAGTGATTGGCCCAAAGTCACCCAGCCGCCTTACATGCCTAAGGCAGGACTAGAACTCACTTTCTCCTGGTGATTGGCCCAAAGTCACCCAGCCGCCTTACATGCCTAAGGCAGGACTAGAACTCACTTTCTCCTGGTGATTGGCCCAAAGTCACCCAGCCGCCTTACATGCCTAAGGCAGGACTAGAACTCACTTTCTCCTGGTGATTGGCCCAAAGTCACCCAGCCAGCTTTCATGCCTAAGGCAGGACTAGAACTCACTGTCTCCTAGTGATTGGCCCAAAGTCACCCAGCCGCCTTACATGCCTAAGGCAGAACTAGAACTCACCTTCTCCTAGTGATTGGCCCAAAGTCACCCAGCCGCCTTACATGCCTAAGGCAGGACTAGAACTCACTTTCTCCTGGTGATTGGCCCAAAGTCACCCAGCCAGCTTTCATGCCTAAGGCAGGACTAGAACTCACTGTCTCCTAGTGATTGGCCCAAAGTCACCCAGCCAGCTTTCATGCCTAAGGCAGGACTAGAACTCACTGTCTCCTAGTGATTGGCCCAAAGTCACTCAGCCGCCTTACATGCCTAAGGCAGGACTAGAACTCACCATCTCCTGGTGATTGGCCCAAAGTCACCCAGCCGCCTTACATGCCTAAGGCAGAACTAGAACTCACCTTCTCCTAGTGATTGGCCCAAAGTCACCCAGCCGCCTTACATGCCTAAGGCAGGACTAGAACTCACTTTCTCCTGGTGATTGGCCCAAAGTCACCAAGCCAGCTTTCATGCCTAAGGCAGGACTAGAACTCACTGTCTCCTAGTGATTGGCCCAAAGTCACCCAGCCGCCTTACATGCCTAAGGCAGAACTAGAACTCACCTTCTCCTAGTGATTGGCCCAAAGTCACCCAGCCGCCTTACATGCCTAAGGCAGGACTAGAACTCACTGTCTCCTGGTGATTGGCCCAAAGTCACCCAGCCAGCTTTCATGCCTAAGGCAGGACTAGAACTCACTGTCTCCTAGTGATTGGCCCAAAGTCACCCAGCCGCCTTACATGCCTAAGGCAGGACTAGAACTCACCATCTCCTGGTGATTGGCCCAAAGTCACCCAGCCGCCTTACATGCCTAAGGCAGAACTAGAACTCACTGTCTCCTAGTGATTGGCCCAAAGTCACCCAGCCAGCTTTCATGCCTAAGGCAGGACTAGAACTCACTTTCTCCTGGTGATTGGCCCAAAGTCACCCAGCCGCCTTACATGCCTAAGGCAGAACTAGAACTCACCTTCTCCTAGTGATTGGCCCAAAGTCACCCAGCCGCCTTACATGCCTAAGGCAGGACTAGAACTCACTGTCTCCTAGTGATTGGCCCAAAGTCACCCAGCCAGCTTTCATGCCTAAGGCAGGACTAGAACTCACTTTCTCCTGGTGATTGGCCCAAAGTCACCCAGCCAGCTTTCATGCCTAAGGCAGGACTAGAACTCACTTTCTCCTGGTGATTGGCCCAAAGTCACCCAGCCGCCTTACATGCCTAAGGCAGGACTAGAACTCACTTTCTCCTGGTGATTGGCCCAAAGTCACCCAGCCAGCTTTCATGCCTAAGGCAGGACTAGAACTCACTGTCTCCTAGTGATTGGCCCAAAGTCACCCAGCCGCCTTACATGCCTAAGGCAGAACTAGAACTCACCTTCTCCTAGTGATTGGCCCAAAGTCACCCAGCCGCCTTACATGCCTAAGGCAGGACTAGAACTCACTTTCTCCTGGTGATTGGCCCAAAGTCACCCAGCCGCCTTACATGCCTAAGGCAGGACTAGAACTCACTTTCTCCTGGTGATTGGCCCAAAGTCACCCAGCCGCCTTACATGCCTAAGGCAGGACTAGAACTCACTGTCTCCTAGTGATTGGCCCAAAGTCACCCAGCCGCCTTACATGCCTAAGGCAGAACTAGAACTCACCTTCTCCTAGTGATTGGCCCAAAGTCACCCAGCCGCCTTACATGCCTAAGGCAGGACTAGAACTCACTTTCTCCTGGTGATTGGCCCAAAGTCACCCAGCCGCCTTACATGCCTAAGGCAGGACTAGAACTCACTTTCTCCTGGTGATTGGCCCAAAGTCACCCAGCCGCCTTACATGCCTAAGGCAGGACTAGAACTCACTTTCTCCTGGTGATTGGCCCAAAGTCACCCAGCCAGCTTTCATGCCTAAGGCAGGACTAGAACTCACTGTCTCCTAGTGATTGGCCCAAAGTCACCCAGCCGCCTTACATGCCTAAGGCAGAACTAGAACTCACCTTCTCCTAGTGATTGGCCCAAAGTCACCCAGCCGCCTTACATGCCTAAGGCAGGACTAGAACTCACTTTCTCCTGGTGATTGGCCCAAAGTCACCCAGCCAGCTTTCATGCCTAAGGCAGGACTAGAACTCACTGTCTCCTAGTGATTGGCCCAAAGTCACCCAGCCAGCTTTCATGCCTAAGGCAGGACTAGAACTCACTGTCTCCTAGTGATTGGCCCAAAGTCACTCAGCCGCCTTACATGCCTAAGGCAGGACTAGAACTCACCATCTCCTGGTGATTGGCCCAAAGTCACCCAGCCGCCTTACATGCCTAAGGCAGAACTAGAACTCACCTTCTCCTAGTGATTGGCCCAAAGTCACCCAGCCGCCTTACATGCCTAAGGCAGGACTAGAACTCACTTTCTCCTGGTGATTGGCCCAAAGTCACCCAGCCGCCTTACATGCCTAAGGCAGGACTAGAACTCACTTTCTCCTGGTGATTGGCCCAAAGTCACCCAGCCAGCTTTCATGCCTAAGGCAGGACTAGAACTCACTGTCTCCTAGTGATTGGCCCAAAGTCACCCAGCCGCCTTACATGCCTAAGGCAGAACTAGAACTCACCTTCTCCTAGTGATTGGCCCAAAGTCACCCAGCCGCCTTACATGCCTAAGGCAGGACTAGAACTCACTTTCTCCTGGTGATTGGCCCAAAGTCACCCAGCCGCCTTACATGCCTAAGGCAGGACTAGAACTCACTTTCTCCTGGTGATTGGCCCAAAGTCACCCAGCCGCCTTACATGCCTAAGGCAGGACTAGAACTCACTTTCTCCTGGTGATTGGCCCAAAGTCACCCAGCCAGCTTTCATGCCTAAGGCAGGACTAGAACTCACTGTCTCCTAGTGATTGGCCCAAAGTCACCCAGCCGCCTTACATGCCTAAGGCAGAACTAGAACTCACCTTCTCCTAGTGATTGGCCCAAAGTCACCCAGCCGCCTTACATGCCTAAGGCAGGACTAGAACTCACTTTCTCCTGGTGATTGGCCCAAAGTCACCCAGCCAGCTTTCATGCCTAAGGCAGGACTAGAACTCACTGTCTCCTAGTGATTGGCCCAAAGTCACCCAGCCAGCTTTCATGCCTAAGGCAGGACTAGAACTCACTGTCTCCTAGTGATTGGCCCAAAGTCACTCAGCCGCCTTACATGCCTAAGGCAGGACTAGAACTCACCATCTCCTGGTGATTGGCCCAAAGTCACCCAGCCGCCTTACATGCCTAAGGCAGAACTAGAACTCACCTTCTCCTAGTGATTGGCCCAAAGTCACCCAGCCGCCTTACATGCCTAAGGCAGGACTAGAACTCACTTTCTCCTGGTGATTGGCCCAAAGTCACCCAGCCAGCTTTCATGCCTAAGGCAGGACTAGAACTCACTGTCTCCTAGTGATTGGCCCAAAGTCACCCAGCCGCCTTACATGCCTAAGGCAGAACTAGAACTCACCTTCTCCTAGTGATTGGCCCAAAGTCACCCAGCCGCCTTACATGCCTAAGGCAGGACTAGAACTCACTGTCTCCTGGTGATTGGCCCAAAGTCACCCAGCCAGCTTTCATGCCTAAGGCAGGACTAGAACTCACTGTCTCCTAGTGATTGGCCCAAAGTCACCCAGCCGCCTTACATGCCTAAGGCAGGACTAGAACTCACCATCTCCTGGTGATTGGCCCAAAGTCACCCAGCCGCCTTACATGCCTAAGGCAGAACTAGAACTCACTGTCTCCTAGTGATTGGCCCAAAGTCACCCAGCCAGCTTTCATGCCTAAGGCAGGACTAGAACTCACTTTCTCCTGGTGATTGGCCCAAAGTCACCCAGCCGCCTTACATGCCTAAGGCAGAACTAGAACTCACCTTCTCCTAGTGATTGGCCCAAAGTCACCCAGCCGCCTTACATGCCTAAGGCAGGACTAGAACTCACCGTCTCCTAGTGATTGGCCCAAAGTCACCCAGCCGCCTTACATGCCTAAGGCAGAACTAGAACTCACCTTCTCCTAGTGATTGGCCCAAAGTCACCCAGCCGCCTTACATGCCTAAGGCAGAACTAGAACTCACCTTCTCCTAGTGATTGGCCCAAAGTCACCCAGCCGCCTTACATGCCTAAGGCAGGACTAGAACTCACTGTCTCCTAGTGATTGGCCCAAAGTCACCCAGCCGCCTTACATGCCTAAGGCAGAACTAGAACTCACCTTCTCCTAGTGATTGGCCCAAAGTCACCCAGCCGCCTTACATGCCTAAGGCAGGACTAGAACTCACTGTCTCCTAGTGATTGGCCCAAAGTCACCCAGCCAGCTTTCATGCCTAAGGCAGGACTAGAACTCACCATCTCCTGGTGATTGGCCCAAAGTCACCCAGCCGCCTTACATGCCTAAGGCAGGACTAGAACTCACTTTCTCCTGGTGATTGGCCCAAAGTCACCCAGCCAGCTTTCATGCCTAAGGCAGGACTAGAACTCACTGTCTCCTAGTGATTGGCCCAAAGTCACCCAGCCGCCTTACATGCCTAAGGCAGAACTAGAACTCACCTTCTCCTAGTGATTGGCCCAAAGTCACCCAGCCGCCTTACATGCCTAAGGCAGGACTAGAACTCACTTTCTCCTGGTGATTGGCCCAAAGTCACCCAGCCGCCTTACATGCCTAAGGCAGGACTAGAACTCACTGTCTCCTGGTGATTGGCCCAAAGTCACCCAGCCGCCTTACATGCCTAAGGCAGGACTAGAACTCACCATCTCCTGGTGATTGGCCCAAAGTCGCCCAATTGACTTTTGTGACCAAGGCAGTACAAAAACTCGCCATCCCCTGGATTCTACTTGTGAGACTAGTCCAGGGGTCTCCAACCTTGGCAACTTTAAGACTTGTGGACTTCAACTCCCAGCAAAGCTGGCTGAGGAATTCTGGGAGTTGAAGTCCACAAGTCTTAAAAAGTTGCCAAGGTTGGAGACCCCTGGACTAGACTGCAGCTGCCATGCCTAAAGACCAAGCAGGAAGCCAAGCACCAAGATCCCTTGAGGAGGGGAGTGGGGGTGGAGGGGATATAGATAAGAAGGAACCAAGTCGTTAAGGCAACAAAGGAAGGAAAGTCACCTGACCCAGACAAAAGGATTTAAGCCTGAGCACATGGGAAGCCCCTCCCCAAATCCCATCAACGCCTCCCAGACTATTGGAATCCACAACGGCCAGTCTTGAGAAGCAACAAAGGAAGGATTTGGGGGGAACCAAAGAGATCCTGAAGCTCACCCACTCTTTGAGTGGTCCTTTGGATCCAGACTTGGCAGCTTCTGTCCCTCCGGCTAGTGCCCGGCAGCCTCATTGAGAAGGATGTTGGTAAGTGTGGATGAGTGTGTGTGTGTGTGTGAGAGAGACAGAGAGCTAATGAAATGGAATAACAGAGTTGGAAAGGGCCCTTGGAGGTCTTCTAGCCCAACCCCCTGGTTACAGGCGACCTTGTACCATTTCAGACTTGTGGCTGTCCAGTCTCTTCTTAAAAAACCTCCAGTGATGGAGACAAATTGTTCCACTGGTTAATTGTTCTGTCAGGAAATTTCTCCTTAGTTCTAAATTGCTTCTCTCCTTGATTAGTTTCCACCCGTTGCTTCTTGTCCGGCCCTCAGGTGCTTTGGAGAATAGCTTGACTCCCTCTTCTTTGGGGCAGCCCCTGAGATATTGGAACACTGCTATCATGTCTCCCCTGGTCCTTCTCTTCATTAAACTAGACATACCCAGTTCCAGCAACCTTTATCTGTTTTAGCCTCCAGTCCCTTAAACCTCTTAGTTGCTCTTCTCTGCACTCTTTCTAGAGTCTTAACATCTTTTATACATCGTGGCGACCAAAACTGGATGCTGGATGTGTGGCCTTACCGAGGCCTTATAAAGTGGTCTTAACACTTACTTACTTACTTACTTACTTACTTACTTACTTACTTACTTACTTACTTACTTACTTACTTACTTATTTATTTATTATATTTCTATACCGCCTTCTCCCATAGGACTCAAGGCAGTGTACAGTCAAGAAAAATATAGATACACAAACATCATAAAAATGCTAATTAAAATTATTATTATAACATAGTTTGACCCAATTAAATAGAACCTAAAATTAGATAACATTTTAAAAGCATTCACATGTTCATATGTTTAGCCCCGCCTGTTGGAACATCAGGGTTTTGAGGGCATGGCGGAAAGCACGGAGATCAGGGATATTTCGTGTCTCAGGGGGCAGTTCATTCCAAAGGGTCACTTGATCTTGATTCTATCCCTCTGTTTATGCAGCCTAGAACTGTGTTGGCTTTTTTGGCAGCTGCTGCACACGGATGGCTCATCTTTAAGTGATGGTCCACTAGGACTAACAAGATCCATTTGTCTTGGAACTGCCATTGGTCAGAAATGCTGTAGGGTCTCCTGCTTGAGCCCCGGGGAGGGGGGGTGTTGGACTAGATGACCTATAAGGTGCCTTCCAACTCTGTTAATCTGTAATCCCTCTCACAGTTACCCACCATTACGATGTACACTGTAATCAGCAAAGTTTTTGCTGTTGTTTTAAATTCGCTGGATCTCTTGTTTGTTATAAAAGAACTGGGAGTTCCACATTGTAGGAAGTTAGCCCCCACCCCTTTCCTAGAAGAATGAAATATTTTGGGAAATATTAAAAAGGCAGAAATATTATGTTTCCCTGCTTGAGAAATGGAGAAACATGTTTTAAAGACAAAGCAACTCCCACCTTCCTGCCTCCCCACCCCACCCCCCTTTGTTAATGGGCCAGAGGCAGAAACTCAATCTTTGACAATAGGACCCATCTGCAACACAATAGCAACAGAAACTCACCCCATGGCAACTGGGAAGATTACATCAGCCAGCAAGGCTAGCTAAGACCCCCATCCCCTGGGAGTCTGACAACCAATCAGCATATTGGTTGCCCCAGGAAGTTCAAAGCCAGAGAGAGCATAAAACTCAGGGACTCGGCTGTATCTCGGGCCCTTTTCTGTTCAGGAACTCAAACCATGTGATCCTGTCCACCATTAAACCATCTTTCCAAGCAGTCTCCATGTTTCCAGTGTCTTTTTCCCCACTTGGAGTTGAACCCAGAAGGATATTTCTTCCTACACATGGTGTTCTTTGGGAAGTGATTGAGTGTTGGCTGTTGACCATAGCAGTGAATGAGTGACCATAAGCCAAATTTGGGACCACATGAGATGTGGGCCAGCACCTTCAACGACAAGCAACCGATGTCGGGTGATAGCTAAATAATAATCAGCTCTTCTTTTCAAGAGCTTTAAAAGACCTGAATCCAGTCCATGTAGCTACAGATATTCCTCAATTTCACAACAGTTCATTTAGTGACCGGTCAAAGTTACAACCAGGGGTGAAATGCTCCCGGTTCGGACCAGATCGCCTGATCTTAACCACCCTGTGACGAGCTTAACAAATGCAACCCTTCACTTAACAACCGTGGCAAGAAAAGTCGTAAAATGGAGCCAGAACTCACTTTAAAAAAATGTCTCGCTCAGCCATGGGAATTTTGGGCTTGGTTGTGGTCGTATGTCGAGGACTATCTATAATTTAAAATTCAGGAAGGTTCTCTCTCTCTCTCTCTCTCTCTCTCTCTCTCTCTCTCTCTCTCTCTCTCCTCTCTCCTCTCTCCTCTCTCTTTTCCGACAGGCGACGGCTCCTTTCAAAATCCCCAAGACCCAAGCATCTTCAAATTTGGTGGGCCTCATCAGTCGGCAGGCGCCCTCGGACCTCTTGCTGCAGCCGAAGGACATGGGGGAGGCCAGAGAGCTCACACCCTTCCACGCCGCGCAGAGTAGTGACAAGCAGGCGAGAGATCAACACGGAAAGACGGCCTTTGGCAGGTACTGATCCCCGTCCTACATTCTACAGCAGGGGCGTCCAACTCCGAGGTGTGTCTATGTCCTCAGGGTCGCCTTAGTAGAGCCTTCTTGGAACTGCCGAAAGGACTGTGCTGTAGAAGGCTCCACATCCACTTACACCACTCAGGCGGCCCTGAGGACACAGACAATTTCCAAGTGGCCTCAACGACCCTCTAAAAAGGATGCAAATGGCCAGCTATCTGCAAGGAGTATAAATCCTTCCATTCCCATCCAGACAGAGCTGAAGAAGCTTCTTGGATGAGAAGCGAAACATCTTCAAAAAAAAAACCCAGAAAGTCCAGTTGCCTCTTGAAAAAAGCATCTTTGGGTCTGTCTAGGGTTTGTTTGTTTTTTTAATTTGATTTATATGCCGCCCTTCTCCGGAGACTCAGGGCGGCTTACAATGCGTTAAGCAATAGCCTTCATACTTTTGTATATTTATACAAAGTCATCTTATTGCCCCCACAAACTGGGTCCTCAATTTACCCACCTTAGAAAGGATGGAAGGCTGAGTCAACCTTGAGCCTGGGGAGATTCGAACTTGCAGTAATTGCAGGCAGCTGAATGTTAATAACAGGCTATTAGTCTGCTGCGCCACCAGGCTCTAACTAACTCTCTAGGTAAGTTAGGTTAGAAGAGTCAACAACAGCTTGATGCCACATGATCACTCAGTTACGTTTTAAGATTGCTGATAAACTCTCTTCCAACAAATACGTAATGAGGCTGCTCCCTCTTGTGTTGAGATCCTAACAAGAGTTCTTGGGTGTGTTTTGTTTTTTGATAAGTGGAAGTTATTATTTTTATAATGGCTGTAATCGTTACGCCCTATTTACGGTGGTCAGGCCTGGAAGCATTTAGCATCGATTGGAAGATATATATATATATATATGCTGCCTTCCAGGCTCGTTCCAGCTGCCGTCCTTGCACGATCGTAAACCTTAAAAGCACTTAAAAGCAAAATAAAAGCCGTTTTCTGGAAGCGGAGAGTCCCGCACGAGGGACGGTAGACGCGCCTCGTTTCAAAGAACTCGCTCCCAAAAAATAAATAATTTCCCCATCTGGCAGCCTTCATTGCAGTGTGTAGCTCGGGCCAGAGATAGGCTGGGTGTTTTTCCTGGCAAGATTTTTCCCACGGTGCTTTTTTAAAATGTGTTTTGCATTTCTTTTATCACCGCGGACGGATTAGAAACAACCCCAAGCTTTGATTTTTGATTTTTGTTGGAAGAGAGATCCATCTGGTTTCAGTTCCAAGCTTGGGAGAAAGACACTGCAAACATGGAGGCGGATGAGAAAGAAAGGTTCAGTTTATTGATGAAGCGAAACCACCGAACCCCATGTGATTTTGGGACAGCTGACAAAATGGAGTTTGGGGTGGGAGAAGGTTTATACCTTCTTTGGGCTTTGTAATTGAGCTTCCTGTTCCTGTGCGAGAACATGTCCTTTAATATTTTATTGGCTGTTGTCGTATTGTTGTTGTCATATTGGCCGTTGTCGTATTCTTTTGGCCAGTGCCGCCATGAGGTGAGGGAGGTGTTGGGGCACATGGGGCAGCTCCACACACACACACCCCGCCTCACAGTGGCACTGGGATGCCATGCGGCTTCCTGCCCTGCCACGAGCAAGCAGAAGTGGGACCCCTGTACATGGGGGGGGGGGAATAAGACCCCCTCCGCCCCTAAAAAATAAGCCCTAGTGCTTATTTTGGGCCCCAAAAGAAAGTAAGACCCAGTCTTATTTTCAGGGAAACACGGGTAGGGATTCTAGGCTGATCCCTCTTTTAACTCCACCCCAGACCATCCCAACGATGCCTTGGAAGTGATGTCCCAGTGCCTGGAGGCCGTGCGGGTCTGGATGGAGAGAAACAGGCTGCGACTCAACCCTTCCAAGACCGAGTGGCTGTGGCTGCCGGCGTCCCGGTATAGCCAGCTGGCGCCATCGCTTCTTATTGGGGGCGAATCATTGGCCCCCACGGAAAGGGCTCGCAACTTGGGCATCCTCCTGGACGCACGGCTGTCTTTAGAAGAGCATATGACGGCCGTGGCCAGGGGGGCTTTCTATCAGGTTCGCCTGATACGCCAGTTGCGTCCCTTTCTGGATCGGGACTCGTTAAATACGGTCACTCAAGCACTCGTCACTTCTCGTCTGGACTATTGTAACGCTCTCTACATGGGGCTCCCCTTGGGGTGCACCCGGAGGCTCCAACTGGTGCAGAATGCGGCCGCGCGGGGGATTATGGGAGCGACTGGGCGCTCCCATGTGACTCCTCTCCTGCGCGAGCTGCATTGGCTTCCGGTGGACTTCCGGGTGCGCTTCAAGGTCACCTTTAAAGCGCTCCATGGCTTAGGGCCGGGGTACTTACGGGACCGTCTTCTGCCACCAATTGCCTCCCACCGGCCAGTTCGCTCCCACAGAGAGGGCCTCCTCAGGGTGCCATCAGCCAGACAATGTCGGCTGGTGACCCCCAGGGGGAGAGCCTTCTCTGTGGTGGCACCAGCCCTCTGGAACGACCTGCCCCCGGAGATACGCACGATATCAGACCTCCGGACTTTTCGTCGGGCCCTTAAAACCTATTTTTTTCAGTTAGCCGGGCTGTCCTGATTTTATGGTGGGTTTTTAAAATTTGAAATTGGTTTTGAATTGAAATGTTTTAAATTATGGGCCAAACTTTATTTAATTATTTTAAATCTATTTTAACTTTTGTGTACAAATGTTTTACTTTGGCTGTTCACCGCCCCGAGTCCGAAAGAAGAAGGGCGGTATAGAAATTTGAAAAATAAATAAATAAATAAACTCCACCTCCAGCTTCCGCCACTCCTTCTCCTACATTAGCCTGACTACAGGATTATCGGAGTCTTTGCCATCTGGAGAACCTCAAGGTTCCGGGAGATTTTTCTGAGAGGAGGAGAAAGCACTAGATCCCTCGACTCCAACCTTGGAAACTTTGAAGACTTGTGGACTTCCAGAATTCCCCAGCCAGGGGAATTCTGAGAGTTGAAGTCCACAAATCTTTTAAAGTTGCCATTTTTGCACTAGATTCAGCCGGTTCGGGCGAATCGGGTAATTAAATTGCTGGCTGGCCCCACTCCTTCCAGGAGTCCCCACACACCCCATTTTGGCTCCCAGGTAAGTGCGAGGAGGCCTCCTAGGCCCAAAATGAGGGGCGGGAGGGGGGCTGCGGCGCAGCTCCCTCGCAGCCCGTTTTTGCTCCTAGGAGGCTGCATAGAGGCCTACTAGGCCCAAAACAAGGTGCAGGGGTGTGGCGCAGCCCCCTCCGCCCCCCCCCCCCGGCTCATTTTTGCTTCTAGGAGGCTGCATAGAGGCCTACTAGGCCCAAAACGGGGCGCAGGGGTGTGTGGCGCAGGCCCCCCCTCCCGCAGCTCATTTTTACTCCTAGGAGGCTGCATAGAGGCCTACTAGGCCCAAAACAAGGCGCGGGGGTGTGGCGCAGCCCCCCCTCCCCCGCAGCTCATTTTTGCTCCCAGGGGGGTACAGGAGGCAGACTGCTGCCTGTCACACCCCCCTGGCCATGCCCACCACGGCCACCCAGCCGGTCATTAGGGCAGAGAACCGGTTGTTAAATTATTTGAATCCCACCACTTCATCTCCAATTCAGGACAGACACACACACAGCCTATCCTGACCATCTCCGTCATTCCTTTCGCAGGTCTGTAAGTACCAGCAAGCTGTCAGATCAACCAGCAAAGGGGGCCCTTAGCAGCCAGCTCTACCAGGGCAGCACTGACAGCCTTAATACCGAGCGGCCGATGGATACAGGTAAGGTGAAGGGATGTGCGCAGGTTGTTTTGACCTCTTCTGCATGCAATGGGGAAGAGAGAGAAAAACCATAAGATGCCTTACGTCGGGCACAATAAATCAAGAACCAGGCCAGTTCAAAGGACTATTTTGATTACATGTCAGTGCTCACTTGCAAGAATCTGAACTGCTAAACCGTCAAAACAAATTGGTAGATAAGAGTCAACGGAATTCAAGGTGGGCTGGAGTTAGATCTCTTGTGGGCGCAAAGGGACTCGAGACTAATTTCATTTCATTTTCATTTTATTTGATTTATATACCACTCTACTCCCGAAGGACTCAGGGCAGTGAACAGGCACAAGATAAAACACATAGAATACAAAAATTTAAGAGCAGAAGTAAAATCTGATTAAATCAATTTAGCCCAAGACAAATTTAAAACCCCAGGTTAAGAACAAATTAAAATTTACATTAAAAAGAGAATGGGAGAGGTTAAGCCAGACACACTTGACCCCTCCCTCGTTCTCAGTAATGACACACTCAACCCTTCCCTCGGTCTCAGCCTGGTCAACTCCTACACCTCCCCTATAAAAAGGGGGAACAAGGAACTGAATATGTGGGGTCCTTGATGCTCTTTGAGCTTGGTCATTTTCTTGCAGACATTTCGTAACCCAACTAGGTAACATCATCAGTGCTAGAAGCGAGTGAGTTTCCTCACTGTTTACTCCAGTCAAGGAACCACAAACTCAGACAAATTGACAGTAAAAGGTAAAGATTCCCCTCGCACATATGTGCTAGTCATTCCCGACTCTAGGAGGCGGTGCTCATCTCCGTTTCAAAGCCGAAGAGCCAGCGCTATCGGAAGACGTCTCCGTGGTCATGTGGCCGGCATGACTCAATGCCAAAGGCGCACGGAACGCTGTTCCCTTCCCACCAAAGGTGGTCCCTATTTTTCTACTTGCATTTTTTACCTACTTTCGAACTGCTAGGTTGGCAGGAGCTGGGACAAGTCACGGGAGCTCACCCCGTTACGCAGCACTAAGGATTCGAACCGCTGAACTGCCGACCTTTCGATCGACAAGCTCAGCGTCTTAGCCACTGAGCCACCCCCAAGAAAACCTATGTACAACTGGGCAAGCCAGTTGTATATAAAATAAAAGCAAGCCCAACTCTCTTCTAGCACTGATGACATTACCTAGCTGGGTCATGAAATGTCTGTAAGAAAACAGCTAAGCTCAGGGAGCATCAAGAACCCCACTGTTCAGCCCTGGCCTACAAATACTCTCTTTTTTTTTTTTTAGTGTTTATATGTATATATGAGCACTTGGAACCACTCAGGTTGAGGATCCCAGCCATAATGTCTCTGGAGAGTCTCCGTCATCCAAGGTCATGGTTGTCCCAAAGGTGCTTTTTCAAGAGGCAACTGGTTTGACAAACAAAAGTCCAGTTGCCTCTTTTGAAAAAACGACTTTGGGGTCACAGCCATAATGATACGTCTGGCTTTGAAAATTGTCCCTTCCTGTGTCAGCTTGCCTCATAATCCATTGTCAAGAGTATTTACAGTGTGACTACTATTTTGAGAGAACCCAGGAGCAAAATACAGGACACAGAGATTTTGTCATTAGAAAAAGTGGTATAGAACAGAATAGAGTAGAGTAGAATAGAATAGAATAGAATAGAATAGAATAGAATAGAATAGAATAGAATAGAATAGAATAGAATAGAATAGAATAGAATAGAATAAGGAAAGAGTAGAATAGAATAGAATAGGGATAGAATAGAATAGAATAAGGAAAGAGTAGAATAGAATAGAATAGAATAGAATAGAATAGGGAAAGAATAGAATAGAATAGAATAGAATAGAATAGAATAGAATAGAATAGAATAGAATAGAATAAGGAAAGAATAGAATAGAATAGAATAGAATAGAATAGAATAGAATAGAATAAGGAAAGAGTAGAATAGAATAGGGAAAGAATAGAATAGAATAGAATAAGGAAAGAGTAGAATAGAATAGAATAGAATAGAATAAGGAAAGAGTAGAGTAGAATAGAATAGAATAGAATAGGGAAAGAATAGAGTAGAATAGAATAGAAGAATGAAGAATAGAATAGAATAGAATAGAATAGAATAGAATAGAATAGAATAGAATAGAATAAGGAAAGAGTAGAATAGAATAGGGAAAGAATAGAATAGAATAGAATAAGGAAAGAGTAGAATAGAATAGAATAGGGAAAGAATAGAATAGAATAGAATAGAATAAGGAAAGAATAGAATAGAATAGAATAGAATAGAATAGAATAGAATAGAATAAGGAAAGAGTAGAATAGAATAGGGAAAGAATAGAATAGAATAGAATAAGGAAAGAGTAGAATAGAATAGAATAGAATAGAATAGAATAGAATAGAATAGAATAGAATAAGGAAAGAGTAGAGTAGAATAGAATAGAATAGGGAAAGAATAGAGTAGAATAGAATAGAAGAATGAAGAATAGAATAGAATAGAATAGAATAGAATAGAATAGAATAGAATAGAATAGAATAGAATAGAATAGAATAGACTTCTTTATTATCCAAGTGTGATTGGACACACAAGGAATTTGTCTTCGGTGCACACGCTCTCGGAGTACATAAAGAAAAGATAAGCTGTTTACAGAGTCAGCATATTGCCCCCAACAATTTGGATCCTCATTAAAGTATGCTGATTGGGGAATTCTGGAAGTTGAAGCCAGGGGTGAAATCTTAAAATTTGTTACTACCTGTTCTGTGGATGTGGCTTGGTGGGGGGAGTGTAATGTGACTGGGTGGGCCAACTTTTTTATTGTTTTTAACTTTTAAAAGCATTTTTTCTACCACCTCTTCGGCCGAAGAGGTTGCAGAAAAAAAATGCTTTTAGAAGCCTCTGATGATCAGGCAACTCAGCTGGGATCGCCAGAGGCTTTTAAAGGCTTTTTTTTCCCTACAACCTCTTCGGCCAAAAATGCTTTTAAAAGCCTCTGATGATCCCAACTGAGCTGCGTGACCATCAGAGGCTTTTTTAAACTTTTAAAAGCATTTTTTTCGGCTGAAGAGGTTGTAGAAAAAATGCTTTTAAAAGTGTAAAAAAAAAAAAAATCAGCCTCTGATGATCGCGCTGCTCAGCTGGGCATGGGGGGGGGGCACAGGGATTTTTGCTATCGGTTCTCTGAACCACCCGCCGCCAATGCTACCGGATCAGGCGATCCGGTCCGAACCGGGAGCATTTCAGCCCTGCTTGAGCCCCAATTTGCCGTTGCCAAGCAGGTGTTAAGTTTGGCCTCATTTTATGACTTCACCGCAGGTTCTTGCTGCCCCCTGGACTTCGTTGTTAAGTGAATCACTGCGGTGCTTAAGTGACTCACACGGTTGTTAAGTGGATCTGGCTTCCCTGTTGATTTTGCTCGTCAAAAGGGGATCACGTGATCCGGTCCGAATCGGGAGCATTTCACCCCTGGTTGAAGCCCACCCATTTTCACACATTCCAGCTGGGAAATTCTGGGGAATCAAAGCCCACCTATTTTTTTAAAGCATGCAGGCTGGAGAATTCTGGGAGCTGGAACCCGGAACCCATTCCTCTTTAAAGCCTGCTGACTGGGGAATTCTGGGAGTTGAAGTCCACCCATCTTAAAGCTGCCAAGTTTGAGAATTACATTCACTATTCCAGCTTCTTCTGAGATCTAATCCGGTAATTTTTCCTCCCCAGCTCCCCCGGGGGCCTGTGGCATTACCGGAGGACATCCGTCCATGCCAGTTGGAGCCAGTTCCAGGGCAGTGATGTTCACTGTAGGATCGCCTCCAAACAGTGCCACGCCTCCGACCTGCACCCACATGGTACTCAGAGCTCGGACGATGTCAGGTGAGGAAGTGACTACTCCTTCAGGGTCAAAGGGCCTTGAGCAGATTCTGTGTGGAGAACAGCCAGGCGGGGATGTTTTCTGAGTTAGCCATCTCAAAGAGAACTCCTGATCTCCAAGAAGACTTGAAGCTACCGAAGAAGGATGTCCATGGAGATTCTCAATCATCAGGTCATGGTTGTCCCAAAAGTGCTTTTCAAAAGGCAACTGGACTCTCTTGGAGTTTTTTTTTTTCCCTTGAAAACCACACAGGAGAACACACCCATCAGGACAAAATTCAGAGGTCCATCTGCATCTGAAAGACAAAGGTCTTTTGAAGACAGCAAAGTCCACACTCTAGGCCAGGGGTCTGCAATCTTAAAACACTCAAGAGAGCCATTTGGACCCGTTTCCCACAGAAAAGAAAACCCCGGGAGCCACAAAACCCTTCCCGTGCCTGACTATTTCCTAAGCGGCCACAGAACTAGCATATGTAGTTGAATTAAAGATTCTGTTTTCTTCTGAAGCTTTTCTTTTCTTGGATTTATCCATGGTTGGCCTACCGGAGGTCAAAAAGCTTAATAAATGGCGCGTCGGTGGGTGTCGCACGTTGGCAGTCGTGATGCATATTTTGAGCGACGGGGAGCCGCAGCAGAGGGATGAAAGAGCCACATGCAGCTCCAGAGCCGCAGGTTGCTGACCCCTGCTCTAGGCAGAAAGGAACAGTGGTCTTGAAAGAGGGATGAAAGAAATCCATCAGAATAGAGCTGGAAGGGACCTTGGAGGTCTTCTAGTCCAACCCCCTGCTCAAGCAGAGATCCTATACCATTTCAGACAAATGGCTGTCTAATCTCTTCTTAAAAACCTCCAGTGGATCATGGAGCACCCACAACTTCTGGTGGCAAGCTGTTCCACTGGTTAATTGTCCCCACTGTTAGGAAAATCTCTCCTTATTTCTAGGTTGCTTCTCTCCTTGATTAGTTTTCATCCGTTGTTTCTTGTCCTGCCCTTCTGGTGCTTTGGAGAATAGATTGACCCCCCTCCTCTTCTTTGTGGCAGCCCCTCAAATACCGGAAGACTGCTATCACGACCCCCCCAGTCCTTCTTTTCTCCAGACTAGAAATACCCTGTTCCTGCAACTGTGTTCTTTTAGTCTCCAAGCCCTTTAATCATCTTAGTTGCTCTTCTCTGCACTTTTTCCAAAGTCTCAACCTCTTTTTTTGTAACGTGGTAAATTCCATCTGTGTTAAAATGGAAGAGCCCACTCAAGAGAGAGAGTGGGATATGACCAGGGGTGGGCTGCTGGGAGTTTGCAGGGGTTCGGGAGAACCTCTAGCTAAGATTCTGTGCAGTTCGGAGAACCCCCAAATCCCACTCTTGGCTCCCTGCCCCACCCCTCCCAGGAGTCTCCCCCCGGCCCATTTTGGATGCAGGTAAGTGCAGGGCACGCACGGAGCCTCAGGGAAGGCAAAAAACGGGCCTACCAGAAGTTCAGGAAGGCCAGAAACAGGGCCTCTGGAGTCTGGGGAGGCCGTTTTCGTCCTCCTGGAGGCTCAAGGAAAGCCTCCGGAGCCCGGGGAGGGCAAAAATGCCCCTTCCCTCACCGTGGTGCAGGAGGCCGACTAGGCCACGCCCATCATGGCCACGCCCATCCAGCAACTGGGCAGAGAACCCCTTGCTAAAATTTTTGAAGCCCACCCCCGGATATGACACCACCTATCATCCTGTTTAAAATATACTCCTTTCAGCAGTCCCAAGAAAGTTCCAAATAGGTGACCCTGAGGGCACAGATAAACCCCCAAGTGGCCTCAGTGTCCCTCGGAGAGCTAACCACCAACCTTCAGAGTACTAACAACCACATGACTTGAAAAGAATACAAATCCTTCCCTTTCCCATCATTCAGTCAGCACTGAAGAAGCTTCTTGGACGCGAAGGGAAACATCTTCAAGGAAAAAAACCCAGGAAACTCCAGTTGCTTTTTGGAAGAAGCACCTTTTGGGACTGGAGAAGAAGGGACTAGAGCCGTGATCGCGAATCGATGCGTGTTGGCACGCATAGCCATATCAGTGGGCACGCCAGCTCAGCTCTGGGGTGCATGCGCATGCCGGCCAGCTGATTTTCGGGCCTTCTGGGCCCACCAGAAGTAGTGAAACAGGCTGTTTCCTGCCTCTGGAGGCAGGGGACACCAAAAAACGTCATTTCCTGTCCAACCAGGTTGGGAAATGGGCCGTTTCAGGCCTCCAGAGGGCCTCCGAGGGGGTGGGGAAGGCTGTTTTCACCCTCCCCAGATGCATAGAGAAGATCTGGAGCCAGGTGAGAAGGAAAAATGGGCCTACTGGGACATTGCATGCCAGGAGTGGGGGGGGGAGGGAATGGGGGGTTGTGCACGCATGCGCAGGGTGGGGCACATAGAATTACGGGTGTGGGCGTGCTCATGAACCCGGCCCCCCCTTCCTGGCACACGATGGCAAAAAGGTTAGCCATCATTGGACTAGAGAATTGGGTCGACGCAGAAAGAAGCCGCAAGAAGTGAAGGTCTAGGAGAATAAAACACACTTGGCAATTGATAATCCTGCCTCCTTGGGCATCCCACATCCTTCAGGCTGTTTCACTAGCTCAGGAAGAGGTCCCAGGTGGCAGATTGCGGCCTTGATTGTGGGGTCCTTGGCGCTCTCTGAGCTGGGTTATTTGCTTGCCTATATTTTATGACCCAACTAGGTAACAGCATCAGTGTTAGAAGGGAGTGAAGTTTGTGGAGAAGTGGAAGGAGGAGGACTTGGGGTCCTTCGTGCTCTCTGACCTTGGTTGCTTTTTTGCAGATGTTTCAAAACCCAACTAGGTAATATCATCAGTGCTAAAAGAGAGTGTGGTTTGTGGAGAAGGGGGGGGGAGAAGGACTTGGGGGTCCTTGGTGCTTGGCTTAAGCGACGCCTTGCGCACGGTCACTCATGCCCTTGTCACCTCCCGGCTGGACTACTATAATGCTCTCTACATGGGGCTCCCCTTGAAAAGCACCCGGAGGCTCCAACTGGTCCAGAATGCGGCCACGCGGGTGGTTATGGGCGCAACTCGTTGCGCCCACATGACACCCCTCCTGCGCGAGCTGCACTGGCTCCCAGTGGTCTTCCGGGTGCGATTCAAAGTGTTGGTTACCACCTTTAAAGCGCTCCATGGTATTGGACCTGGGTACCTTCGAGACCGTCTTCTGCCACCAGTAGCCTCCCACCGACCAGTCCGTTCCCACAGAGAGGGTCTCCTCAGGGTGCCATCAGCCAAGTTATGTCGGCTGGCAACACCCAGGGGGAGGGCCTTCTCTGTGGGAGCCCCAGCCCTGTGGAATGAACTGCCCCCGGAAATACGTAAGATCTCCGACCTCTGTGTATTTCGCTGTGCCCTCAAAACCTTGTTGTTCAACCAGGCCGGGCTATCAATGTAAAGATTTTAATTGATTTTAAATTTGGGGGTTTTATAATTGAGCCAATTATTTAATAATTTTAATTATTTTTAAATTTTGTCTGTCTTTGTGCTTTTAATCAGGCTGTACACCGTCCTGAGTCCTTCGGGAGAAGGACAGTATAGAAATAAAATAATAATTATTATTTATTTAGTTATTTATTTATTTATTATTCAAATTTCTATACCGCCCTTCTCCTTTCGGACTCAGGGCGGTGAACAGCCAAGATAAAAACATCTATACAAACATCACAGTTAAAAATAAAGTTAAAATAATTTATAAATTTGGCCCATAATTTAAAACTTGTCAATTAAAATCAATATTTAAATTTTAAAACTAACCCTAAAATTCCATTATTATTATTATTATTATTATTATTATTATTATTATTATTATTATTATTATTATTATTATTATTATTATTATTATTATTATTATTATTATTATTATGGAAGAGGGCATGGGTGAAATGCTACCAGTTCGGACCGGTTCAGCTGAACCGGTAGCGACGGCGGCAGGTGGTTCGGAGAACTGGTAGCGACGTCACCACGCCCACCTGCCTGGACGTCGTTACTTCCTGGTTTTAATCAGGAAGTAACCTGTTTTTTACCCTCTGCGCATGCCCAGAAGGGTTTGCGCCAGGGAGCACGTGCACAGCGCATGCACTTCCAAACCGGTAGGGAAAGCAAGTAGATTTCAGCCCTGGAAGAGGGTGTAAAAATAATGCCTCCACCAGAAAGATTTAAGTTTGACTATGGAATAGTAAATGGAAATTAAACTTTTCATGGAAGGAACTGTGGAGTCACAGAGAAGGCCCTATGGGCGAATGCAAACCTTGACTGAGATACTCAGTGCTCTCAGAACTTGGGTGTTGTTTTTTCTTTTTCTTTTTTTCCCGTTTTGCAGACATTTTATTACCCAGCTAGGTAACATCATCAATGGCAGGAGGGTGCTTGGGGAAAGTGGAATTTGCTGAGTGGAGAAGAAGGGGAGGAGGAAGAGGAGGAGGGGACTGTGGGGGTCCTTGATGCTCTGAGCTCCGTTGTGGTTTTTTGTTTTGTTTCCCCCCCCCCGCCCCCAGACATTTCATTACCCAGCTAGGTAACATCAGTGCTAGAAGGGAGTGGGGTTTGTTCTCTGTTTATATACAGTGGCTACAAAGAACTACTTACTGGCCTAATCAAAGGACTACTAAGAAGAAGCAAATGCTCCCATGAACGTTGACAGGGCAAGCTAATATATTTTTTTTTATTTATTTATTTTTAATTTGATTTATATGCCGCCCTTCTCCGAAGACTCAGGGCGGCTTACAGGGCGTTAAGCAATAGCCTTCATACTTTTGTATATTTATACAAAGTCAGCTTATTGCCCCCACAATCTGGGTCCTCAATTTACCCACCTTAGAAAGGATGGAAGGCTGAGTCAACCTTGAGCCTGGCGAGATTCGAACCCTGCAGTAATTGCAGGCAGCTGGTCTTAATAACCAGCTTAATAACAGGGTGCCTTAAACCCCTGTACTACCAAGGCCCTTATATATAAACAGAGCCAACCCCACTCCCTTCAAGCACTGATGATGTTACCTCATTTGGTCGTGAAACGTTTGCAAGAAAACCACCTACCTCGGAGAGCACAGTCCTCCTCCTTCTCTTCCACTATTCAAATCCCATTCCCTTCTAACACTGAAGATGTTACCTAGTTGGGTCATGAAACCTCTGCAAGAAAGCTACCCGGTTCAGAGAGTATCAAGGACCCCACAATTGTCATCTCCGCCTCCTCCTCCATAAACCCCATTCCCTTCGTCCACTGATGAGATTACCTAGTTGGGTCGTGAAACGTCTTCAAGAAAAAACCACCAAAATATCTGAACTTTGAGAAAAGTAGGAGGGGGAAAAATGTTTTTGCAAATGAATTGAATATTTTATTGATATATTAAGAGAATTTTTAAGGTTTGAATGCTTAATATTTGTTAATAGTTTTAAAACTCTTAGAGTTATTGGATTATACGCTACTTTGAGTCTATAAAAAGGCAGGTTGATGAAATTGTAAAAGGGGAGTTAAGGGGTCTTGGGAGCTATTAAATCTTGCAGTTAGCTAGTTTATTTTAGCGAATGTTTGGTGAAATCTATGCCCTGTTTTTGTTCTGGGAAGTCGGGGGTGGGGGGTGGTGAGGAGGGGTTGAAGATTGAGTTTAGTGATGGATTAAGGATTGATTTTTTTTTTCTTGATGATAGTTTGAATGATTGTTTATATTGTATACTTGTTTGATCAGAAAATAAAAACTTTTTTAATAAAAAAAAAAAAAAAAGAAAGAAAGAAAAAACCACCAAGCTCAGACAACAATTCATACCTGATCTTCAAATATTCTCTTCGCTGGGGAGGATCTGTTAAGTTTACACGGTCTTTAGAGTGTGTTGTGATGTGTCTTTTTTCTTCCTTTTTTTTTTTTTTTAATTCCTGCCTTTTAGTTGGCTCTAACAGCTCCGGAGGCTCCCTGTGTTCTACCAGTGGCCGGATCCTGATGGGCTCCCCGCCCGGGATTTATATGGGAACCTCTCCTCCTGGTGCTGAGGCAGCCCCTTGCTTGAAGTACATGCCTTACGGCGCATCGCCTCCCAGCTTTGAAGCTCCAGAACTGCCTGAAGAAACTTTGATGGAGGTATATGGGTTTGAGACAGTGGTGAAATTCACTTTTTTTTTTTTTACTACCGGTTCTGTGGGCGTGGCTTGGTGGGTATGGCAAGGGAAGGATACTGCAAAATCTCCATTCCCTCCCCACTCCTGGGGGAAGGATACTGCAAAATCCCCATTCCCTCTCTACTCCTGGGGGAAGGATACTGCAAAACCTCCATTCCCTCCCCACTCCTTGTCAGGGTTTTGATCGATCCCATTTTTGGCTCTGGGACAATCACCCTGATTAATTAGAGGATGGACCGTGGCTTTCTCCAAGTTGCAATATTCTGAAATAAAACCCGAAGAAGTATTCTCTAATAAAACTCTTTTTATTTATTTATCTTGAAAACTTTTTCAATAAAAAAAAAAAACTCTTTTATTTGTTATAAAGAAAATAAAACATCTCACTAACTAAGAAAAGTAACTGTTACATTTTGAAATAGTTCGTGCCAGCTGCTTTTCTCAGCAGCTGGACCTCTGGCAAGAGAACAAAGGAAAAAGAAGTAAAGGAATGTGGGTGGACATGCGCAGTTAGCTTACTGATAACAATTCTTGGCAAGCTACGGAAAGTCTGATAGTCCAGAAATAATGAGCTCAGCTGGTAAATAAAAGAACGCAGTGACAATCCCCTTCTTCCTGGGGGAAGGATACTGCAAAATCCCCATTCCCTCCCCACTCCGGGGGGAAGGATACTGTAAAATCCCCATACCTTCCCCACTCCTGGGGGAAGAATATTGCAAAATCCCCATTCCCTCCCCACTCTGGGGCCAGCCAGAAGGTGGTATTTGCCTGTTCTCCGAACTACTCAAAATTTCCGCTCCCGGTTCTCCAGAACCCGTCAGAACCTGCCGGATTTCACCCCTTTACAAGGTTAATGGAGAACAGGGAGTTCTCAGCTTACAACCGTTCATTTAGCGACCGTTTGAAGTTAACGGGGCTGAAAACTGACTTAACGACTGTTTTTCACACCTACGACCGTTGCACACGGCCCTGAGGTCACGCGACCAAAATTCAGACGCTTGGCCACTGACTCATGTTTATGACGGCAGTGTGCCGCCCCCCCCCCTCCCGGGGGGTCATGTGATCCCCTTTTGCGACCTTCTGACAAGCAAAGTCAACGGGGAATCCGGATTCATTTAACAACCAGGTTACTAACTGCAGTGATTCACTTAACGACGGTGGCAAGAAAGGTGGTAAAATGGAGCAAAACTTCACTTAGCCAATGTCTCGCTTAGCGACAGAAAGTTTGGGCTCAATTGTGGTCATAGGTTCGAGGACTACCTGTACTGGTAAACAAAACAGCTTATGTCAAGATTTTTATCTTAAAAGTCCCTTTTCATGGCTGCATTAGCGTCCTTGTTACAATTGGTGCTATAGATAGATAGATAGATAGATAGATAGATAGATAGATAGATAGATAGATAGATAGATAGATGATAGATAGATAGATAGATAGATAGATAGATAGATAGATAGATAGATAGATAGATGATAGATAGATAGATAGATAGATAGAGATAGTAGGTAGGTAGGTAGGTAGGTAGGTAGATAGATAGAGATAGTAGATAGATAGAGATAGTAGATAGATAGGGATAGTAGATAGATAGATAGATAGATAGATAGATAGATAGATAGATAGATAGATAGATAGATAGATAGATAGATAGAGATAGTAGATAGAGAGAGAGATCATAGATAGATAGATAAATGATAGATAGATAGATAGATAGATAGATAGATAGATAGATAGATAGATAGATAGATAGATAGATAGGGATAGTAGAGATAGATATGAGAGAGAGAGATAAGTAGATAGATATATTTGGCATTGTAATTGTTTTTAATTTGTTCCTGTGTTTTATGATGCCTGCTGCCGAGAGACACTTGTTGAGATGGGTGGCTATGGAAATCAAATCACGAAATAAATCTTTACCCAGCCCCAAGGAATTGCACCGTCTTTGCCAGGACTAATATTTATAGCAGCATTAATCTGGAGTGTGGGAAGGCTATGTGGCAGAGAACATAGCCTTGCACTTAGCCCTAATGCGCCCTGTCCAGGACATTAATAACACAACTTCGCAAACGTAGAAGTCTTCAAACCCTTTGACTCGAGGGAGGCTATGCAGGTACAGCTAGTCCTCGTTTTATGACCACAATTGAGCCCTGTTCTGACCCAGCTCCCCAAATACGACAAACCCTCTGAAGTTAACTCAAAGATTTATTTATTAGGAGCACCAGCAGCCCAGGCAAAAAGTCTCTCTCTCCCTCTCCCCTCTCCCCCAGCAGGCTAACAAGTCCATCTGGCTGGGAGATGAATAATTGTCTGCCCCATCTATTCATCTCTGACCCTGCCTTTTATCCCCAGAGCTAGGGTGGGGCTTCGCTAGCAACGGTGGCTCTTCCGTCCTGAGGACCGGCCCATAGATTTCCACTGCTCTCCTCTCCTCTGCCTTCTGTGCATCTGCGCGTCAGGCACTGGACCCAGCTGTTCCTCCTCCTCCTCATCAGCCACCTCCAGACCTGAGGGCTGTTGACTCTCTGTCTCAGGGCTAACGGACGGCCCATGTCTCTCTCTCTCTCTCTCTCTCTCTCTCTCTCTCTCTCTGCCAGCTCCATTCCCTCTTCCCCCTCAGAGCTCTCAGGTTGCCTGGATGCTGATCCTGACTCCCCCGCCCCCTCCACCTCCTATGATTCGGCTGTTGGAGGGACTGGCAGTCAACAGGCCACAAGAAGCCCAAAATTTCTGTTGCAAAGCAAGACATTTGTTAAGTGAATCTTGCCCCATGTTACGACTTTTCTTGCCACTGTTGTTACGTGAATCACTGCAGATGTTCAGTTAGTAACCCGGTCATTAAGTAAATCTGGTGTCGTCGTCGTCTTCCCCATTGACTTTGTTTATCAGAAGGTTACGAAACAGAATCCCATGATCCCGGGACACTGCGACCGTCATAAAGATATGCCAAGTGTCTGAATTTTGATCACGTAACCATGGGGATGCTGCAATGGCCGTAAGTGTGAAAAACAGGCCAAAGTCACTTTTTTTTTTCCAGTACCGTTGTAACTTTGAATGGTCTGTTGTAAGTCAAGGACTGCCTGTAATGGATGATTCCACAAAGTTAGTGGGCTCTTTGCTGCCGGAGCCCAGTCCCAAGATTTAATGAAACTTGTGGGACTGCAAGCAATTTACGAGGAGTATTTTCTGACCTTCCCTGAGTGGTGCAGTGGCCTAGAGGTGGAGCTCTCGCCTCACAATCAGGAGGCTGTGAGTTCAATCCTAGGTAGAGGCAGATATTTCTCTCTCTCTCTCTCTGGGCACACCGAGAATATATCCGCTGAACAAAACTCTGCATTGGTGTCAGGAAGGGCATCCGGCTAGTAAAACACTCAGCTCCATTCAGTGGCCAAGACTCCATACCGTAAGGCATTATGAAGTCGTTAAAAGGGGGATGATTTTCTGACTTTCCCTCGCCGGCTTCCCATAAACCAATGGTGAAGCCTGCAGGAAAGGTTGCAAGTGCCAGTCGGTGGCCAATTCCCAGATCATGGCCACTAGGGCGCTACAACAGCCAGAACAGTTCAAGAGTGGTCTATATGTAAAATATGTAAAATCTAAGCTGGCCTTTTGCTTGCTTCTCTCCAGAGGGAGCACACGGACACCCTACGCCACTTGAATTTGATGCTGGCCTTCACGGAGTGCGTGCTGGACCTGACGGCCATCCGGAGCGGCAACCCAGAGCTCTGCAACTCCGCCGTCTCCCTCTACCAGATCCAGGAGAGCGTCGTGGTGGATCAGATCAGCCGGCTGAGCAAAGACTGGGGGTGGGTGATCCCTCAAACGCCTGGCTTTCTTCCGTGGAAATCTCCTCCGGCCCAGGGAGGGTTTCATCTTCCAGCTTTCCCGCTCTTACCAAAACCATTTCAACATTCCACATTTTATTTATACATATATATATATTTAAAAATCTTTCTGCAGTTTTTATTATTTTTATGACTGTAAGCTGCCCAGAGTTACCCTGAATAAGATGGATGGCGAGTAAAATTTATAAATAAATACATAAATTCCCCCACATGATTTCATACCTTTGTAGAGGAGAAGGGTGCAGATATGTTGAATTGATCCAGGCTCACGTGGCAGGTTGCCCTAGAGGTGCACCCATAATCAGGAGCAGTCTTGCTTTTATCCTTAATGGAATGGAGGATAAAGAGCCTTGGTAGTACAGGGGTTTAAGGCACCCTGTAAGCTGGTTATTAAGACCAGCTGCCTGCAATTACTGCGAGTTCAATTCTCACCAGGCTCAAGGTTGACTCAGCCTTCCATCCTTTCTAAGGTGGGTAAATTGAGGACCCGGTTTGTGGGGGGCAATAAGCTGACTTTGTATAAATATACAAAAGGATGAAGGCTATTGCTGAGCACATTGTAAGCCGCCCTGAGTCTTCGGAGAAGGGCGGCATATAAATCAAATTTTAAAAAAAGAAAAATGGGAATAGGGGCAGGGCAGGGCAGAACAGAGTAGAATCTTTATTGGGAATGGAATGGAATGGAATGGAATGGAAAATATGGAATAGAATACCCAGTTTCCCCCAAAATAAGACATCCCCTGATAATAAGCCCAATCAGGCTTTTGAGTGCATGGCAATAAGGCCAAGCACTTATTTCAGGCTTCAAAAAAATATAAGGCAGGGTCTTATTTTCAGGGAAACATGGTAGAATATCAATAAGAACAGAATATAATAGAGCAAGAAAGAATAGAATTAGAATAGAATAGAATGGAATGGAATAGAATTAGAGTAGAATAGAATAGAGTAGAGTAGAATAGAATAGAATAGAATAGAATAGAATAGAATAGAATAGAATAGAATAGAATAGAATAGAATAGAATAGAATAGAATAGAATAATAGAAAAGAAAAAAGAAAAGAATAGGTAAGAGAAGGGAATACAATACAGGAATGGAATAGAATTAGAGTAGAATAGAATAGAATAGAATAGAATAGAATAGAATAGAATAGAATAGAATAGAATAGAATAGAATAGAATAGAATAGAATAGAATAGAATCTTTATTGAGAATAGAACAAAACAGGAATAGAACAGAATTCTTGACTGGCCAAGTGTGATTGGACACACAAGGAATTTATCTCCGGTGCAGAAGCTCTCAGTGTGCATACAAGCAACAAGTTATAAATCATGATCATAAAATACATTCGTCATAAATCATTAAGATTGAATACTCAGTTACAGTTGTAGGATACTAAATAAGCAATCAACATAAACAATCGCAAAACATCTGGAACACCACTGGGGACACCATTGGCAAAATTCCATCGGTCAATTGCAAAAGGGCAGCTTTACTTAGAACAGCTGACATCCCAAAGGTGCTTTTTCAAGAGGCCACTGGACTTTCTGGCTTTTCTTTGAAGACATTTTGCTTCCAATCCAGGAAGCTTCTTCAACTCTGACCGGATGGTGGGGGGAATTGAAGGGTTTATACTCCTTGCAGACAGCTGGTCATTTGCAACCTTTTAGAGGGTCGTTGAGGCCACTTGGAGGTTTGTCTGTGTCCTCAGGGTCACAGAGAAACCTCGAACTGCTGAAAGCTGTGTTGTAGAAGGCTCCACACCCATTTGCACCACTCAGGTGACCCTGAGGACACAGATAAACCTCCAAGCGGCCTCAATGACTTGCTAAAAGGAATGCAAATGACCAGCTGTCTGCAAGGAGTATAAACCCTTCCATTCCCCACCATCCAGTCAGAACTGAAGAAGCTTCTTGGATGAGAAGCGAAACGTCTTCAAAAGAAAAAAAAACAAGATAGTCCAGTTGCTTCTTGAAAAAAAGCACCTTTGGGACAACCATGACCTGGATGATGGAGAATCTCCATAGACGTTCGGCCACCCAGAAGTTGCAACAGAAGTGGGGGGGGTGGCCAGGGGAGGGACCTCTCCTTGAGAGCCTTGAGTTTAGCAAAGGAAAGATTGACAAGATTGATGTTGCCCTTGTCAGCACTTCAAGCTGCATTTACTCTAGTGCTGACATAAGAAGGAGAAGCGGAAGCGTCTGGAAAGGGACGTTTGACTTTTCACCTACTGATTTTCCCTGGAGATAATATCCCCTAGGAGATGGGATGGGAGGGGGGAAATTCCTTGGAGCTGGAGCAGTAGATTAGGGGTAGAGTGACTTGGAAGATGGCCAATGAGTGCAGAGGAGCGGGGAAAGGAAAGGGAGGGTTTTGGGTCAGGAAGTCAGTGTTGGCTGCGATGGAGTCGGAGTTAGAATGTCGCGCTTAATAAATGGGAGTTTTTCATCAAAGACTTTCTTTGAAATGCAATTTATTTGAGACGACCTCGAAACCTGACAGCCCTCTTGTTTCCTGTTGTCTAGGCAAGTGGAACAGCTGGTCCTGTACATGAAGGCAGCCCAGCTCCTGGCCTCGTCCTTACACCTGGCCAAAGCCCAGATCAAATCGGCCAAGCTGAATCTCTCGACCGCGGTGAAGCAAGGTGAGCCCGGCGGCTTTTCTCCTGGAAAAAGTTCGAGAATGTTTTCTAATCTCGGAGTTGACGCGAAGTGTGCATCATCGGTCAATCAGGATAGAGCTGGAAGAGACCTTGGAGGACTTCTAGTTGAGCCCCCTGCTCAAGCAGGAGACCCTAGACTCGTGATGGCGAACCTTTGGAGCCATATCTGTGGGCACCTGCCCTAGCTCAGCTCCAGAACGCATTCACGTGCTGGCCAGCTGATTTTCGGGCCTTCTTGGCTCATCAGAAGTTGGGAAATGGGCCGTTTCCGGCCTCCAGAGGGCCTCGGGGGGGGAGGGCTGTTTTCACCCTTCCCAGGCTCCAAGAAAGCCTCTGGAGCCTGGGGAGGGCAAAAAATGGGCCTTCCTGGCCCTCTGTGCCATCGCGTGGCAAAAGTGGGGGGAACGCGGGGGGATCGCACATGCATGCACGGGGGGGCATTGAATTATGGGTGTGGGCACGCAAGAGAGAGACAACCCCCCCGCACTCCCCCTGCTTTTGGCACGCGATGGCAAAAAGGTTAGCCATCACTGCCCTAGACCCATGATGGTGAACCTATGGCACACGGAGCCATATCGGTGGGCACGTGAGTGTTGCCGTAGCACAGCTCCAGTGCACATGCATGCGCCGGCCAGCTGATTTTTGGGCCTTCCGAGCCCACCGGAAATCGGGAAACAGGCTGTTTCTAGCCTCCAGCAGGGTGGGGAAGCCCGTTTTTCATCCTCCCCAGGCTCCAAGAAAGCCTCTGGAGCCTGGGGAGGGTGAAAAACGGGCCTACCAGGCCCACCGTGCCATCGCGTGCCAAAAGTGGGGGTTGTGCAAGGGGTTGCGTGTGCGATGGTGGGGCACATTGAATTATGGGTGTGGGCATGCACGCGTGCAACCCCCCCCATGCTCCCCCTGCTTTTGGCACATGATGGCAAAAAGGTTAGCCCTCACTGCCCTAGACCACTGGTTCTTTCTAGCTAGCTAGCTAGCTAGCTATTCCAGTGGTTCCCAACCTTTTTTTGGCCATACCCCACCTAAGCATCTCTAAAATCCTGATGCTCCCCCTGTGACCTCTGAATCTGAGACGGAAGACGAACAGCTGACAGAGAGCGAGAGAGTGGCTCCTGTTGGGTGTGGAGGAAACTGGGGAAGGACAAAGTCAGGCTAGGCAGAGCAGGGGAGAGGTAGAACATGTTCTGTCCCCGTCCCACACACGCACCCCCACAGACGGCCCGGAATTAATAAGCCACACAACAAAGTCTTTGAAGATAAAGCTGGCAGCAACCCAGTGGCTAGCTTCCAATTCAGACTTTACTCACGCAAAACAAAGATTAGACTGCAAGCATTCCGATAAAGCAGGCAAAGTTTCCACAATACAAGCATTAGTCCAAATGCAGTCCGACAAGGCAGGCAGAAGTCCAGTAACGCAGAGATCATGGATTATTTCTAGTTTTTGCTCGTCACAAACTGAACCGGCCACCACACCCACATTTATACCCTGTGGGGTGTGGACCAGTGACTCAGCTAATCTCTGGCACGTCTTCCCCTCTGCTGCACACGCTTCTTCCTGCGCTGCTGTCGAGGATCCAGCCAGCACTTATCTCCTTCTGTGTCCACCTGTGGCTGCGGGACGTGCTTGGCTCTGGGCCTATCTCTTGGCCTTCAGTGTCCTCCAGAGGCATTGCCAGAGAGGAGGGTCCTGGAGAGGGAGGCCTTGCCAACTCCTCTCCCTCACTCTCAGAGTCTGCATCTGTCAAGGCAACGGAGCCACAACAGAACAAGGGAGAGGGGGTTCAGATGAAGAGCGAGGCCCAACCCCTCTCCTCATCCTACGGCGCGCAGGGAAGAACCCAGAAGAGAGCAACGTGGGGTGCAGTCTTACGAGGAAAGAGAGGGCCCCGATTCCCTTCACAAGGCACACCTGGGGATGGAGTTTAAAGGAGAGGCAGTCGGGAGGGGTGTTTGTCAGGAACAAATGCTGAATTCATCTAGTGTTTAGAGTTGTGGCCTGCGTTCCTGGCCTTCCTCCTGACTGTTTGAATTATTGCCATGCTTCTGTGCGCTTAACGTGTCTCGCTGGAATTATTCTTCGCTTCTGGGACTCCTTATCTTGCCCTGCTGGAGTGATTGATTGCAGTCATTCTGCTTACTGCAGTTGGACTGGAGTATCTGCAGCCAGAAGCTGCTGCAGGTTTGTGAGAGAGCTTTTCTCCAGGCCGGAGAGTAAACGGGACGTTGCGGGTAAAGTTGGTGCCACTAAAGGGACTCATACTGGTTCACTGGTTGTGTTGCCTTCCTGCCTCGCCCCGGGTCATCATAGGTTGCAAGTCAAGGACAAGGTTCATCACGTTGGCGACGTGTGTGTCGAGGAGATTTGCTCCTCGACATGCAAACATTTCAGCTGAGTTTCAGGGTGTTACTCAAACAGATGCCTTCAGATTTTTATTTATTTTTTTTTTTTTATATGCCGCCCTTCTCCGGAGACTCAGGGCGGCTTACAACGCATTAAGCAATAGCCTTCATACTTTTGTATATTTTATGCAAAGTCAGCTTATTGCCCCCACAAACTGGGTCCTCAATTTACCCACCTTAGAAAGGATGGAAGGCTGAGTCAACCTTGAGCCTGGTGAGAATTGAACTCGCAGTAATTGCAGGCAGCTGGATGTTAAATGCTGCCTTAGTAGGAGGCATTAGCCTCCTACACCACTCAGGCTCAGGTGGCCAAAAGGCTAGCATCCTTACTCGTGGGTGCTACTAGCAGTAGCCATTTATTGCCAAATCGCCACTCCTAAATGGAGATCCTTCTGTGGCTCCGTGCCTCCCACGCCTGGTTTCTTTGCGGAGTTGTGTGTTGTGTTGCACAGTGGGTCACGAGTCCTTAGAGGAGGCAACCAGTGTTGGGTAACAGACCCTCTCTGTTTCCAGAGAACATTTAACAGAATATCAGGGTTGGGAGAGGGACCTTGGAGGTCTTCTAGTCCAACCCCCAGCTCAGGCAAGAAATCCTATCCCATTCCAGACAAATAGTTGCACAATCTCTTCTTTTAAAAAAACACCCAGTGTTGGAGAACTCACAACTTCTGGAGGCAAGCCGCTCCACTGATCAATCGCTGGTTGGGGAATTCTGGGAGTTGAAGTCCGCAAGCCTTAAAAGTTGCCAAGTTTGGAGACCCCTGAGTTACTCTGTTAGGGGTCTCACAACTGGATAGTGTAAATTAAGAGGTGCATGAGTGATTGGGGTGGGGCAGGCTGTGACTCCCCACATTTCATGCCACAAAGGGTCAGATTCTTATTATTCAAGAACATATGTGTTCAACACAAAATGTGGCACCCGGCCTTCTTAATTGAGTCTCAAACCGATACATTCTGGGAGTTGAAGTCCACATGTCTTACAAGTGTCCAAAGGTTGTGGACGCCAGTGGCCCAAAGGAAAAGGTTGCGAAACCAAAAAGTCAGCTGCAATGTGTGAGGTTTGTTGATTTGTACATGGGTCTCATGACACTTCCTGGTGACCAAAAATCTATTCTTGACTTAGAGTAACTTTATTGTCACTCCAAATGTACACTAATCGGCATACATTAAAATGAAATTTCATTGCATACAGCTTTTAAAGGATCAGCATGTCCAATATACTCTATCTATCTACCATCTATCTATCTATCTATCTATCTATCTATCTATACATACGGGTGGAGTCTGGGCAACTAAATGGAGCTGAGTGTTTACTGGCCAGATGCCTTTCCTGTTGCCAGTGCGGAGTTTTGTTCAGCAAATATATTCTCATTGTGCCCAGAGAAATAGCTGCTTCTACCTAGGATCAAACTCACTGACTCCCAACTGTGAGGCGAGAGCTCCACCTCTAGGCCACCACACCACTTCTCCAGTATGCACTATATGAACATAATTAAATAATTTGTTTATTTAAACTATAAATAAATTTATAGTTTTATAGTTTTTTTTTTTAAATTTGATTTATATGCCGCCCTTCTCCGGAGACTCAGGGCGGCTTACAATGCGCTAAGCAATAGCCTTCATCCTTTTGTATATTTATACAAAGTCAGCTTATTGCCCCCACAAACTGGGTCCTCATTTCACCTACCTTAGAAAGGATGGAAGGCTGAGTCAACCTTGAGCCTGGCGAGATTCAAACCTGCAGTAATTGCAGGCAGCTGGTCTTAATAACAGGGTGCCTTAGACCACTGTACTACCAAGGCTCTAAATAAATTTATGATATTTAAATAAATAAATACCAAATTATGCATATATTCTTCCTCATTCTGTCATAACAGCCAAAGAGCCAAATGAGAATTTTATTTATTTATTTATTTATTTATTTGCTAATTGATTGCAATTTTTTTTTTTTTTTTGCTTCCTTTGCAGTTGTCAAAAACCTGAACGAAAGGTATAAATTCTGCATCGCCATGTGCAAGAAGCTGACCGAAAAGCTGAACCATTTTTTCTCGGATAAGCAGCGTTTCGTCGATGAAATTAACAGCGTCACGGCCGAAAAGCTCATCTACAGCTGCGCGGTGGAAATGGTAAGAAAGCAGGGAAACTGACCGGATCGATCACTGTGCAGTAGAGAAGGCAGTTTACAGACCAATGGGGAAGGGTGGGGGAGGAGGCAGCACGCAGTGGTTTCCTTTCCACAGGTAGTCCTTGATTTACAACCACTGGTTGTAAGAGACGTCCAGGCTGAGCCCGAAGGAGGAGTCAAACACGTCATAAGTCATGAGTCCCTTCGCACCCGCAAAAGAGGTGGTGCAAAAGTCCAGTTCAACTTGAATGCCCTTCTTATCTTCCGCTCATTTCTCTTGACTGTTAATAGCTCAGATTCTTGTACTTACAGTCCTCAACTTACAACAATTTGATTAGTGACCGTTTAAAGTTACAACGGCACTGAAAAAACTGACTGCTGATCGCTTTTCACACTTAACAACCGTTGCAGCATTCCCGAGGTCACATGATCAAAAATTCAGACGCTTGGCAACTGGTTTCAGATTTATGACCATTGCTGTCTTCCGGGGTCACATGATCCCCTTTTGCGACCTTCTGACAAGCCAAGTCAGATTCACTTAACATCCGGGTTACTAACTTAACAACTGCAGGTGATTCGCTTAACAATTGTGGCAAGAACGGTCGTAAAACTCACTTAACAACAGAATGTTGGGGCTCAGTTGTCATAAATCGAGGACTACCCGTAGAGAGATTGAGCTTGCAATAAATCGTTACACTCGTTAGAACTGCCAGAATCTCCTGATTTCGCGCTTGACTTGTTTAGCGGCTGTTCCAAGTTGCAACGGCACTGAAAAAAATGACTTATGACTAGCGATGGGATGCTGGGGGTTCACAGGGGTTCGGGAGAACCTCTAGCTAAGATTCTGCGCAGTTCAGAGAACCCCCAAATCCCACTCCTGGCTGGCTCTGCCCGTCCCCTCCCAGGAGTCCCCACGCGGCCTGTATTGGATGCAGGTAAATGCAGGGCATGCGTGGAGGCTCAGGGAGGGCGAAAAACGGGACTACGGGAAGTTCGCAAAGGCCAGAAACGGGGCCCTTTCTGGCCTCCAGAGGGCCTCCGGAGCCTGGGGAGGCCATTTTTTCGTCCTCCAAAAGGCTTGAGGAGAGCCTCTGGAGCCCAGGGAGGGCAAAAACGTCCTGATGCCCACTGTGGCCATGCCCACCCAGCAGCCTGGCACAGAACCTCTTGCTAAAATTTTTGAAGCTCACCTCTGCTTACGACCGATCTTACACACTTAACAACTGCTGCAGCGTCCCCAGGGTCACGTGATTGAAATTTGGCCGCTATGCGGCAGGCCTGTATATATCATGACTGTAGCATCCCAGGGTCACATGATCGACATTTGCCACCTTCTGTTCTGCCCCAGCTGCGGCCCCCAAAGAACGCAGCACACACAAAGTCTGTATGAACCTTAGTTTACTAAATTAAATCAGTCTTTTTCAAACAAAGGCTGTTAATTAACTTTCTTAACAGCCTACAAGAATCCAAAGAATAAATAATCGTAATCTTACTATGGTTGGCAGAAAGCCCAGAAGCAATTTGCAGAGAACGAAGATCAATACGCAAAGGAGAGTGAATGAAGTTGTTCCCTGCAAATTGCTTCAGTCGGCGTTCCTCCTTAAATAGGCTAAGGGAGTGGTTAATTAGCCCCAAGCCTTACTCTCGAGGAGACCTCCTCCTGAGGAGCCACTCCTGCCTTTTGGCAGCTCTGCGCGCCCGTGCATCGAGAAGAGGCTCCTCCTCTTCTTCCTCTTCACCCATGGAAGCTTCTGGAGGTTCTGAAGGCCCTGGCTGAATCCCCGCCTCTGGCACCACATCTTCTCCAGCCTCCTCATTGTCCGACTCCAGTGCCCGCTGCACAGGCTGCTGGCGCATCACCACATCAGCCTCCTCGCTATCGGAATCAGCTACTAACTGCACAGGCTGTATATGGGCCACAACACCTTCCCAGCCAGCATTTGACGAACAAAATCAATGGAGAAAGCCAGATTTGCTTAACAACGGCATGATTCACTTAAGAACACCCCACCCACCCACCCACCAAAAAAAGATTGCAAAATCAGGCACGGCTCACTGAACAACCGTCTCGCTTTTTAGCGAAAGAAATCCTGGCCTCCGTTACAGTCATAAATTTGAAGATTAGCTATGGAAAGCCTCCTGCTGCTCTTAAACCAGGCACGCAAAACAACTCCAGCACAACCTGGAGGCACCTGGAGATTAATTAAGAGTGCTTTTGGCTCATTACTTCTTCTTCTTAATTTGAGAAGAAGTTTTCGGTGACGCTGTCTAACCGATCTTTCATCAGACTTCATTATCCTTAGCTCGAACATCCCCCAGGGCTGTGTGGTCCCAAGATGGAAAGTTGAAGCCTTTCCCGGAATCTACCATAAATTATGTAGTTGGAGGCCCTAAAGATTTAATTTTTTTTTAATTTAACAAAGTTGGAAGGGTCCTTGGAGGTCTTCTAGTCCAACCCCCTGCTTAGGCAGGAAACTCAGACACATGCTCAGAGACATGGTATTGTAGAGTAGAACAGAACAGAACAGGAATAGAATAGAACAGAATAGAATAGAACAGAACAGAACAGAACAGAACAGAACAGAACAGAACAGAACAGAACAGAACAGAACAGAATAGAATAGAATAGAATAGAATAGAATAGAATTCTTTATTGGCCAAGTGTGATTGGACACACAAGGAATTTGTCTTTGGTGCATATAGAATATAGAATAAAATAGCATAGAATACAATAGCATAGAATAACAGAGTTGGAAGGGACCTTGGAGGTCTTCTAGTCCAACCCCCTGCTTAGGCAGGAAGCCCTGTACCATTTCAGACAAATGGTTGTCCAATCTCTTCGTAAAAACCTCCAGTGTTGGAGCATTCACAACTTCTGGAGGCAAGCAGTTCCACTGATTAATTGTTCTCACTGTCAGGAAATTTCTCCTTAGTTCTAGGTTGCTTCTCTCCTTGATTGATTTCCACCCATTGCTTCTTGTCCTGCCTTCAGGGGCTTTGGAGAATAGCTTAACTCCCTCTTCTTTGGGGCAGCCCCTGAGATATTGGAAGACTGCTATCCTGTCTCCTCTGGTCCTTCTCTTCATTAAACTAGACATATCCAATTCCTGCAACCGTCCTTCGTATGTTTTATCCTCCAGTCCCCTCATCCTCTTTCTTGCTCTTCTCTGCACTCTTTCTAGAGTCTCAACATCTTTTTTACATCGTGGCGACCAAAACTGGATGCAATATTCCAAATGTGGCCTTACCAAGGCCTTATAAAGTGGTATTAACACTTCACATGATCTTGATTCTATCCCTCTGTTGATGCAGCCTAGAACTGTGTTGGCTTTTTTGGCAGCTGCTGCACACAGCTGGCTCATCTTTAAGGGATTGTCCACTAGGAATTTTTCACAACATCTGTGGCATTTCTGCCCCTCGGTATCCGCTGAAATTCTCTCTTTCTCTACCATGGACTCTGGCTGTCATTAAAGTGGTCAGGATTTTTTTTTTCCCTAACCAAAGCAAAATATTGCTTTGAAATGAGATGGACGGCAAATAACCGATAATCCTCGATTTACAACCATCCTTTTAGTCACCGTTCAAAGTTAACAAACACACTGGAAAAAGTGACTTATGACCATTTTTCACACTTAGGACCCTTGCAGAATCTCCCATGGTCACGTGATCAAAATTTGGATGCTTCGCAACAGATTCATATTTATGACCATTGAAGTGTCCCGGAGTCACATCTTCCCCTTTTGCAACCTTCTGACAAGCAAAATCCATGGGGAAGCCAGATTCACATCTGGCTTCCCCATGGTTGGTATCTGACAGATACCAACCAGGTTACTAGCTTATTAGAGCTGATTCACTCAACGACTGTGGCAAGAGAGGTCATAAAATGGGGCAAACTTCACTTAACTGTGTTGCTTAACAATGGAAATTTTAGGTTCAGTCGTGATTGTAACTTGAGGACTACCTATAAATATAAATAAATAAATAAATGGTTAAGATAGAGGGATAAGAGAGATGGATGGATGATACAAAAATAGATGATGGATGGATGGATGGATGCATGGATGGATGCATGGATGGATGGATAGATAGATAGATAGATAGATAGATAGATAGATAGATAGATAGATAGATAGATAGATAGATAGATAGATAGATTAGATCAGTGGTTCCCAACGTGAGGCCCACACCCACAGGGGGGCAATTTGATTTTTAATGGGGGCAATTTGAACCTTGTTTAAACCAAGTTAATGGCCTTTTAAGCTTCCTCCGTGTGAGTAGAGTTCACTTTTTGAATAAAGTAAGAATTATATGTCACAGGGGGAGCATCAGGATTTTAGAAATTCTTAGGTGGGGCATGGCCAAAAAAAGGTTGGGAACCACTGGAATAGATAGATAGATAGATAGATAGATAGATAGATAGATAGATAGATAGATAGATAGATAGATAGATAGATAGATAGATAGATAGATAGATAGATAGATAGATAGATAGATAGATAGATAGATAGATATGGATGGATAGAAGATTAGATAGATAGATAGATAGATAGATAGATAGATAGATAGATAGATAGATAGATAGATAGATAGATAGATAGATAGATAGATAGATAGATAGATAGATAGATATGGATGGATGGATAGATAGATGATAGATAGATAGATAGATAGATAGATAGATAGATAGATAGATAGATAGATAGATAGATAGATAGATAGATATGGATGGATAGAAGATTAGATAGATAGATAGATAGATAGATAGATAGATAGATAGATAGATAGATAGATAGATAGATAGATAGATAGATAGATATGGATGGATAGATAGATGATAGATAGATAGATAGATAGATAGATAGATAGATAGATAGATAGATAGATAGATAGATAGATAGATAGATAGATGATAGATAGATATGGATGGATGGATGGATGGATGGATAGATAGATAGATAGATAGATAGATAGATAGATAGATAGATAGATAGATAGATAGATAGATAGATAGATAGATAGATAGATAGATGATAGATAGATATGGATGGATAGAAGATTAGATAGATAGATAGATAGATAGATAGATAGATAGATAGATAGATAGATAGATAGATAGATAGATAGATAGATAGATAGATATGGATGGATAGAAGATTAGATAGATAGATAGATAGATAGATAGATAGATAGATAGATAGATAGATAGATAGATAGATAGATAGATAGGATAGATAGATAGATGATACGTAGGATAGGTAGGATAGATAGGTAATGGATGGGTGATTGGATGGATGGATGGATGGAAGGAAGGAAGGATAGATAGATATGGATAGATGGATAAGTAGTAGATGGATTGATGATAGATTAGAGAGATAGATATATGATAGAAAGAAAGAAACTGTGGATGATATAGATGGATGGAAGGAGAGAGAGAAAGTGTCTCCTGTCTTTTTCTTTTTGACCTCTGTTCAACTGCTTCTCCTCTTCCTCCTCCTCCTCCTCCTCCTCTTTCTCCTCCTCAGGTCCAGGCAGCAGCCTTGGATGAGATGTTTCAGCAGACCGAAGACATTGCTTACCGGTACCACAAAGCCGCGTTGCTGATGGAAGGCCTAGCGAAGATCTTGCAGGATCCGGCTGACATTGACAACATCAACCGTTGTACGTGAGGGGTTTGCTACTTGTATAGAATTACGTACTTCGGGGGAAAAAGCACAGCGCAGCCGAAAAATAAAACGGCAGTCATAAATTACCGTTCATTAATGTACACGAATCGCTGACGGAGGTTGAGAACTACCCGAATACAAAAATGGCATTCTCCCTTTGGAGGCTGCTCATTTTGTGTTATACGGTTAGTCCTCGACTTAGGGCCCAACATTTTTGTCGCTAAGTCATGCGGTAACCCTCGATCGGCCCAATTTATGACTGCAATTTCAGCCTCAATTACAGTCGTAAAACAGAACACGGGTTTTTGACGCTCTCGCGCCTGAACTACCAGGTCATCCTTGTGCCGCGAAATTATTTTGTTCCACATTTTCCTTCCTAAAAACTGCTCTTAGGAGCACATTGAAACAAGATAGATTTGCCGCTTTTTGCAGTATCCTTCCCCTGCCACGCCCACAGAACTGGTAGTAAAAAAAAATTGCATTTCACCACTGGGCCAAACCCACTCCACAAATGTCTCACTTCACAACATAAATTTTGGCCTCAATTGGGGTTGTTGTAAGTCAAGGACTACCTGTATTCAGGGGGGCCCTGAAGGCACGAATAGACCTCCCAGTGGTCTCAGCAACTCATGCAAACAACCAGATGACTGCAAGGAATATAAATCCTATCCTCTATCCTTCAGTCAGAACCAAAGAAGCTTCTTGGATGAGAAGCAAAACGTCTTCAAAGAAACACAAATGCTTCTTGAAAAAAAAGACTGGGAGGACTGAGAATCTCCATCTAGCAAGAACATCTACACAACCCTCCTTACTGAAATCCGAGCTTATGTAAAGCCAAAGTTGCAAAACGCGGCGAGCTTGCAACCAGTTGTAGATCTATCTTAGCGTACGTCATCCCGCGTGCTTTTTTTTCCAAAATTTTGCTTGACTAACCCAGAGCAGGCCCACAGGCTTCCAACGCACAGCAAGCGTTACTCACCACCACGCTGATGTCTTAATGCAGTGATGGCTAACCTTTTCCGGACCGAGTGCGCCGTGCGCCCAAACCCTCAAAATGCAATGTTCGCACAGCCCTGCGCATGCGTCCCAGCTCAATGCATGGGTGCACACCCCCGCGTGCACCCCACACATGAATGCACGGCCGTGCATGCATACACCCCACACACGTGCCATGCCCCTGCACATGGACATGCAGCCCCCTCCCCCCCCCCCCCCCCCCGCACACAGCCCCACACACACGTGCGGCTCCTCACACGTGTCCTGTTCCTTGCGCATGCACGGCAGAGACCCGGAGACCAGCTGGCTGGTGGGAGGCACATGCACAGGTGCAGCGGAGCTGAATTCGGGCAACGGCTTATTGTGATCCCGGATCTGCGCACCTTCCGCCGCGCTCTAAAGACCTTTTTATTTCCCCAGGCGGGCCTGGCCTAACTTTCTCCCTCTTTTTAAACATTTTTAATATTTTTAAATATTTTTTAGTATTTTTAATATTCAAAGTTTAAATTTGTTTTAAATTTTGTATGTATGTATTTTATTGTTGGCTGTCACCGCTCTGAGTCCTTCGGGAGTAGGGCGGTATATAAATCAAATAAAAGTAAAAGTAAGTAAAGTGGTCTGCCAGCAGCCCACAGAGTTAGCAGCGGAATCGGACAGTGAGGAGGCTGGGGAGGATCATGGGCCAGTCCTGGAGTCTGGGGAAGGCCCGGACAAGGGCTCTGTGTCGGAGGCAGAGATGGGGCCAGGGCCATCTGGGAGCGATGCATGGATTCCGGAGCCTCCAGAGGCAGAGGAACAGGGGGAGCCTGTTCCTAGTGCGTGCGTGCACAGAGCTGCCAGAAGGCAAGAGCAGCTAAAGCAAAAAGGGACAACTCGGGAGTAAGGCCAGGAGATGATTGGCCCCTCCCATAAGGCTTAAAAGAGCAGCAAAGGCTCTTGGGCTCTTTGTAGGAAAGCAACATTGCTAAATCTGTTTCCAGTCGGCATCTCTTGTTTCTGAACTTCGTGGGGCTTTGCCAAGAAAGGCCTTTGGCAGGGTGCCAAAGAAGATAAAAGGTTTGTGATAAGGCCGAAGGACTTTTTCTGAAGGACTTGTTTTGTAATTAATTTGGACTAAGCTGGGAATGAAGTAATTCTCAGCTGTTATAATAAAATAGGTGTGTTTGAGAATAATTGTGTCCTGTAATGACTAAGTGAGCTTAGGTCACAACGTGGCTTGCGTGCCCACAGACAGGGCACTGTGTGCCACCTCTGACACATGCGGCATAGGTTCGCCATCACGGTCTTAATGCCTTGGGTTTTTTTCCCCCCCCTTTGTTTCGTTTTTCAGATAAAGCTAGTATCGAACGGAGACTCTCAGCTCTGTGTTGCAACGCCGTCGCCGTCTATGAATAGAAGACCACCAACTCCCTTCACCCTACTCCCCAGGGACCACTCAGTGTAGCCAAAATCTGGGCATTTCCCATCCCGAAGGAAAGCTGGCTTCTATCAAAGGAAGAAGAAGAAAAAAACAGTTCGTGAAACGGAGAAAGAACAATTGCAAATAATGTTGTGGGGAGAAAAAATTGCCCTTAGACAAACATTCTTGTCCATCTTTCGTTTCACAGCCAGACGGGGAAAACTCTTTATACCCATTTCCACCGCAATTTTAATCTTGGCAAAGCAACGATTCGCCGTAGATTACGAGTGTACGGAACCAGCATCCTTCTCTGGAAAGATTCTCCCCCCCCCCCCCCCCCCCCCCCAAATTTTGGTTCCCGTTTCGGGGAAACAGGACGAACGTTTGTAATCGCGGGACAAAACCGAACGAAGGCGTCAACGTTGTTCGCTCTGGACTTCCGTCCCCGCGAAGCTTTGCAGCCGGGCGTGGGTGGCGCGAAGACTTCCCCCCCCTCCCCGCCTCCAACCATCAGGATGCATTTTGCAAAATAAATTAAATAAATAAATAACTTTGAGACGGCAAAATGACAGACCTTTTGAGAAGGTCGGTCGTAGACGTACGAGCTTGATGTTCTTCCCGAATTCCCTCTCGCCCGAATACTTTATATTGCACTAATTTACTAAACTGTGTATCGGTGGGGATTATTATTATTTTATTTTGATAATTAAAAAAAAAAAAAATACAGAAAAGGCACAACTTATCCATTCTTCCTGGCCGGGCAGAGAAGGGGAAACGATAAATTCATTATTGACTCGTTGAGGGCGCAGGAGAGACGGAGGGGGAAAAAAAAACCACGACATCATCACAAAAAAAAAAAAAATCCTCTCGGACTTCAAACCTGCAGCTTTCTTAGGAGACGTTTCGAAGTTGTGTAGACGTGTCGTACAGTGAATTCTTTGGTTTTTATAGCCCTTTATCTTAATACTTGAGTAAATACTCTATAGAGTGGCATTTTCTCGACCTTCTCAACTTTTTAAAGAGGTGCGGACTTCCAACTCTCAGAATTCCCTATATAGCCGGCTGGGGAATTCTGGGAGTTGAAGACTTACGGGTCTTAGCATTGCTAAGATGGAGAGAGAAAAAAACCTGATTTTCGATAACATTCTGACTTGGTTTCCTTCCCTGTCCTATAATCCTGGCTTGTTTAGTTGCATTAAGAAATCATTATAATCAGGTTTATCTGGAGCAGCTTTTGAGGACATCTGTCCTGTCCGTCGCCTCTCCTTATTCCTCCTCCAACCACCCCTTTCGGCAACTCAAAAAGTTATTTTAAAAACAGGAATTTCATAGTTGGTCCTCTTTGGAGGCTTTCTTACTGCCATCACTTGAAAGGACGGGGGAGAAAAATAAGCTTGTTTATAATGGAATCATTTCAGTCCCTTCTTTTTTAAAAAAAAAGAAAAAGAACAGTCAAAATTTCCTCGGATGGAAGTTGATTGGCATTTAAAACGCCCTCGAATTTAACAGAGTGTGAAGAACATGTCTTTGTGCGTTTTTCTCTCCTTTTTTTTTTCCCCCCTTTCCCTGTCTTTTATTTTTATTTTTTCCTTTGACAAAGTAATGTACTTTTTACTTTTATTTATCAGTAACAAGCAATTTCGGAAGTTCGTTTGAAAGTGTTCTATCCTCTATTTTTTTTTTTTTTTTTAATTTATACGACGTTTGTATTTTTAGATCTTTAATACGGTGTTTCTACGACTACCTCTCCTTTGTAACTGCATGCGTTTAATTCTCGACCCGTAGTGTACTAACTGAAGAGAAAGAAAAAAAAAAAAAAAAAACCCTGTTGATAACTTTTATTATGGCCTGTATAAATGTATATTAAAGTTAAAAAAAAAAAAAGCAAGTGAAACAATAATAAACTGATACTCAGATGTTCCTATATATATATAGATATATATAATACAGGGTTTGACCATCGGATTCAAAATCAAGGTGTCAATGTTTTACCTGTTTCGTTAGTTTGTTTTCATTTGGCCTAAGGAACAATAATGCCTCTTCCCAGAAAAGTTTCGACCTGATTCTGGGATGGCGAGTTGCAATTAAAATGTTCACGGAAGGAACTGTATGGTCCTTGATGCTCTCTGAGTTTGGTGGTTTTCTCGAAGACGTTTCGTGACCCAGCTAGGGAACATCATCAGTGCTAAAAGGAAGGGGGGGGAGGACGAGGATTGTTGGGTCCTTGATGCTTTCTGAACTTGGCTGTTTTCTTGCAGACATTTCGTGACCCAACTAGGGAACATCATCAGTGCTAGAAGGGATGGATTTGGAGAGAGGAGGAGGAGGAGGGTGAAGAAGAGGAAGATGACTTGTCTCGGCGCTCTCTGAGCTTGGTGGTTTTCTCGCAGACGTTTCGTGACCCAACTAGGGAACATCATCAGTGATAGTAGGGAGTGTGGTTTGTGGGGTGAAGAAGCAGAAAGGGAGGAGGAAGAAGAGAGGAGGAGGGTAGGAGGAGGACCGTGGGGTCCTTGGTGCTCTCTCAGCTTGGTGGTTTTCTTGTAGACGTTTTGTGACCCAACTACGTAACATCATCAGTGCTGGAAGGGAGAGGGGTTTGGGGAGAGGAAGAAGAGGTCTGTACTGATGATGTTACCTACTTGGTTCATGGAACGCCTGGAAGAAAACCACCAAGGACCCCACAGTCCTCCTTCCCTTCCTCCTCCTCCTCCTCTTCTTCCCTCCTCCTCCACTCCATAACACCCCATTCCTTCAAGCACTGATGACATCAAGCTCGCAACTTGGGCGTCCTCCTGGATTCACGGCTGTCCTTAGAAGAGCACCTGACGGCCGTGACCGGGAGGATTTTTCATCAGGTTCTCCTGATCCGCCAGTTGCGTCCTTTCTGGATCAGGACTCCTTACGCACGGTCACTCACGCCCTCGTCACCTCCCGTCTGGACTATTGTAATGCTCTCTACATGGGGCTCCCCTTGAGGAGCACCCGGAGGCTCCAACTGACGCAGAGTGCGGCCGCGCAGGTGGTGACGGGAGCGACGTGGCGCTCCCATGTAACACCTCTCCTGCGCGAGCTGCTCTGGTTCCCGGTGGTCTTCCGAGTGCGCTTCAAGGTTTTGGTGACCACCTTTAAAGAGCTCCATGGCTTAGGACCTGGTTATCTACGGGACTGCCTGCTACCACCAATAGCCTCCCATCGGCCAGTACGCTCCCATAGAGAGGGGCTCCTCCGAGTGCCGTCAGCCATACAATGTCGACTGGTGGCCCCGAGGGGGAGAGCCTTCTCTGTGGGGGCACCTACAATCTGGAACAAGCTCCCCCCGGAGATACGGAGGATCCCGGATCTGCGCACCTTCCGTCGCGCGCTCAAGACTTTTTTATTTCATCAAGCTAGCCTGACCTAAGTCTTTCCCCTTTTTAAATGGAAGTTTTAAATTTGGTTTTAAAGTATTGGGGTTTTAAATTTGTTCAGCCAAATTATTTAATTCGTTTTATTCTATTTTAAATTTTGTATTTATATTGTTTTATTCTATGGCTGTTCACCGCCCTGAGTCCTTCGGGAGTAGGGTGGTATACAAATTCAATAAAACTAAAACTAAACTAAACTAAACATTACCTAGTTGGGTCATGAAAAACCTGACCCCCCAAAAAACACACCCCAACTCAGAGAGCAACAAGGACTCCATCGTCATCTTCCTCTTCCTAGTCAGGCCATGAAATGTCTGCAAGAAAATCACGCAATCTCGGAGAGAGCACCAAGGACCCCCACGCTTCCAACCCTGAGCTACACATATATTCTCTTCTTTTGGCGACAGCTTCTTAAATGGGGAAGGTGCTTTGGGGGGGCATCTTTCTTGGAAGCATTTGGCTGCCACTGTTGAAAACCAGGGTGCCATTTTTAAGGCAGAAAAAGAGACAAACCAGAGTTGGTTGGCTGGCTGGAGAATCCTGGGATTTGGAAGTGCACTCATCTTAAAAGAGGGCTCTCCAACCTTGGCAACTTTAAGCCTGGTGGGCTTCAACTCCCAGAATTCCCCAGCCAAAATGCTTTAAGATGGATTGACTCCCATAATTCCCTAGCTTGCATCCTTTAAAGAGGGGTGGAATTCAGCTCCCAGAATTCCCCAAGCCAGCATGCTTTAAGATGGTTGACTCCCAGAATTCACAGCCAGCACAGTAAAATGTGCAGAGTTCAACTCCCAGAATTCCCTAGCTTGCATCCTTTAAGATGGGTGGACTTCAGCTCCCAGAATTCCCCACCTGGCATCCTTTAAGATGGGTGGACTTCAGCTCCCAGAATTCCCCAGCCAGCCTGCTTTAAGGTGGGTTGACTCCCAGAATTCACAGCCAGCACAGTAAAATGTGCAGAGTTCAACTCCCAGAATTCCCTAGCTTGCATCCTTTTAAGATGGGCGGACTTCAACTCCCAGAATTCCCTAGCTTGCATCCTTTAAGATGGGTGGACTTCAATTCCCAAAATTTCCTAGCTTGCATCCTTTTAAGATGGGTGGACTTCACCTCCCAGAATTCCCCAGCTGGCATGCTTTAAGATGGGTGGACTTCAGTGGTGGGATTCAAAGCAAAGCTGGCTGGGGAATTCTGGGAGTTGAAGTCCGCCAGGCTTAGAGAGCCCTGCCTTAAAAGTTACCCAAGTTGAAAAAACAAACCCTGGCCTGAACCATCAGGCCAAGAAGGATCCTTCCCACGCTGAACCGCTGCTTTCCATCAGAGGAGGCTTAATTTAGGCCAGGTGGCTAAAGAGATTACCTTGAACTGGGACACCTGCCCACACAGATTGCCATAGTTTCCCTTGCAAAACAACTCGTGCCCTTTTGTGCTGCAACACACCCTTGGAAGTGTGACGGGCTTGCTTCCCTTGGCACGGCGTGATCGGATGATACCCTGATCCCTGTTCCTGCCTTTGACTTCACAGTCTTTGGATTTGGGCCTAGTTGAGCTTCGTCTGGCTAATCCTGGTCTGTTCTTCCAGTTTTACCGGGGGTCCTCTTGGATCTTGATTAGAGATGGGAAGGCCTGCAGGAAAAAAACAGGGTTTAAAAAGAATAATAATTTCTGAGGGGGGGGTCCCCGAATGGCTTTGGGGGGAAAGGAAAAAACAAACAAACTCTGTTTTTCCCTACCCCCACCCCATTTTTCTAGTTTTTTTTTCAAGGCCTTCCCATCTCTAATTTTGAAATTGCCCTCTAAAGCAGGGGTGAGGAACTTGCCAATTATACCCTGTGGACTTCATCTCCCAGAATTCCCCAGCCAGCATGCTTTAAGAGGGGTGGACTTCCACTCCCAGAATCCCCCAGCCAGCATGCTTTAAGATGGATGGACTCCCACTCCCAGAATCCCCCAGCCAGCATGCTTTAAGATGGATGGACTCCCACTCCCAGAATCCCCCAGCCAGCATGCTTTAAGATGGGTGGACTTCATCTCCCAGAATCCCCCAGCCAGCCTGCTTTAAGATGGGTGGACTTCCACTCCCAGAATTCCCCAGCCTGCATGCTTTAAGAGGGGTGAACTTCCACTCCCAGAATTCCCCATTCAGCCAGTCTGCTTTAAGATGGGTGGACTTCCACTCCCAGAATTCCCCAGCCAGCATGCTTTAAGAGGGGTGAACTTCCACTCCCAGAATTCCCCATTCAGCCAGTCTGCTTTAAGATGGGTGGACTTCCACTCCCAGAATTCCCCAGCCAGCATGCTTTAAGAGGGGTTGACTCCCAGAATTCACAGCCAGCACAGTAAATGTGCAGAGTTCAACTCCCAGAATTCCCTAGCTTGCATCCTTTAAGATGGGTGGACTTCAGTGCTGGGATTCAAAAAAATTTACCACCAGTTCTGTGGGTGTGGCTTGGTGGGCGTGGCATGGCTTGGTGGGAGTGGCTTGGGCATGGCAGGGGAAGAATACTGCAAAATCTCCATTCCCATCCCACTCCAGGGGAAGGATACAGTAAACTCTCCATTCCCTCCCCACTCCAGGGGGAAGGATACTGTAAAAGCTCCATTCCGTCCCCACTCCAGGGGGAAGGATACTGTAAAAGCTCCATTCCCTCCCCACTCCAGGGGGAAGGATACTGTAAAAGCTCCATTCCCTCCCCACTCCAGGGGGAAGGATACTGTAAACTCTCCATTCCCTCCCCACTCCAGGGGGAAGGATACTGTAAAAGCTCCATTCCGTCCCCACTCCAGGGGAAGGATACTGTAAACTCTCCATTCCCTCCCCACTCCAGGGGGAAGGATACTGTAAAAGCTCCATTCCCTCCCCACTCTGGGGGGCGAGGGAAGGTTACTGCAAAATCCCCATTTCCTCCTAATCAGCTGGGACTCGGGAGGCAGAGAATAGATGGGGGCGGGGCCAGCCAGAGGTGGCATTTGCCGGTTCTCCGAACTACTCAAAATTTCCGCTACAGGTTCTCCAGAACTGGTCAGAACCTGCTGAAACTTCCAGAAGCTCCCAGCCAGTTTCCTTTAAAATGACTGGACTTCAATTCCCCAGCCAGCACAGGAACTGATCAAGTCCACCCATCTTAAAACACTCTGGCTGGCGAATTCTAGGAATTGAAGCCTAGACGTCTTAAAATTGCAAAATATGAAAAAACGCTGAGAAAAAAATCAGGAAGGAGTCCAGGAGCCCCATTTCTGACTTAACAAAATTTATTACGGCTTCTGAAAGCGGCGGGATTTAAATTATAAATTTGTCATTTTTTGGCAGTTCACAAAAACCTGAAACAACTTTCGTTAGAAGTGATGCCACCAGACTCCTGGTTAATTAATTAATTTTGCAAGTCAGGACAATACAAACCTTGGATGGAAAGACGGAACGTGTGATTAAAATCTCAGTCTGGCTTTTCAAAACGATCACTTTGGGATATCAACAAAGCCGATTTCTGCTTCGGATTGAGAAAAATAAATCCTCTTTAGCAACTGAGTTTATTTTGATTTCTCAAATTTTAAACACCGTGGTTCTTCCTCCCAGAAGGACACCGGGTGGCATACGAATGAAATATTAAAATATAAAAATGGTGTGTGTGTGTGTGTGTGTGTGTGTGTGTGTGTGTGTGTGTGTGTATATATGTATATATATATATATATATATATATATATATATATATATATATATATATATATATATATATATATATATATATATATATATATATATATATACACATACATACATACATACATACATACATACATACATACATACATACATATATATATATCTTTTTTCTTTTTTCATAGGCTTTTATGTGCATATTCTTTCTAGCCAGGTTTTACCTATGTAAAGTTAGTTGTTCTTCAGCCCTAGGAGGAACAGGCTCAGGCTCAACCCTTCCAAGACTGAGTGGCTGTGGCTCCCGGCATCCCGATATGGTCAGTTGACTCCATCACTGACTATTGGGGGCAAGTCTTTGGCCCCCACAGAAAGGGCTCGCAATCTGGGAGTCCTCCTGGATAGGCAGCTGTCCTTGGAGGAACATCTGACGGCTGTTACCAGGGGGACCTTTTGTCAGGTTCGCCTGATCCGCCAGTTGCGGCCCTTTCTTGATCGGGATTCCCTGAGCACAGTCACTCACGCCCTCGTCACCTCTCGCCTTGACTACTGCAACGCTCTCTACATGGGGCTCCCCTTGAGGAGCACCCGGAGGCTCCAACTGGTCCAGAATGCAGCAGCGCGGGTAGTGACGGGAGCAGCTTGGCGCTCCCATGTAACACCGCTCCTGCGCGAGCTGCACTGGCTCCCAGTGGTCTTCCGGGTGCGCTTCAAGGTGTTGGTTATCACCTTTAAAGCGCTCCATGGCATAGGGCCTAGCTATCTTCAAGACCGCCTGCTGCCACCGACGATCTCCCATCGACCCGTGCGCTCCCACAGAGAGGGCCTCCTCGGGGTGCCATCAGCCAAACAGTGCAGGCTGGTGACCCCCAGGGGGAGGGCCTTCTCTGTGGGGGCACCTACCCTCTGGAATCAGTTGCCTCCAGAGATCAGGAGAATCCAAGACCTCGGTGCCTTCCGCCGTGCCCTTAAAACCTTCCTTTTCCAGCAAGCCGGGCTGGCCTAATTTTTTTAAGTGTTTTTAAGTGTTTTGTTTATTGTTTTTAATTAATGGGGCCAAATTTATATATGTATATTTTAACTGTATTTTAATATTTGTATTTGATGTTTTTACTTGGCTGTTCACCGCCCTGAGTCCTCAGGGAGAAGGGCGGTATATAAATTCAAAATAAAATAAAAAATAAAATAAAATAAATAAATAATGTATCTTTTTTCTTTTTTCATAGGCTTTTATGTGCATATTCTTTCTAGCCAGGTTTTACCTATGTAAAGTTAGTTGTTCTTCAGCCCTAGGTTCTGTGAAATCTCATTCACAAGTTCTTGGGCCCTTTTTCTGCTGACAAACTGCAACTCTGTGTTGCTTCCTGGGAGACCCAGATACCTATTTCTACCTCTTAAGGCGTCTTCAGTGGGCCACACCCACTTCCCAATTATCCTCCCTGTAAAAGGCATAATGTATCTTTTTTCTTTTTTCATAGGCTTTTATGTGCATATTCTTTCTAGCCAGGTTTTACCTATGTAAACTTAGTTGTTAGTTGTATATATATGGTGTATCTATCTATCTATCTATCTATCTATCTATCTATCTATCTATCTATCTATCTATCTATCTATCTATCTATCTATATATGGTGTATTTATATATATATAAATTTAAAAAGAGGCAAAGACCATAACAATTCAAAATTAAAAGTTCATTAAAAGTTTCCCACGCCCTTCTGTAATCTCAGCCTTGACACTAAATACTGTGAGCTTGCTATTCCATTTATCTTCTGTTTCCCACTTCTCTCCCACGGTTCCATGCTCCGAAATTTTAAGACTACTCAGGCCTTAAGGTAGCAATGAACCTTCCCCTTTTATCCTGTAAAATGCCAGGATCCCAGACGACAAAATGTGCAAAATCCTTTTCAATCAAGCCAGCAATTTTTCCAGCCTCAAGTGACAGATTTCACCCATGTACCTTTTTTTTTTTTTTCTTTCTTCCAGTTGTTTTTGAACAGGATTGCAGCCAGAAAGGATGAACTGAAATGGGAGAAGCAAGAGGAAAAGATTGCTTGGTCTTCCAGAGATCCTGCTAAAATTAAGAGTGGGTGGGTGGGTGGGGTGTCCCAGGGGCAATGGGAAAAATTGTTCCCCCTCATTTACATCAAGAGTTTCTCACTGTTGAATGGGGACTATCAATTTCCAGGATCCCCCAGGCAGCATGCCTTAAGATGGGTGGACTTAAATTCCCAGAATTCCCCAGCCAGCATGCTTCAAAAGGGGTGGACTTCCACTCCCAGAATTCTGGGAATCGAAGTCCACCCCTCTTAAAGCATGCTGGCTGGGGGATTCTGGGAGTGGAAGTCCACCCGTCTTAAAGCATGGCTGGCTGGGGGATTCTGGGAGTGGAAGCCCACCCCTCTTAAGGCATGCTGGCTAGGGGATTCTGGGAGTGGAAGTCCACCCATCTTAAAGCATGCTGGCTGGGGAATTCTGGGAGTGGAAGTCCACCCATCTTAAAGCATGCTGGCTAGGGAATTCTGGGAGTGGAAGTCCACCCATCTTAAAGCAGACTGGCTGGGGAATTCTGGGAGTGGAAGTTCACCCAAATCAAACATGGCTGGCTGGGGAATTCTGGGAATTGAAGTCCACCCATCTTAAAGCATGCTGGCTGGGGAATTCTGGGAGTGGAAGTCCACCTGTCTTAAAGCATGCTGGCTGGGGAATTCTGGGAGTGGAAGTCCACCTGTCTTAAAGCATGCTGGCTGGGGAATTCTGGGAGTGGAAGTCCACCCCTCTTAAAGCATAGCTGGCTGGGGAATTCTGGGAGTGGAAGTCCACCCATCTTAAAGTAGGCAGGCTGGGGAATTGTGGGAGTGGAAGTTCACCCCTGTTAAAGCATGCAGGCTGGGGAATTCTGGGAGTGGAAGTCCACCCAAATTAATGCATGGCTGGCTGGGGGATTCTGGGAGTGGAAGTCCCCATTGCATCTTAAAGTTGCCAAGATTGGGAAACCCTGATCTAAATGCATCTTCCGACCAACCGCATAAGACAGCCGGCCTCTCCAGTTCCCACCATTTTGGGGTTTGTTTGTTTTTTTTTAGACTACCAACGATGACTCAACCAAGCAAATAAATTCACGATTTCTATTCTTTCTGCAAAGCTACCTTTGGCCTGCTGGAGCAATCCTTACTCTGGACCAGGCCAGCCAAAACCGTAATTAGATGTCGAAAAGCAGAACGAAGCCGGTGCCAGATGCTGGCCTGTTTGCTCGAAACATGCAAAAGCAGTTTGCTGCATTTAAAAGAAAGAGAGATGGTTAAAGAAGATTGGCATCTTTCCCCTCCTCGAATGAAACCAATTGAGCATTTAAAACCTGTTGGATCAGATCATCCATCCAAGTTTCTCGCTTTTAATTGGCTCGGCTCACCGTGGCAGCTTCCCAATAATTTCGAGATCGCAACTTCCAGAATCCCTTGGAGAAACACGGGAAGGGAATTATAAACCTTGCTTGTTTAAGCTCTTTTGGGAGGCGGCGCTGCCCTTTAAGGCAAACGGCTCGGGACTGGCGCCTCGGGTGCGGACTCCAATAATCCGAGGATTGCATTTTGCACGCCTTCCAAATTTCACTTTGCATTCGGTTTTATTTTTGTGTTAACACAAGTTTCGTTTCGACTCTTGCCAAATTAAACTGGCTTACATTGCCCTCCTCGTTTGTCCTTTTGAAATGGTTACTGTTCTATAATTTCAAAGGTTTAGTCTTCAAAGAGCATGAAATATTTTAATTTCTAATTTTAATATTTTTTTAAAAAAACTTCAGAACATTTTCAATATCTTAATTGGTCCTGTTTGATAGGCTGAGGTTTACGCAGGTAGTCCTCGACTTATGGTCACAATTGACCCCCCAACATTTCTGTTGCTAAGGGAGAGACAGTGGCTAAGGCAGTCCTTGACTTACAACAGTTTGTTTAGTGACTGTTCAAAGTTAACAATGGCGCTGAAAATGTGACTTATTTTTCACAGTTATGACCTTTGCAGCATCCCCATGGATCATGGGATCAAAATTCAGATACTTGGCAACTGGTTTCATATTTATGACGGTCGTAGTGTCCAGGTGTCACACAATCCCCTTTTGTGGCCGTCTGACAAGCAAAGCCAAGTGGGAAGCCGGATTCACTTAACAACGGTGTGACTAACTTAACAACGGCAGTGATCCACTTAACGACTGCGGCAAGAAAAGTCGTAAAATAGAGCAAAACTTACTTAACAACTGTCTCGCTTAGCAACATAAGTTTGGGGGTTCAATTGTGGTCATAATCAAGGACTACCTGTAATTATCTTATTGTTGCCTGTCTTGCAAAGAAAATACATTATTTGGAGAATGTGTTCCCTTAGCAAGTGCAGGTACTCCTCGACTTACAACCATTTGTGCAGTGACCATTCAAAGTTATGACAACACTGAGAAAAGTGACTTATGACCAGTTCTCACACTTACGACTGTTGCAGCATCCCCGTGGTCACTGATCAAAATTCGGGTGCTTGGCAACCAGCCTATATCTACAAACAGATGCAGCATCCCGCCAGGGCCCTTCGATCCGCTTTTGCGACCTTCCCAGCTGGCTTCTGACAAGCCAAGGGTCAAGGAGGGAAGCCAGATTCGCTTAACGGCCACATGATTCGCTTAACAACGGCAGCGATTTGCTTAAGAGCCCAGGGCAAAAAAAAATAATTCTAAAATCAGACACGGTTCACTTTTTTAAAAAAAAAAAAAAAACTTCTTCCATTTAGCAGCAGAAATTGTGAGCCCAATTGTGGTCATAAATCGAGGATCACGTGTACCGACCTTCTGTCGGGAACCTCAAAATTATCAGGGTTTCCAAGACATAAACCAACTGTAACTCGGTGACTGAAAAAAAGTCTGCTTTAGGCATCCGTTTGAAGGAATTTTTAAAAGAAAAGATAGAAGAAGGAGGAAGGTTTAAATTCCTTGCCCTCCCAAAACAGGAATGAAACGAATGTTATTTTACATAATCATATTTTGTTTGCTATGTTTTATGATACAGGTGGTCCCTGATTTATGACCATTCATTTAGTGACCATTTGAAGTTACCACGGCGCTGAAAAAAAGTGACTTGTGAAAAATTTGACATCGCCACAATGTGAAAAAGATGTTGAATTTGGGGAAGAAACCACAAACTCAGCTGGACCCTCCCATTTCAGTTTAATATGTTTAGGTTTAAAGGGGGAGTGTAAGTGTGTGTATAGACATACTTAACAAACGCCTATATTAGAGAACGATGGTGCTGGAGGAGACTCCTGCGAGTCCCTTGGAGTGCAAGGCGATCCAACCGGTCAGTCCTAGAGGAGATCAACCCTGACTGCTCTTTAGAAGGCCAGATCCTGAAGAGGAAACTCAAATCCTTTGGCCACCTAATGAGAAGGAAGGACTCACTGGAGAAGAGCTCAATGCTGGGAAAGATTGAGGGCAAAAGGAGAAGAAGGGGACGGCAGAGAACGAGGTGTTGAGACTCTAGAAAGAGTGCAGAGAAGAGCAACAAAGAGGATTAGGGGGCTGGAGGCTAAAATATACGATGAACGGTGGCAGGAACTGGGCCTGGCTAGTCTAGTGAAGAGAAGGACCAGGGGAGACAGGATAATAATCTTCCAATATTTGAGGGGCTGCCCCAGAGTGGAGGAAGGGGGTCAAGCTATTTTCCAAAGCAAAAGGAAGGAAGGAAGGAAGGAAGGAAGGAGGAAGGGAGGGAAGGAAGGTGGAAGGGAGGGAAAGAAAGAGAGAGAGAGAGAGAGAGAGAGAGGGAAAGAAAGAAAGAAAGAAAGAAAGAAAGAAAGAAAGAAAGAAAGAAAGAAAGAAAGAAAAAGAAAGAAAGAAAGAAAGAAAGAAAAGGAAAGGAAAGAAAGAAAGACATCTGAATGAACCATAGATGGACAGAAGACATGGCTAGTCTCGGGAAGAGAAGGACCAGGGGAGACAGGAGAGCATCTTCCAATATTTGAGGGGCTGCCACAGAGAGGAGGAAGGGGGTCAAGCTCTTTTCCAAAGCAAAAGGAAGGAAGGAAGGAAGGAGGGAGGGAGGGAGGGAGGGAGGGAAGGTGGAAGGGAGGGAAAGAGAGAGAGAGAAAGAAAGAAAGAAAGAAAGAAAGAAAGAAAGAAAGAAAGAAAGAAAGAAAGAAAGAAAGAAAGAAAGAAAGAAAGAAAGAAAAAGAAAGAAAAGAAAGAAAGAAAGAAAGAAAGAAAGAAAGAAAGAAAGAAAGAAAGAAAGAAAGAAAGAAAGAAAGAAAGAAAGAAAGAAAGACATGTGAATGAACCATAGATGGACAGAAGACATGGCTGGTCTAGTGAAGAGAAGGACCAGGGGAGACAGGAGAGCATCTTCCAGTATTTGAGGGGCTGCCCCAGAGAGGAGGAAGGGGGTCAGGCTATTTTCCAAAGCAAAAGGAAGGAAGGAAGGAAGGAGGGAGGGAGGGAGGGAGGGAGGGAAGGTGGAAGGGAGGGAAAGAGAGAGAGAGAAAGAAAGAAAGAAAGAAAGAAAGAAAGAAAGAAAGAAAGAAAGAAAGAAAGAAAGAAAGAAAGAAAGAAAGAAAGAAAGAAAGACATCTGAATGAACCATAGATGGACAGAAGACATGGCTGATCTAGGGAAGAGAAGGACCAGGGGAGACAGGAGAGCATCTTCCAGTATTTGAGGGGCTGCCCCAGAGAGGAGGGGGTCAAGCTATTCTAGTTATTTGGTTTAAAATGGGATTTTATTGTACATGTTTCTTAACTTGTGTTCGCCGCCCTGAGTCCTTCGGGAGAATGGCGGCATATAAATACATGTAATAAATAATGAGTAATAAATATTCTCCAATGCACCCAAAGGCCAGACAAGGAACAATGGATGGAAACTGAACAAGGAGAGATTCAACCTGGAAATAAAGAGGAATTTCCTGACAGAACAATCAACCCATGGAACAGAAGTTGCCTTCGGAAGTTGTGGGAGCTTCATCACTGGAAGCTTTCGAGAAGAGACTGGACTGCCATCGGTCAGAAATGGTGTAGGGTCTCCTTGCTTGGACGGGGGGTTGGACTAGATGACCTTCGAGGTCCCTTCCCACTCTGTTATTCTATTCTTCTTCTTATTCTGTTATAAAACAGAAATAAGGTTGAATTTTTTTCCAGTGCAGATATTTTTTTTTTCAGAAGAGATTGGACAACCGCTTGAATGGTTCAGAGAGTCCTCGACTTATGACGGTTCATTCATTCAATGACCGTTTGAAGTTATGACGGCCCTGGAAAAAAAAGTGACACGACCATTTTTTTCCCACTTATGGCCATGGCAAGCAGTCCCACGGTCCCGGGATCGAAATTCAGAAGCTCGGCCACTGACTCATAGTTATGACGGTCGCAGTGTGCCTGGGTCACGTGATCCTCTTTTGCGACCTTCTGACAAAGCAAAGTCGATGCGGGAAAGCCAGATTCGCTTAACAACCAGGTGACTGATTTCATGACTGCAGGGATTCGCTTAACAACGGGGGGGCAAGAAAGGTCGCAAAAGGGGGCAAAACTCACTGGACAAATGTCTCGCTTAGCCACAGAAATTTGGGGGCTTAATTGTGGTCGTACGTTGAGGACTGTCTCTCTATAGGGTAGGGGTCCCCAAACTTGGCAGCTTTAAGACTTGTGGACTTCAACTCCCAGAATTCTCCAGCCAGCATAGGTATGCTGGCTGGAGAATTCTGGGAGTTGAAGTCCACAAGTCTTAAAGCTGCCAAGTTTGAAGACGTCTGCTATAGGACTTCCTGCTTGAGTAGGGGGTTAGTCTAGAAGACCTCCAAAGTCCCTTCCAACTCTTTTTCTCCTCTTCTATTTTATTCTGTTTCAAAGCGATTGAAAGACACCGGGAATCTCAGAAAAAAAATCAAACCCGCACATATTTGTTTTTTTTTTCTCCCAGAATTGCAACCCGGCTCTTAAAAATTGTGGCAATCACCACAACAGCTTTAAACAACAACAACAACAACTACTACTACTACAATAGCAAACCATCTCTCCATTCCCTCGGTTGAGTAAATTAAAAGAAAAAGAACTCCCCCAAAAAAACCAAGAAAAAAACTGCAAATGAAAGAGAGTTAAATTTAATTTGTTTTTTTTGTTTTTCCAGATTGTCTTTCTTTCGTTGGGAGAGCACAGCTGTGTGTGTTTTTTTACATGCATGGTGTTTTAATGAGAATACGGTACAGTGTCCTGGGCTCAGATCCAAAATTCAATGCAGTGGGAAGGGAGGGAGGCTGTGAAGGGTGGAGAGGAAAAAAAAAACAGTATTTTGTTGGTTGCGAAGGACAAAGGCCACTCCGGACGAGATCTCAGCGCCGGGTAAGTTGGCTTCTTCTTCCTTTGCGTTGAGTGTTTCAGATTTTTTAAACTTAGTCTAGCTAAAAGTGGGGTGGAAATTGTTCCGAGACAGGAAAATCAGTAAACCCAGAAAATATCTCATGAGTTGCAAGGCTGAAGTTGGAATCCCTTTGCACTTGATCTGTCAACTTTGGGAGAATTTTTGTTTGCATCTGAAGAGGTTCCCTGTTAGGAGAAGATTTATTTTATTTATTTATTTATTGGTTCAATTTATATGCTGCCGTTCTCTGGAGACTCAGGGCGGTTTACAATGCTTTTTAAGCAATAGCCTTCATACTTTTGTATATACCTGCTTAGTAGGGCTTTCGGCCCCCCCTAAGCGGTGTTCTTTCTTATACAAAGTCAACTTATTGCCCCCACAAACCGGGTCCTCATTTTACCTACCTCGAAAGGATGGAAGGCTGAGTCAACTTTGAGCCGATCAGAATCGAACTCCTGACTTTGAGCAGAGTTACCTGCAATACTGCCTTGTAACAACTGTGCCACCACAGATTCCTTCCTTCCTTCCTTCCTTCCTTCCTTCCTTCCATTGATTGATTGATTGATTGATTGGTTCAATTTATATGTCACCCTTCTCCGGAGACTCAGGGCGGCTTACAATGCGTTAAGCAATAGCCTTCATACTTTTGTATATACTTGCTTAGTAGGGCTTTCGGGCCCCCCCAAGCGGTGTCCTTTTTTTATACAAAGTCATCTTATTGCCCCCACAATCCGGGTCCTCATTTTACCTACCTCGGAAGGATGGAAGGCTGAGTCAACCTCGAGCCTGGTGAGATTTGAACTCGCAGTAATTGCAGGCAGCTGGTGCTACTTAACAGCGCTTTAGTCTGCTGCGCCACCGAGGCTCTTGGGTTGAAGTCTTTGCCTTGAAGCCCAGCTGGACTTCAACGGTTAAGGAAGGGCTGTGTGGGGGGGGATCCATGCCTTTATTCACAATGTTTTGATTGTGAAACAACAATAATTAATAATCTTTTATTATTATTGATTCGTTTGGGTGAAAGGAGAAATAAATAGAAGGAAATTTAATTAATTTAATTTAATTTAATTAATTAAATTTATATGCCGCCCCTCTCCGAAAACTCAGGGCGGCATATAAGGGCAGAGAAGGTTTGTAGCTCAAGGGGTGAATTTGTCCTGGGGTCCTGGGTGCTCTCCGAGCTGGTGGTTTTCTTGCAAAATGTTTCACAACCCAACTAGGTTACAACATCATCATCATCAGGTGAGGGGGGTTGTGGAGCGAAGAGGACGGGGAGGAGGATTGTGGGGTCCTTGGTCCTCTCTGAACTGCGTAGTTTCCTGGCAGAGTTTTTGTGACCTAAACTAGGTTACTATCATCAGTGCTAGAAGGGGAGGGGCTTGGAGGAGGAGGAGGAGGGGAGGAGGGGGAGGAGGACTGGGGGGGGGGGGGGAGATCCTTGGTACATTTTGAACTTGGTGGTTTTCTTGAAGACATTTCGTGACCCAACTTGGGAACATCATCAGTGCTAGAAAGGGTTTTTTGCAGGGAGGAGGAGCAGGAGGACGATTGTGGGTTCCTTGGTGCTATCAGAGCTTGGCAGCCTTCTTGCAAATGTCTCACACAACCCAGCTAGGTTACATCATCAAGGTTAGAAGGGAGTGGGGCTTGCAGGGAAGAGGAGGAGGGGGAAGGAGGAGGAGGAGGAGGAGTGTTGGATGCTGATCCTACAGTTGGGTAGATAATATATAGAAAACTATGTTCCGTACCTTTAACTGCTACAAAGATGACTAATTGGCTGTCCTAAGCAGACATAAAAGAAGGCAGGAAGTTCATTCACTTCTGCTCCTGCTATTAGAAGGTTGAACTGCTGAAAGGAACTGTGTCTGCGTTACTGAAGAGAACTGGAATTGTAAGCAAACTATGTTTTGTGTTGAACCGTGATTATTTGAAGAAGTGTTATCTTTGTTTTGAGAAGCCAAGTTTGTTTTTTACTACAAGTAAAGACTGTTTATTTTTCTATCAACGTTCAGAGTCTGTGAATATCTATGTGTTTTGCTAAGCAACGTATCGATTCGCTGTCTGGTCCGTTGCACCGTTTTGCCGAGGGCAAGTTTTACCCTCAACACTGAGGATGACCGTGGGGGTCCTTGGTGCTATCAGAGCTTGGCGGTCTTCTTGCAAATGTCTCACGACCCAGCTAGGTTACACCATCAGTGCCTAGGAGGGAGTGGGATTTGTTAAGAAATTCTTCTAAATCAGCTGAGCTTCAGGTTAACTGTCTTCCAAATAGTTCCAAATCGTTTCGGGGAACTGAGTCCATCAGCCCAACCAATTGAGGTGTCTTCCAAAGAAAGAGGAATATGTGTGCAATGAATCCTAAAATATTTTTCTTTTCTTTTTTTAAAACCATCAGGTGCCTGTTGCGGCCACTTAAAAGTCTCATCCGACTTTTAAGGCGTCACTTACAATCTGGCAGCTGCCCCTGATTTTTTTTTTTTTTTTTTTTTTAATTCTTAAGGAATTTTGTTACGGGGAACTTCTAGCAGAAGTAAAAAAAGAGAAAGAAACTTCTACTGTTTTTTTTTTTTTATTGCAAAAGTTTTACAATTACATTTTCACCCCATTTCCGCCCCCCCAACCCATCCCAACCTCCCCAATCACCCTAACCCTCCCAAACCCCCCCTAGCCCTCCCCAACCCCCCCAACCCACCTCTCCCCCCCCGGACTTCCACAGAATATAATCCAATCAAAACCCCCTTTTTATAAAACTTGAACCCCTCCATCCCCCATATAATTTTTCATCTTCACAAAACTAAAATATTTCTATCTTTATATAATACTTTCAGTGAAAAGCTATTTGATACTTCCTAGTTTGATATTTGTTCTGCACATAATCTATCCACTTTTTCCACTCCCATTCATAAGTCTCTTGTGTCCGATCTTTTAAATATGCTGAAATCTTCGCCATCTCTGCAAAACTGGCCATCTTCAAAGTCCATTCCTCAATAAATATAAATCAAATTAAAAAAAAAATAATAATGGGCAAAGCTTCATTTTTCCAGTATTTACCTATCAATAATCTCGCTGCTGTTATCATATACAATATCAACTTAATTTCACCCAATGTAAAACCCTTAACTATACCCAGTAAAAACAATTGTGGAGAAAATTGAATTTTTTTTTCTTAAAAACATTCTGCATGACCTACCAAATTTTTATCCAAAAAGCCATGATAATATGTAGCATCTAAGCAGTCACATCTCCAACATTTTGGCTGAACATTAGGGTACATAGAAACTTCTACTGTTGAGCAATTGTAACGCCAAGGACTTTTAAAATGTCACAACGTGATAAACAGGTTTTTTCACTTTATATACCCAAAAATGCTTCGTTTCACCCTTGAGAAATCTTCAAAGGAAGGCAAGAGAACTCGGGAAGGTATTTGAACGCTTCAAAAATGGAACGTTGTATTTTGAAGCTTTCGTTTCCCCCCTAACCACTGGTTCGCACTGCCAATGCACTTTTCTTTTGAACCTACAGTTAACTTTCTTCTTCTCTCAAAGCCACTCGGTTCCTCTCCATTTCTGTTTTCTGCTTCTTCGTTTTTTTTCCCCTTTAAGGCGCGATAAAGGCACAGGTGGTCCCAGAGATCTGTTGCCGTTTTATCGATGGCATAAAAAAAGATTTACTTCAAAGGAGATCATCGGCCACAATATATTCCTTTATGGCCTTGGGTTTTGATGCTCTTTGAAACTTGGGTAATAGTTAGGAATGGGCACGCGTAAGCGAAGTGCACGGTTTTTTCCGTCTGTTGCAATTTCTCATCCAGCCTGTTCAACATTTAGTTTAAAACCCAGCCTGAAAATTCTCTGACACAGACAAATTTGCTGGATCTTAATAAAGCAGGTAAGGAAACCTTTTCTTGCAGAGGAAGGGAAGGATTGACATATTTTTTATTTTTATTTATTTTTATATGCAGCCCTTCTCCGGAGACTCAGGGCGGCTTACAAGCGCTAAGCAATAGCCTTCATACTTTTGTATATTTTATACAAAGTCAGCTTATTGCCCCCACAAACTGGGTCCTCATTTTACACACCTTAGAAAGGATGGAAGGCTGAGTCGACCTTGAGCCTGGTGAGAATTGAACTCGCAGTAATTGCAGGCAGCTGGATGTTAAATGTTGCCTTAGTAGGAGTTAAATGCTTAGTAGATGTTAAATGCTGCCTTAGTAGGAGGCATTAGCCTCCTACGCCACTCAGACATAGAATATTTTGAATAGAATAGAATAGAATAGAATAGAATAGAATAGAATAGAATAGAATAGAATAGAATAGAATAGAATAGAATAGAATAGCAGAGTTGCAGAGTTGGAAGGGACCTTGGAGGTCATCTAGTCCAACCCCCTGCTCAGGCAGAAGAACCTATGTTATTTCAGACAACTGGCTGTCCAATCTCTTCTTAAAACCCTCCAGTGATGAAGCACCCACAACTTCTGGTGGCAAGCTGTTCCACTGGTTAATTGTCCTCACCGTTGGGAAGTTTCTCCTCAATTCCAGGTTGCTTCTCTCCTTGGTTAGTTTCCACCCGTCGCTTCTTGACCTGCCTTCTGGCGCTTTGGAAAATAGCTTGACCCCCCAAATCTTCTTCGGGGCAGCCCCTGAAATACTGAAACGCTGCTATCATGTCACCCCTAGTCTTTCTTTTCATCAAAATAGACATACCCAGTTCCAGCAACCGTTCTTTATATTTTGCTTCCCCTCTCCCCCCAAATCTCATTTCTCCTTTGTCCTTCTCTAACCAAATTGCAAAACGGGACATTTTGCAGAAGGCAGAGATCTAAGATAACCATCAGAATCGGAATAGAGCTGGAAGGGACTTTGGAGGTCTTCTAGTCTAACCCCCCATCCGGAGGCAGGAAACCCTATCTCATTTCAGACAAGTGGCTGTCCAATCTTTTCTTCAAGACCTCCAGTGTTGCACCACCCACAAGTTCTGGTGGCAAGCAGTTCCACTGGTTAATTGTCTTCATTGTCAGGAAGTTAATTCCAGGTTGCTTCTCTCCTTGGTTAGTTTCCATCCATTGTTTCTTGTCTGGTGCTTTGGAGAATAATTTGACCCCCTCTTCTTTGGGGAAGCCCCTGAGATATTGGAACACTGCTATCATGTCCCCTCACCCCGGTCCTTCTTTGCAACTGTTCTTCCTATGTTTTAGTCTCCAGGCCTTTAATCCTCTTAGTTGCTCTTCTCTGCACTTTTTCCAAAGTCTCAACATCTTTTTTTGGAGTTTGGTGACCAAAATAAGTTGCAGTATTCCAGGTGTGGGCCTTACTATGTTATAGAAATGAAAAGCTGGAAAACAGACAGATGCATTTATTTGCGCAAAGGTTCAGTGCCGTTTTTGGTTGTTGCAATACTGAACAAAGACGAGTTATGATTTCATGATTTATATATGTTTTCAAGACAAAAGAGTTCTATGAGCCTTTCAGGCTTTCATATATGGTTACATTATAAATACATTATACTTATATTACACTTTACTAATTACCAAACCATTACATGCTAGTTAATAAAATTATTTTGGCTACACATTTTTACTACTCCATCACTTTATAGTTTACAACTTTCCTTTAAGCGCTGTAATGTTTAAATGCAGAAATTATGGCTATACTTTAAACCATAAGTAACTTTCTGTTCCCTATGCATGTCCTTTCAGATGTTCACATATATCTGTATTTCCGTAGTTTTGATTCTATTAAGAAAATATATAGAATCAGTGTGTTTTGACACAGTGCCATAGGTCAAGTAATTATGAGGAAATCTATGATGTAATTGCTTAGCTTATCCTCCTTATCAGAGTCTTTCATCCACCAGAACACCATTCCTGAGCTTTCCTGATGGATGATAGCTGGGCCCCATCAGAAGATATATTTACCAATAATGGGGTTCAGCTGCCTCCAACAAGCACGTTTCTCTCTTATAATAATGTGAATAGAGAGGTTCTCTCAAAGTTTAATAGAGAAGGTTATTCAGAGTTCATGGATTTGATCTGACTTTATGTATCTGACTCGGTATGATTATTTATTTTATTCACCTTATTTCTTATTTGCTATATCTACCTCAACTAAAGCTTTACGAAGTCATATTTCACGTGATTTTGATTCTGTGCCTCTGTTTATACAACCAAGGATCGTATTCGCTTTTTTGGGCGGCGGCCGCACATGGCTGGCCCGTGTTTAAGGGATCGTCCACTACGACTCCAAGGTCCCTCTCGCAACGACTGTTTTTGAGCCAGGTTTCATCTCATCTGTACTCGTACAAGACAAGAGCCATTTGTCCGGAATTGAACAGGGCCGTGATGGTGAACCTATGGCACGTGTGCCACAGATGGCACGCGTAGCCATATCGCTGGGCACGCAAGCTCAGCTCTGGCACGCGCCAGCTGATTTTTCGGGCCTTCTGGGCCCACCAGAAGTAGGGAAACAGGCTGTTTCCTGCCTCCTGAGGGCCTCGGGGATGGGTGGGGGTGGGGAAGGCCCGTTTTTGGCTCTCCCCAGCCTCCAGAGCCTTTCTAGGAGTCTGGGGAGGGCGAAAATGGCTTTTCCCACCCCGCCGGAGGCCGAAAACGGCCCATTTGCCAACTTGGAGGGGTTGCATACGCATGCACGGGGGCAGGGCGCATAGAATTTTGGGTGTGGGCACGCTCGCGCGTGACATCCCCCCCCCCGCCCACTCCTGGCACACGATGGCAAAATGGTTAGCCATCACTGGAATAGGGTTTCCTGCTTGAGCTGGGGCATTCGACGACAGCAAGGGTCCCTAAACTCTGGTTCACGGACTGATACCAGTCTGTTATGGAATGATGGGACCAAACAACATTCCTGGGTCAGCCAGAGACAGTTTTATTTGCGCAGTTTCAGAACCAGATTTGTATCTGCAATTCTGAGCAAAGGAAGAGTTCTGATACAACTGCTTTTATACATATCCAAGACAAAGGACTTTGCTGGCACAGCAGTTTTCCATAGATGGTTAACATACATCCGTTACATGATAATTGACACTTTTTAATTAATAAATTCCTGCCTTAATTTACAGTACATGAGATAATTTTAGCTAAATATCCTCCTTAGTTCTGTATCCGCTGATGCGTAGATTGATGGCTGGCCTTGGATTAATAAGTAACTTTTTGTTTCAGATGGATGTCTCTGCATCCTTGACAGATATCTTCCTCAGAAGACATGTATTATACATGGTCCTTGCATCTTTGACAGATAGGCCCCTCAAACGATATATGTTTGCCAAGAATGGAATTTCGCTGACAGTGTAGTCTTTGAACAAGCACATTTCTTTCTTTATAATAATGTGAATAAACAGGGTCCTCCAGTGTTCATATAGCTGACCTTATATCATTCACTTTATTCACATTATTATATTATTTACCTTATCCACTTTAAATCCATGACCCATTGGGAACCAGTCCGCGCGAAGCTCCATTTGCCCATGTGCAAGATTAAGTTGCGTGTGTGAAAGCATCGCTTCCCCACCCACTGCGGTCACCCACCGCAGTGGGAAAGGTTGGGGTCCGCTGGACTAGAACCAGGGGTGGGCTGTTGGGGGCTCGCAGGGGTTCAGGAGACCCTCTAGCTAAGATTCGGTGCAGTTCGGAGAACCCCCAAATCCCACTCCTGGCTGGCCCCTCCCATCCCACTACTCCTCTCCCAGAAGTCCCCATGCGGCCCGTTTTGGATGCAGGAAAGTGCCGGGTGCGCGTGGAGGCTCGGGGAGGGCGAAAAACGGGCCTACTGGAAGTTCGGGAAGGCCGGAAACGGGCCGGCCTCCAGAGGGCCTCCGGAGCCCGGGGAGGCCATTTTCGCCTTCCCAGAGGCTCAAGAAAAGCCTCCGGAGCCCGGGGAGGGTGAAAAGGCCACGCCCACCATGGCCACGCCCACCCAGCAACCGGGCAGAAAACCACTTGCTAAAATTTTTGAAGCCCACCTGTGACAAGAAGTCCCTCCAAGCTCCCTTCCAACCCTCTGATTCTATGAGTTTTTGAAATTAGGCTGAAGGGTTGCAGCCCAGCCTTGCCAATAAAAAGGTTTGTTCAGCTAGGAATTAAAAAAAACAACAACAAAACCTTGAGGACTAGCTACCTGATCATTCGCTTCCACTTTGTCAGCAAGAGTCTGCTCTGTGCTGCAATAGGACTGAATATGCAACTTGCAAAGCGTGTTTGGCTACCTAGGACTTGACCTGTTTGAGTGCATCAAGTAGTATCTTAGAAATAGCAAGGCCCACTTTGCCAGTACAGGTAGTCCTCGGTTGACAACAGTTCATTTAGTGACCGTTCCAAGTTACGACGGCCCCGGAAGAAGTGACTTAGGAGTGTTTCTCACTCTTTAACGACCTGTGTAAACATCCCCGTGATCAAAATTCAGATGCTTGGCAACTGATTCATACTTATGACGGTCGCAGCGTCCCGGGGTCACGTGGCATTCCCTTTTGCGACCTTCCGACATTCCAAGTCAAGGGGGGGGGGAAGCCAGATTCACTTAACAACCGTGTTACTCATTTCACAACTGCAGGGATTAATCAATGTAGAAAGAAACTTCATAAAACGGGGGCAAAATTCACTTAATAACCATGTTACTCATTTAACAACTGCAGGGATTAATAAATGTGGAAAGAAACGTCGTAAAACTGGGGCAAAATTCACTTAACAACTGTCTCGCTTAACGGCAGACATCTGGGGCTCAAGTCGTAAGTCGAGGATTGTAGCGTTTACAGCCCATTTCTGAGGGGAAGACTGGCATATTTAGTACAAAGTGACGAAGCCAGCTAATAATTCAGTGGGTGAAAATATCTTCCTTTTTTTAATTTTTTTTTTTAATTTTTAAACAAACAAAACATAAAAAACAGTCTGTCGGTTGGTTACAAATCCCTTGTGCTTCGTCCCCATATTCATATTTTACTAATTATCTAATTTCTCATATCATCAACCTGATGTATATCTTTGTATCATGATCCTCATTTATAATTTATCTAACAATGGCATTATCATTCCAGAAAAAAATATCTTCACATATTATATTATAAGATTCATTTTAGATTTCATATTTCATTTCCATTTTTTAGTATCTAGCCATTGATAAGTCCCATATCTTAGATAAACAATACTACAATATTACATATCTTGTAATATTGTTTATCTTCCTGTTCTCTAATTTCAAATGTCAATTTACTCATTTCAGCACATTCCATAATTTTCTTAAAATATCTTCCTTTTCATAACTGTGAGGCATTGTTCATTTCCTATGAGAAGGAGAGTCAGTGACCTTCGGTTAATTTTATCTTATCTGGCATGGGAGTTTTTAATCATTTTGGCCTCTTCTCCCAACCAGGGGCCCTCCAGATTAAGCAAATAATTGCCAGTCGTCCTTGATTTATGACCACAATTGAGCTCAAACTTTCCCCGCCCAAGCAAGACAGTGAAGCGAATTTTCTCCCTATTTTATATGATTATTTTTTTTATCACACTTAAGTGAGTCATTGTAGTTAGCACACACACACACACCCCGGTTGTTAAGTGAATCTGGCTTCTGCATTGACTTGGCTTGTCAGGAGGTCGCAAAAGGGGATCACGTGATCCCGGGAAAACCGTCATACGTACATGCCAGTAGCCAAGAGTCTGAATTTTGAATCACGTGACTTTTACTCTTAAAAGCATTTTTTCTACAACTTTAAGAGGTTGCAGAAAAAAATGCTTTTAGAAGCCTCTGACGATCCCAGCTGAGTTGCCTGATCGGCAGAGGCTTTTTTTTTCTTTTTTTACTTTTAAAAGCATTTTTTGGGCCGAAGTGGTTGTAGAAAAAATGCTTTTAAAAGTTAAAAAAAAAAAAGCCTCTGATGAGGTGGGCGGGGTAAGCGAGCGGCGATCGGGCCGGGGACCGGTTCAGGGGCGTGGCCAGCCAAGGTTATTACCGGTTCTCCGAACTACTACAAATTTTTACGACCGGTTCTTGCGAACCGGTGCGAACCGGGAGCAACGCACCACTGAGCCGAACCTTATCTGATGCCGTGGGAAGGGTGCTTGTTTGGTATAAAGAAGAGGCTGCTTTAAAATTTAAATCGAAAGGACTTAAACTTTAAATCATTTGGCATGGGAGCCTAATTTAGGAGTTCCAAATTTGTCTGAGTAGCAGCAGGTTTTCCAGAAATAATAAAAGTTGCAGGAATATTTCTGTAGAGGAGCCCTGGGTGGTCTCTGAGCTTGGGTGTTTCTTTGCAGACGTTTCATGACCCAACTAGGTAGCATCATCAGGGCTAGAAGGGAGTGGGGTTTATGAAATGGAGGAGGAGGAGGAGGAGGAGGAGGGAGAAGATAATCACTGTGGGGTTCTTGGTGCTCTCTGAGCTTGGTTGTTTCTTTGCAGACGTTTCATGACCCAACTAGGTAGCATCATCAGGGCTAGAAGGGAGTGGGGTTTATGAAATGGAGGAGGAGGAGGAAGAGGAGGAGGAGGAGGAGGAGGGAGAAGATAATCACTGTGGGGTTCTTGGTGCTCTCTGAGCTTGGTTGTTTCTTTGCAGACGTTTCATGACCCAACTAGGTAACATCATCAGGGCTAGAAGGGAGTGGGGTTTGTGGTGGGGGAGGGGGAGGAGGAGGAGGACTGTGGGGTCCTTGGTGGTCTCTGAGCTTGGTAGTTTTCCTGCAGACATTTCGTGACCCATCTAGGTAATATCATCAGTGCTAGAAGTGGGGAGGAGGAAAAGGAAGAAGAGGAGAAGAAAGAGGAGAAGGAGGAGGGGGTGAGCATTGTGGGGCTCCTTGGTGCTCTCTGAGCTTGCTCGTTTTCTTGCAGATGTTTCATGACCCAATTAGGTAACATCATCAGTGCTAGAAGGGACTGGGGTTTGCAGAGAAGAGGAGGGGGAGGAAGAGGAAGAGTGTGGGTCCTTGGTGGTCTCTGAGCTTGGTAGTTTTCCTGCAGACATTTCGTGACCCATCTAGGTAATATCATCAGTGCTAGAAGGGGGGGATTAGGATCAGGAAGAGGAAGAGGAGGAGAAAAAAGAGGAGGAGGAGGGGGTAGCATTGTGTGGTCCTTAAGTGCTTTGCTGGCTGGGGAATTCTGGGAGTTGAAGTCCACCAGGCTTAAAGTTGCCAAGGTTGGAGACCCCTGATTTAGAGTAAAATAGAGTAAGGGAGGGGAGAGGAGAGGAGAGGAGAGGAGAAAGAATAGAATAGTATTAAGAATATTAGTATTAAATATTAAGAATTAAGAATTAAGTATTAAGGGCGGCTATTGCTTAACGCAATGGCTATTGCTTAACTCAGTGCCTTCCGCCGTGCCCTTAAAACCCACTTTTTCCAGCAAGCCGAGCTGGCTTAAGAAGAAATTTTTAAATTTTACATTTTTTAAATGTTTTAATTGGTTTGTGATTTTTAAATTTTTGGGCCAAATTTATATATATTTTAATTGTTCTTAATATTTGTAGTTTTATGTTCTTAATTCTGGCTGTGCACCGCCCTGAGTCCTTAGGGAGAAGGGCGGTATATAAATTGAAAAATAAAATAAAATAAATAAAAATAAAATGCACTGTAAGCCGACCTGAGTCTCTGGAGAAGGGCGGCATATAAATCAAATTTAAAAAAAAAGATTATTATTATTAATATTTCTATGCCGCCCACTCTCCGAGGACTCTGGGTGGCTTACAACAATTGACAGTACACTAAATATCATATTGTCCCCTAACAATCTGGGTCCTCATTTTACCCACCTCGGAAGGATGGAAGGCTGAGTCAACCTTGAGCTGGTGAGATTTGATCTGCTGATCTGCTGAACTAGCAGTCAGCTGAAGTAACTGCAGTACTGCACCCTAACCACTGCGCCACCTCGGCTCTTCTTAATAGAATTAAGAATAGAATAGAATGGAATAGAATGGGAGGGGAGGGGAGGGGAGGAGAGAAGAGAAAGAGATGGAAGGGACCTTGGAGGTCTTCTAGTCCAACCCCCTGCTTCGGCAGGAAACCTTTAGTGACTGTTCGAAGTTACAACAACCCCAAAAAAAGGGATTTTACGACTGTCCTTCACAATTACGACCGTTTATTATAGCATCCCCACGGTCACATAATCAAAGTTGGCAACTAACTCGTATTTATGACCGTCACAGCGTCCCGGGGTCATGTGATCCCTTTTGCAACTTTCTGCGAAGCAAAATCAATTGGGGGAAGAAGCCAGATTCACTTAACAGCCCTGTTACTAAGTGAACAACCTATGGCAGTCGTAAAATGGGACAAAATCCACTTGTTTCACTTAACCACAGAAATCTTGGGCTCAGTCGTGGTCGTAAATCAAGGACTACCTTGTATCTACGGTCTTAAACTGAGCAGGCGCAGTGTTTCTCAAATCTGGAAACTTTTAAGCCAGGCAACTTCAACTCCCAGAATTCCCCATCCATCCATCCATTCATCCAGCCTATTATATTATAACGTGCGGACCATCTGCAGTACCGCAGAGCACCGCGGGCGGCAGCCGAGAGCAGCTTCTTTGTCTCCTCATCCCGGGGCGCCAGGTTAGATTATCTCGCGAGACTAAATTCCAGGGACGCGAGAGAGGACAAAAAAAAACCGCACAGCGCTAGGGAGAGGGGGCGGGGCTTGCCTAAACCGGAAGAGAGCTTTGCCAGTAGTCGGGCATGGAGCCGGAAGGCGGAAAGACCGGTCTGGAGAAGGGTCACGCGTGGGAGTGGCGTGTCGCTGAACACGGGTGGGAGTGGAAACGTGGGAACGGTCGCTGCAAGCTTTAAATAACAGCTGGAGGCTGTTATTTCCTAGCAAGGCAGGCGGAAGTTCAACTGGTGCAGAGCCTCCCTCCCATTTGGACCTACTGCTGGGGAAGGCAGCTGCTCCTGTTGAGTGTCTGCCTGCCGCTTCCCGGATTTTGCAGAGGTAAAGCGAAAGTTGGGTGGGGGGGATCGACCTGTGGGATTCCTGCCTAATTTGGGGCTTGGGTGGGGGTGGGGGTGTTTAAGTTCTTGCTAAACTTCTTGCAGGGCTGGTCCTTCTTATCCAAGCATTTCCCTATTGCACAGCTGGCCCTGTTGAATTGCTGCCTGCTGGCTGGGGAAAAAAAAGAGAGATTTCTTAGCAAAACGTCTTACGGTGAGCTTTCCTGGGGAATGTCTGCCTGCTTTGCTCCAAAAAAGGGGGAGAGAGATGGGCTACCTTGAATTTCTGTGCCATGGTAAAAAAGCAAGAATTTGGCTGGGAAAAATAACAGGATTTCAGGATGGGCCGGGACTGGAAGGATGTGGGGCGGAGGAGAGATGGGGTCGATTTTAGAGGACGGTCCAGGCAGCTTTGTGCAGGTTTAAGTGCAAAAAATAATAATAATAATAATAATAATAATAATAATAATAATAATAATAATAATGCTAATTCTTCTTCATGCAGAGTCAGGAATTCAACAGGGGAAGCTGCCCCCCCCCCTCTCTCTCTCTGTTTTGAAACGGAATAGATTAACATTAACAGACTTGGAAGGGGCCTTGTAAGGTCGGCAGTTCAAATCCCTTGTATAAATCTTCCTGCGTGAGCAGGGGGTTGGACTAGATGACCTCTAAAGCCCCTTCCAACTCTGTTACTGTTAGTCCAACCCCCCTCTGCCCCCCACCCCCAAGCAGGAGACATTACACCATTTTTGACTGATGTCTGTCCAGTCCCTTCTGGAAAACCTCCAGAGATGAAGCTCCCACAACTTCCGAAGGCAACTTCTGTTCCATTGAATATAGAACAACAGAGTTGGAAGGGACCTTGGAGGTCATCTAGTCCAACCCCCCACCCAAGCAAGAGACCCTACACCATTTCTGACAGATGGCAGTCCAGTCTCTTCTTGAAAGTCTCCAGTGATGAAGCTCCCACAACTTCCGAAGGCAACTTCTCTGTTCCATGGGTTGATTGTTTCTTACTGTCAGAAAATTTATCCTTATTTCTAGGTTGAATTTCTCTTTGATCAGTTTCCACCCATTATTCCTTGTCTGGCCTTCAGGTGCTTTGGAAAAATAGCTTGACCCTCTTCCTCCACTCTGGGGCAGCCCCTCAAATATTGGAAGATGCTCTCCTGTCTCCCCTGGTCCTTCTCTCCACTAGACTAGCCAGGCCCAGTTCCTGCAACCGTTCATCGCATGTTTTAGCTTCCAGTCCCCTCATCATCCTGACTGCTCTTCTCTGCACTTTTTCTAGAATCTCAACATCCTTTTTTATACTATGGTGACCAAAACTGGATGCAGTACTCTAGGTGTAGCCTTACTAAGGCTTTATGGAGTGGTATTAGTACCTCCCTTGATTTTGATTGTATGCTCTGTTAATGCAATTTAGGACTGCATTGGCTTTTTTGGCTGCCGGCCGCACACTGTTAACTCCTATTTAATTGGTTGTCCACTAAGATTCCAAGATCCCTCTCACAGTTACTGCTTCTTTTAAATTTTAAATTTTATTTTTTTAAAAAATTTTTTAAATTTCTGGGGTTTTAAATTGAGCCGAATTTATTTAATAATTTTAAATTTTTAATTGATGTTTGTCTTGTGTTTTTAAATAGGCTGTACACCGCCCTGAGTCCTTCGGGAGAAGGGCGGTATAGAAATAAAATTATACTTATACTTCTAAGCCTGGTTTCCCCCAGTTTATATGTGTGTTTTTGGCTTTTCTTGCCTAAGTGGAAGACTTTACTTTCCTCTACGTTGAATTTCAGTTTGTTAGATGGGGCCCAGGGTTCAAATCTGTCAAGATCCATCTGGATCTTCAGCCTAATATCTAGGGTGTTGGCTATTCATGCCAGCTTAGTATCATCCGCATTCCTGGGCTAGATTCCTGGACTGGATTCACCCAAGACATTAAGCGAGACTAATTTGATTAGAGATTCTCAGTCCTCCAGATCAGTGGTCCCCAACCCCCGGTCTGCGGACCGGTGCCGGGCCGTGGAGTACCTGGCACCGGGCCGCGCAGCGGCCGGGGGACATGAACGCTGCAGCGCAAAGGCTCCTGGGCCGTGCGCAATGGGCCGTGCGCAAAAGCTCCTGGGCCGTGCCCCCACCCCTGCGCGCGCTCAGCGGGCCGCGGCGATAAAAAGGTTGGGGACCACTGCTCCAGATCATGGTTGTCCCGAAGGTGCTTTTTTTCAAGAGGCAACTGGACTGTCTGGTTTTTCTGTGAAGACGTTTCCCTTCTCATCCAAGAAGCTTCTTCCGCTCTGACTGGATGGTGAGGAATGGAACCATAAGCTGGAGAACTGAGAATCTGTACAGACGTTTAGCTATACTATTTGGGATCAACCCCCTTTGAATGGTGTGGGGGCAGGAATGGATTTCAGGAGGAAAAAAATGCAGATTACAGGAACCGTTTGCCCCGCTCAGGTGACCCCGAGGACACAGAGAAACCTCCAAGTGGCCTCAACGACCCTCTAAAACAGCGGTTCTCAACTTGGGGGTCGAATGGCCATTTCACAGGGGTCGCCAAAGCCCTCTCTCGCCCCCCCCTGCCTTCACTCACCCTCACCCTCAGCATCTGTTGGATCGCCCGGTCGCCGTTCGCTTACCCCGCCCACTCCCAATCTTGCTGCCTCTGGAGTCCCAGCTGGTGGCTAGAGGGAAAAAAAACTTTAAATTCTTGCCACTGGGCTTCAAAGAGCTAGCTGCAAGAGGTAAATTCCTGGAGCAGATTTTTTTCCCTCTAGCTATGCTGAAAAGCGAAAGCGAAAGTAAATGGCTGCAACGCGACAAAATGAGGCAGAGAGAGATTTCTTTTTCTTTTTCCTCACCAAAAAAGGTAGGTGCAAAACTGCAAACAATGGGAAATTTAGGGCAAAAGAGGAGAGTTCCAAGATTTTAAAACACAAAAGAAAAAAAGTTCTATTTAACTAGGGAATTGTAATAATTGAGATACTATTAATTGGTTAAGTTGTGGTTTGGAGGAATATATGGGGGAAATTATTTGGTTTATTATTATTGGTAAATATAATTAATTGATGTGTAAGAAATTGGATTGCATGGAAATAATTGGAATATTCATGTTCATATTGATTAATATACAAAAAAGATAGTTATATAACTAATTGATTTATATTAAAATGTTGAATTTGTATTAAACAACTGTATTACATAATCAATGTGAGGATGGATATAAAAATAGATGACAATGCGAAGGGGTATAATATAGAATAGAAGGGAAAAATTGAATTTGATTAAGATTAGAGATGAGGATGAAGGGTAATATTGTTTTTTTTTAAAAAAATAGATGAGGAATAAATATGGTAAAAAGGAAATATAGAAATTGTAAATTTAATTGAAATGACTAAATACTGTGTTGGAAGAAATATCCTTCTGGGTTCTGCTCCAAGTGGGGAAAAAGACACTGGAAACATG
>JAXLNS010000001.1:359912955-359962955 GCA_037215915.1 Pantherophis vulpinus | reverse complement strand
ACATGGTGGCTTGCCAAGATACTGCGTTGCTAAAAAGCCTCTTAAGAAATCCAAACTTGGTGTGGGTGTTGGCTGAGAACACAATGGGGTTGCGATCAAGGATACCACAAATTCTTGGCCAAGCTTTGAAGTTCTCACCTGCTGTGGAAAGGACAATGGCATTCCAATTTGATGAGCTAAATCCCGCTGGCCTCAAAAAAAGCACCTGTTTAAAAATTTAACCTGTAAATCCCAGGACAGATTGGAGAGCAAAGTTAGATAGATAGATTAACAGAGTTGGAAGGGACCTTGAAGGTCATCTAGTCCAACCCCCTGCCTAAGCAAGGAGACCCTACACCATTTCTGACCGATGGCAGTCCAGTCTCTTCTTGGAAGTTTCCAGTGATGAAGCTCCCACAACTTCCAAAGGCAACTTCTGTTCCATGGGTTGATTGTTCTCACTGTCAGAAAATTTCTCCTTATTTCCAGGCTGAATCTCTCCTTGATCAGTTTCCATCCATTGTTCCTTGTCTGGCCTTCAGGTGCTTTGGAGAATAGCTTCACCCCCCTCCTCTCTGGGGCAGCCCCTCAAATATTGGAAGATGCTCTCCTGTCTCCCCTGGTCCTTCTCTTCACTAGACTACCCATGCCCAGTAACCGTTCTTCATATGTTTTGACTAACTCTTAAGGCGAGGAGTCTCCAAAGCTGGCAACTTTTAAGACTTGGGGACTTCAATTCCCAGAATTCCCCAGCCAGCATGTCCACAAGTCTTAAAATTGCCAATTTTGGAGACTACTTTGCTAGGAGCCCTCACGACTGAATATCGTTAAAAGGCTTGTAAATTAACCAAGAGATGCATTGGTGATTGGGGGGAGGGGGAAATGGGGGGCAGGATGCGACTGCCATGATCCATGCCTAGAAGATTTAAATTATGAATTCATTGCCACACCTGTCCACCACAAAATGGAAGGCCCAGCCCTTGTATTTATTATTTATTTATTTATTAGTTTGATTTATATGCCGCCCTTCTCCGGAGACTCAGGGGGCTTACAATGCGTTAAGCAATAGCCTTCATACTTTTGTATATACCTGCTTAGTAGGGCTTTTGGCCTCCCCCCAAGCGGTGTTCTATTTTATACAAAGTCAGCTTATTGCCGCCACAAACCGGGTCCTCATTTTACCTACCTCGGAAGGATGGAAGGCTGAGTCAACTTTGAGCCTGGTGAGATTTGAACTCGCAGTAATTGCAGGCAGCTGGCAACTAAATACTACTTTAACAGTAGTTTAGTCCACTGCGCCACCAGGCTCATCTCATTGTAATTGAGACCTAAACCAAGAAATGGGTTAAAATCCATTTTACCTTCATAGGTTAGTAGTTATTTATTTATTGGCTAATTGCTAATGTTCCAGAGGACGAGAACGGAAGAGGAGGCTATACTCTATGGTTAAACTAGTGATATCCAGATTACACAAAATTGCAGTCATTGGGCAGAATGTGTTTGATCAAGGACTGCAGTGTTCTATCAAACACTGCAATAAAAGAAATCGAACAAGGTTAACCAAATTAAAATAGTCAAACAGTTAAAAAAAAAAAAAACCTACCTTACTGATAGAAGAGAATATCTGTAGCTCAGGGTCAAACTGTAAGGTCCTTGGTGCTCCTTGAGTTGGTTGTTTTCTTGCAGACGTTCCATGACCCAACTAAGGAATGTCATCAGTGCTAAAAGAGAAGGGGGTTTGTGGAGTGAAAGAGAAGGGGAGGAGGAGGAGAAAGAGGAGGAGGAGAGCTGTGGGTTCCTTAGCTTGGTTGTTTTCTGGCCAGGGTGGATTTGATTTAAATCGAGTTGATTTAAATCACGATTTAAATCATGATTTAAATCCCTAGTAAAAAGGCTTGATTTAAATCAACTCGATTTAAATCATAATTTTTAAAGAGCAACTCTCATCTCTGCTCCTCCTTTGTCCCACCGTTGACTCACCGATAGTCCCAGTGTTGCAGAATATACAGCCTCCTGCTACGTAACTAAGCTCCATTTCATGCTGAATAAACTAAATGATTTATGTATCTTAAATAGGAAACTATCTTACGATCGATTTTTACCCCAAAAGTTTTTTATTAAAATAAATTCGATAAAAATAAAAAAAAAAAACAGATTTAAATCAAAAAAGTGAGATTTAAATCAAAAAAATCTGATTTTTTTTAAAAAAAGCATTGATTTTTATCCACCCTGTTTCTGGCAGACGTTTCATGACCCAACTAGGGAACATCATCAGTGCTACAAGGGAGTGGGTTTGCTGGAGAGGAGGAGAAAGAGCAGGAAAAGGAAGAGGAAAACGGGGGGTGGGGGGTGTCCTTGGTGCTCTCTGAGCTTGATTGTTTCATTCCCAACTAGGGAACATCATCCGTGCTATCTCGCCTTCGCCCTCATTCAGTCCTAGTTGCCATGACTGACCTTTTCTGTCTTCTCGCAGCCTTCCAAGGAACTGCGATGGAGAAGTTGAAGCGGACGGTGGAGCAGGCCCGAGCTGCTTTCAATACGGGCAAGACGCGTCCGTTGGCTTTCCGGATCCAGCAGCTGAAAGCTCTGAAGAAGATGATGCAGGAGAAAGAGAAGGAGTTCTCCGCAGCCCTGAAGGCGGATCTCAACAAGGTCAGTGCGGTCGCATTTGTGTGTGTTGACGTTGGTACGGAGAACGCTGGGGATGGAGCGGATACACAAGTAGCCGTTTGGTTGTCCAAATGCAGCTGACCTGGGGTTCCCTATTGCAGGTGGGATGAGGGCCCACTTCTCCCCGGACCAGGGAGATTGTCAGACTTCGATGCTATCTCAAAATAAAATGAATTTCCAAACTGCCAATCTTTAAGGAAATCTTTTCTTTAATTGAGCACAGCCACCGGATCATGACTCGATGCGGACAAGACTGACCTTTTGCCCCCCAATCCCTCCCTTTCCGATCCCCAAATCTCTGCTTCTCATTGGCTATCTTCCAAGTCATTCTTCAGACTTCTTGTCTCGTCATTTCCCAGGAATGTCTCCCCCCTTCATTTCCACGACAACCCGACTTCAAAGGGATTTAGCAGGCAAAAGTTCAGAGCTTATCTCTCTCTCTCCTCTGCTCTCTATGCCAGCGTCGAAACGCTGACAGAGATCTTGCTTGGAGGGTGAGAAGAAAAAATTGACCACAATACACCGAGTTTCTCTTGCAAAGGAATTAGTTGTTGAAAGAGACTCAGGATTTCTTCTCCTGGCAGGGTTCAGGAAAACTGGAGGGGAGGGGGTCTGGGGAGATGGAAGTGGGGGCTGCTGCTCTCCCCTGATGATGCAGTAAAGTTTTAGCCCAAAGAGGAAGAAAATACATGGTACTGTTAGCAAAACAGGAGCTTACACCAGGAAGTCAGGAAAGTGTGAGAAAGAAACTCAATATTTTCCCATCTTGATTCTCCTTCATATGTGGAAGAAATACACGGTGGCTTTTAGTAAAACAGGAGCTTACACCAGGAAATCAGGAAAGCGTGAGAAAGAAACTCAAGATTTTCCCATCTTGATTCTCCTTCATATGCGGAAGAAATGTACGGTGGCTTTTAGTAAAACAGGAGCTTACCCCAGGAAATCAGGAAAGCGTGAGAAAGAAACTCAAGATTTTCCCATCTTGATTCTCCTTCATTTATGTAAGAAATAACGGTGGCTTTTAGTAAAATAGGAGCCCACCCCAGGAAATCAGGAAAGTGTGAGGAAGAAACTCAATATTTTCCCATCTTGATTCTCCTTCATATATGGAAGAAATGTACGGTGGCTTTTAGTAAAACAGGAGCTTACCCCAGGAAATCAGGAAAGCGTGAGAAAGAAACTCAAGATTTTCCCATCTTGATTCTCCTTCATATGCGGAAGAAATGTACGGTGGCTTTTAGTAAAACAGGAGCTTACCCCAGGAAATCAGGAAAGCGTGAGAAAGAAACTCAAGATTTTCCCATCTTGATTCTCCTTCATTTATGTAAGAAATAACGGTGGCTTTTAGTAAAATAGGAGCCCACCCCAGGAAATCAGGAAAGTGTGAGGAAGAAACTCAATATTTTCCCATCTTGATTCTCCTTCATATATGGAAGAAATAGCAGTGGCTTTTAGTAAAAAAAGTCGCTTAGCAAACCATGGATTCATTTAATGACGGCTGTGTTTACTTTTCAACCTCCACGTTCACTTAATGACCTCTGTAGAAAAGACCCTAAAATCAGGTTTGACCCACATTACAACTGTCCCCACTTAAGAACTGAAATTGCGGGCTCAATTACGATCAATAAAGGAGAATATTTGTAGCTCAGGGTTGAGATGAGGGGTCTCTCTGAGCTTGCTTGTTTTTAGCCCAATCAAAGAATCCCTTAAATCGCCCACACCCACGCAGACAGGCAAGACACAGGAATATAAACTGACAGCAAACAGCACTCCTTTCTACTGGTAGCACTGATGACGTTACCTAGTTGGATCATGAAACGTCTACAAGCAAGCTCAGAGAGCACCAAGGACCCTGCAGTCGCCCTCCTCCTCTTCCTCCTCCTCCTCCTCCCCCTCTTCCTCCTCCTCCTCCTCTTCTTCCTAAACCCCATTCCCTTCTAGCACTGAATATATTACCTAGTTGGGTCATGAAAACGTCTACAAGAAAACAAGGAAACATACTAACATAAAACATAAGAGCTCTTATTTACTAAATTTATTAAATTTATTTGGTACCCCTCCCGTTGCAAGGTGGCCCTTGCTTGTCTTTATTGATTTTCATGTATTTGTTACACAATTTTATATCAAACCCACCCACCCCTAACCGACACGGACGTGACTCTTGCAGAGTGAATTCAACAGCTTCAGCTACGAATTTATGATCGTCCTGGGCGAGATTGACCTGATGCTGGAGAAGCTTCCCGACTGGGCCAGCCCTCAGGCCGTGGAGAAGACGGTCCTGACATTGAGCGACAAGACCTACATCCATCGGGAGCCCCTGGGGGTGGTCCTGATCATCGGGGCGTGGAACTACCCCTTCGTCTTGGTCATGCAGCCTCTGATAGCAGCCATCGCTGCCGGTAGGTGGTTTACTCACTTGAAATCCTCACCATCGGAATAGAGGTGGAAGGGACCCTGGAGGTCTTCTAGTCCAACCCCCTGCTCAAGCAGGAGGCCCTCTACCATTTCAGACAGGTGGCTGCTCAGTCTTTTCTTAAAAAGCTCCAGTGATGAAGCACCCATAACTTCTGGTGGCAAGCAGTTCCACTGGTTAATTGTCCTCACCGTTGGGAAGTTTCTCCTCAATTCCAGGTTGCTTCTCTCCTCAATTCGTTTCCACCCATCGCTTCTTGTCCTGCCTTCTGGTGCTTTGGAGAATAGCTTGACTCCCTCTTCTTTGGGGCAGCCCCTGAGATATTGGAAAATACTGCTATCATGTCTCCCCTAGTCCTTCTTTTCATTAAACTAGACATACCCAAATCCTGCAACCGTTCTTCATATATTTCTAATCTCCAGACCTTTAATCATTTTAGTTGCTCTTCCTTGCACTTTTTCCAGTGTCTCAGCATCCTTTTTTCTAACGTGGTGACCAAAACTGGATGCAGGATTCCAGATGTTTTATTATTTATTATAATATAGATATAGATGTGTCCCAAAGGTGCTTTTTTTCCCAAGAGGCAACTGGACTTTCTGGTTTTTCTTCTTTTTTTTTTTTGCAAAAAGTTTTTTTTAAAATTTTTTTATTTTTTCAAACATACAAATTACATCTTTTCGGAACAGAGCCCTGATCCAGTCATCAATTTATACAGGTTTCTTTTTTCCCATCTTTAACAAAATTTTGTATATTCTATTTTGCCATAACACTTATTTCTTAAGCTTAACTCACCTATCTCAACTAATACCATCTTTAAAAAAAAATTAAATCAAATTTACTTAATCAAAACAATTACCCTTCTGTTAACCCCCCTTAAATCTTAATTCAATTAATACTTCATAGTACATTTCATAATTCTTACCCTAAATCCTCACTATTAACAATGCTTAATCTTAAATCACCTATCTCCCTATTACCATCTTATAAAAAGTTTACTCTTATTTATTTAATCAAAACAATTAATTTAATTTAATTTAATTAATCATATTTCTATGCCGCCCAACTTCCAAGGGACTCTGGGCAACTTACCCTTCTAATTACCCTTCTATTAATCCATTTTAAATCTCAATTCAATTAATACCTCATAATACATTTCACAATTCTTAAGCCTAAATCCTATTAAGAATACAGGTCAAACATGTTTATGTTTCAAAATCTTATTTCCCTTTCTAAAACTTCCCCACATTTTTTACTTCGTATAATGCTCAATAAATCTTTATTTCCCTATTACTTCACCAAATTTAGATCCTATCTCTAATCCCAAAAATATAGCAATTTACCCCTGAAACCTAGTTCTTAATTCAAATAAGACTACAATACAATTTTCGAATTATTTCCCACTATTCTATCTCTTTAACCATACCATTTGATTAATAAATAAATAAATAAATTTGACTTTCTGGTTTTTCTTTGAAGACATTTCGCTTCTCATCCAAGAAGCTTCTTCAGGAATGAGGCAAAAAATTCCGTTGCTAAGTGAGACTTCCGTTAAGGGAGCTTTGCCCCGTTTTACGACCTTTCTTGCCACAATTGTTAAACGAATTGCTGCCGTTGTTCAGTTAGTAACATGTTACTAAATGAATCTGGCTTCGCCGATCAAAAGGGGATCACGTAACCCCGAGACACTGCAGCCTTCGTCATAAATAGGAGCCAGTTGCTGAGTATCCGAATCACGTGATCATAGGGATACTGCAACGGTCGTAAGTGTGAAAAACGGCCATAAGTCACTTTTTAAAGTGCCGTTGTAACTTCAAATGGTCACTAAATGAGCTTTTGTAAGTCAAGGACGGCCTGTATCATAAAACATATAGCAAAACCCCCCCCATAAAATAACATTATTTCAATTCATTCTTAAAGACGGAATAAATACAGCTAGGCCTCAACTGGTAGCTTAGCAACAATTCCAAAATTGTTACCAAAACAATTTTCCAATTGTTACCAAAAAATTTTTTTCCAAAAAAAGCTACCTATGACCCAGAGGAGCGGGAGAAGTCACTTCGCTTAAAATCTGCACGATTCACTTAAGGGCCACAAAGATTCACTCAGTGACCGTGGTAGAAAAAGTTGTAAAGTCAGACCCGCCTCCTTTAACAACCGTTTTGCTTAACGGTGGAAATTCTGGGTTCCCCAAATGTGATGATTAGTCGACGGCTACCATGTTTCCCCGAAAATAAGACCCTGTCTTATATTTTTTTTTGAACCGCAAAATAAGCGCTTTGCCTTATTTTCAGGGAGGTCTTATTTTTGGGGGGCGCGTGGAGCAAGATGGGGCTTTTCTTGCAGTCTTACCTGATTTCCAGCTCTGCGTTTAAATATTTTCGGGGAGGGCTTATTTTTGGGGGGGGGGCTTATTTTAGCACATGCGCTCCAAAAGCCCAATTGGGCTTATTATCAGGGGAGGTCTTATTTTCGGGGGAAACAGGGTACCTGTAATGGAGCGCGGGGGTTGGACTGGATGACCTCAGGGTGTCCTTTCATTCTCCATTCCTGCGTGTGTGTTGTTTTTCAGGCAATGCTGTCGTGGTCAAGCCGTCGGAGGTCAGCGAGAACACAGCCAAGATGTTTGAAAAGCTGTTGCCTCAATACCTCGACAAGGTGAGGGTGAAGAATTGTTGCTGTGTGGCTTCGCGGTGTGGTTGTGTTTCATTTGCCAACAGCCAGGGCTTGTGCGTTTTTGTGTGTGTGGTTGTGTTTCACTCCAAAAGGCCACTATGTTGTGGCCCGTACGCGGCCTGTGCAGTTAGTAGCTGATTCCGACAGCAAGGAGGCTGGTGTGGTGCTGCGCCAGCAGCCTGTGCAGCTGGCGCTCGAGTCGGACAGTGAGGAGGCTGGAGAAGATGTGATGCCAGAGGCAGGGATTCCGCCAGGGCCTTCAGAACCTCCAGAAGCTCCTTTAAGTGAAGAGGACGAAGAGGAGGAGCCTCTTCTCGATGCACGGGCACAAAAGGCAGGAGTGGCTCCTCAGGAGGAGGTCTCCTCGAGAGTAAGGCTTGGGGCTAATTGGCTACTCCCTTAGCCTATTTAAGGAGGAACACCGACTGAAGCAATTTGCAGGGAACAACTTCGTTCACTCTCCTTTGCGTCTTGATCTTAGTTCTCTTATCAGTTTCCTGCAAATTGCTTCTGGGCTTTCTGCCAACCGTAGTAAGATTACGATTATTTATTCTTTGGATTCTTGTAGGCTGTTAAGAAAGTTAATTAACAGCCTTTGTTTGAAAAAAAGACTGATTTAATTTAGTAAACGAAGGTTTGTACAGACTTTGTGTGTGCTGCGTTCTTTGGGGTCCGTAGCTGGGGCAGAACACACTACAGGAAGTTCTCGACCTACATCCATTCGTTTAGTGACCGTTTGAAGTTACAAGAACACTAAAAGAAGTGGTACAGGTAGTCCTCTACTTACAACAGCTCATTTAGTGACCGTTCAAAGCTACCACGGCACTGAAAAAAAGGGACTTTGGGGCCGTTTTTCACACTTAACGACCCTTGTAGCGTTTCCAGGTTCACGTGATTTACATTCAGATCCTTGACAACTGACTCACATTTATGACGGTCGCAGCGTCCCAGAGTCACGTGATCCCCTTTTGCGACCTTCTGATAAGTCCAGGGAGAAGCTAGATTCATTTAACGACCGTGTGACTCATTGAAGAACTGCAGTGAATTCCCTTAAGAAATGTGGCAAGAAAAGTCGTAAAAAGGGGGCAAAATTCACTTAACAAATTTCTCACTCAGCAACATAAATTTGGGGATCGGTTGTGGTCGTAAGTCGAGGACTACTTGTATATGGCCATTTTTTTTCACACACTTATGACCGTTGCAGCATCCCCACGTGACCAAGTTTTGGACGCTTGGCAACTGACTCGTATTTATGACGGTTGCAGTGTCCCTTGCAGGGGTCACGTGCTCCTCTTTTGCGACCTTTGGACAAGCGAAGTCATTAAGGTAGCCGGATTTGCTAAACAACCGCGTTACGAACTTAGAACACCTGCAGTGATTCGCTTAACAACTGCGGCGAGAAAGGTTGTAAAATGGGGCAAAACTCCCTGAACATCTCGTTTAGCAAGGGAAAGTTTGGGCTTCAATTTTGTAACTTTTCTTGCCACCGGTTGTTAAGTGAATCATTGCAATTCTTTAAGTGAGTCACATGGTTGTTAAGCGAATCCGGCTTCCTCGTTGACTTTGCTTGTCAGAAGGTCGCAAAAGGGGATCAACTGACCCCGGGACTTTGCGACCGTCATAAATATGAAACTCGTTGCCAAGCATCTGAATTTTGATCCCATGATCCATGGGGATGCTGCAAAGATCATAACTCTGAAAAATAAGTCACATTTTCAGCGCCATTGTTAACTTTGGTCACTAAACAAACTGTTGTAAGTCAAGGACTGTCTTAGCCACTGTCTCTCCCTTAGCAACATAAATGTTGGGGGTCAATTGTGGCCGTAAGTCGAGGACTACCTGCGTAAACCTCAGCCTATTAAAACAGGACCAATTAAAATATTGAAAATGTTTTGAAGTTTTTTTAAAAAAACATTAAAATTAGAAATTAAAATGTTGAATGCTTCTTTTGAAGATCTAACCTTTGAAATTATAAGATTGTTTCAGTTTTGATCAGGTGACCACGGACGATGCTGCGACGGTCGTAAGTGTGAAAAATGGCCTTAAATTCACTTTTTCCAGTATTGTTGTAACGTTGAGCAGTCGCTGAACGAATCGTCGTAAGTCGAGGACTAGCTGCATGTGGAGATGAAAACCCATTTATTTATCTACAGGCGGTCCTCGACTTAACAACAGTTCATTTAGTGACCGTTCAAAATGACAACAGCACTGAAAAAAGTGAACTTACGACCATTTTTCACACTTAACGACCGTGGCAGCCTCCCTACGGTCACATGATTTATATTCGGATGCTTGACAACGGACTCATAGTTATGACGGTTGCAATGTCCCGGGGGGGTGGTGGTTACGTGATCCCCTTTTGCGACCTTCTAACCAGGAAAGTCCACCAGGAGTCCAGATTCACTTAACAGCCATGTGACTCATTTAACAAATGCAAGGATTCGCTTAACAACGGTGGCAAGAAAAGTCATAAAATTTGTCAAACTCACTTAATTTCACTTTGCAACATCTCTTTTGGGCTCAATTGTGGTCGTAACTCCAGGACTCCCTGTATCCCCTATGTCCCCCCCAATCCCCACTCCAGGATCTGTATCCAGTGGTCAACGGAGGGGTGCCGGAGACGACGGAACTGCTGAAGCAAAGGTTCGACCACATCTTCTACACGGGCAACAGCGCCATTGGCAAAATTGTCATGGAAGCCGCCTCCAAGCATCTGACCCCCGTCACTCTCGAGCTGGGCGGGAAGAGCCCTTGTTACATCGATGAGGACTGCAATCTTGAGGTGGCTTGCAGGTGAGTAGTTTGGCATCTTCTACAGGTAGCCCTCGACTTAACAATGGCTCATTGAGTGACCGAAGTTTCAACGGCACTGAAAAAAGTCCGCCTATGACTGTTTTTCACACTTACGATTGTTCCAGCATCCCCACAGTCACATGATCAAAACTGAGATGCTTGGCAACTGGCATGTATTTAAGAAGAGAAGAGAAGAAGAGAAGAGAGGCGGAGAGGAGAGGAGTGGAGAGTGTTGGGAAGGAAGAGGAGAGGAGAGGAGAAGAAAAGAGAAGAGAAGAATAGAATTAAGAATTAAGAATTGAATAGATAGAATAGAATTAAGAATAGAATAGAATAAAATTTTAGAATAGAATAGAATATAGAATAGAATAAAATTTAGAATAGAATAGAATAGAATTAAGAATAGAATAGAATTTAGAATAGAATAGAATAAAATTTAGAATAGAATTAAGAATAGAATAGAATTAAGAATAGAATAGAATAAAATAGAATTAAGAATAGAATAGAATTTAGAATAGAATAAAATTTAGAATAGAATAGAATGGAATTAAGAATAGAATAGAATAAAATTTAAAATAGAATAGAGAATAGAATAGAATAAAATTTAGAATAGAATAGAATTTAGAATAGAATAAAATTTAGAATAGAATAGAATGGAATTAAGAATAGAATAGAATAAAATTTAGAATAGAATAGAATTAATAGAATAGAATAGAATTAAGAATAGAATAGAATAAAATTTAGAATAGAATAGAATAAAATTTAAAATAGAATAGAATAGAATTAAGAATAGAATAGAATAGATTAGAATACCGTGTTTCCCCGAAAATAAGACCTTGCCTTATATTTTTTTGAACCCGAACTCCACCCCGCGTGGAGCAAGATGGGGCTTCTCTTGCCGTCTTACCTGATTTTCAGCTCTGTCTCCCTAACCCTAATCAGAAGAAATGGTGGTGACCAGCTGTGCATGCGGTTAAATATTTTCAGGGAGGGCTTATTTTCGGGGGGGGTTGTATTTCAGCGCATGCACTCAAAAGCCCGCTTGGGCTTATTATCAGGGGATGCCTTATTTTCGGGGAAACAGGGTAGAATAGAATAACTTCATTGTCACTTTGAGTCTAATCAGCATATACTCCAATATACACTACATAAACATGACAAGATAAATAAGTAAATACAAAATTATGCATATACCCACATAGATTATATGACACAGAGAAACAACATAGTCTAGTTCGGATGTATACGTGTACATGGTGAGAAAAACGAATCTTGCGAGTTTACCAGACGGATGGCCTAGGGAACAAAGCTCTTCCAGAATCTGGTAGTCCTTCTATAGATACTTCGGAACCTCCTCCCATAACTGAGCAACAGAAATAGACCGTGAAGTGGGTATGTGGGGTCTCTAACAATGCTTTGAGCTCTAAGCACATAGCAATTTTAAGCAATATCCTGAATGACGGGAAGCAAACTTCCTGTAATCTTCTCCACTGTCCTCACCACTCTCTGTAGGGACTTTCTATGTGAGGCACTGCGGCCACCAAATCAAACCGGGATGCAGTTTTGTTAAAACGCTCTCTGTGGTGCCTCTGTAAAAAGTGGCCAGGACAGAAGGAGAAAGAGGTGCTCTCCTCATCCAACGCAGGAAATGCAGATGCTGGTTTGCATGCTTCAATTTAGGATTTCGTGAATTATAATTTTTTAAAATTCCAATTACGGTCGTAAGTCGAGTTCTACCTGTAATGTGGATCCCTGGCTTGAACCTGGGGTTCGGCTGGATGACCTCTGGAGAGCCCCTTCCTACTCTTAACCTTCTGGGATTCTTTAATCCTTTTAGGCGGATTGCGTGGGGGAAGTACATGAATTGTGGCCAGACCTGCATTGCCCCGGATTATATCCTATGCAATCCATCCATTCAGAAGACCGTTGTGGAGATCATTAAAAAGACCGTCAAGGTAAGAACTAGGCCGGGGGTCTCCTGTGTCTGGGAAAGGCCAATTCCTGTTGTGGGGCAAGACAGGGTCATGACAACATCACAACTTGGGAGTTTCTGGGCAAATGCCAGTTGACTCTTCAAAAACAGAGAAACGTGCGTTGCTCCTTGACCAAAATTCCAGAGGAAACTTTTTTTCCTCCGCCGGGATTAGCAGCAAAGCAGCTTCCATTGCAAGCTGTAGCACAAAGATTTTGGGGTAACAATAAAAGGGAAGTTGCTTGTCTTTTGCACTGATGGTTTAGCAAAAGCCTCCTGGTGGTGCAGCTGCAGGAGAAGGGCGTAATCCCCAACCCCAACCCTTCGAGGTAGGCCAGGCCATGAGACAAACCCCACAGGCATAAAATAACAGAATCTTAATACAGTAAATACAAATTTACAAATTCTTCCCTTTTATATTGAAGGAAATCAGGCTGGAAAAATCGGTCTTTTTTTCCCCATTCTTCCTTCTGTTTTTTTTTTCTCTCTTTCCTTCCTTCCACCCTCCCTTCTTTTTTCCCCTCTCTTTCCTTCCTTCCTCCTTATTTTGTCCTTTCTCCCTCCCTCCTTCCTTCCTCTGTTTTTTCCTCTCTTTCCTTCCTTCTTACCTATTTTTTCTTTTTTCCCTCCCTCCCTCCTCCCTCCTTCCTTCCTTCCGTCCTTCCTTCCTATTTTTCACTTTCCCCTCCCTCCCTCCCTCCTTCCTTCCTTCTGTTTTTTCCTCTCTTTCCTTCCTTCCTCCCTATTTTGTCCTTCCTCCCTCCCTCCCTCCTTTCTTCCTTCCTTCTGTTTTTTCCTGTTTCCTTCCTTCTTACCTATTTTTTCCTTTTTCCCTTCCTCCCTCCCTCCTCCCTCCCTCCCTCCCTCCTTCCTTCCTTCCTTCTGTTTTTTCCTCTCTTTCCTTCCTTCGTTCCGATTTTGTCCTTCCTCCCTCCCTCCCTTCTTTTTTCCCCTCTCTTTCCTTCCTTCCTCCTTATTTTGTCCTTTCTCCCTCCCTCCTTCCTTCCTCTGTTTTTTCCTCTCTTTCCTTCCTTCTTACCTATTTTTTCTTTTTTCCCTCCCTCCCTCCTTTCTTCCTTCCTTCTGTTTTTTTCCTCTCTTTCCTTCCTTCTTACCTATTTGTTCCTTTTTCCCTTTCTCCCTCCCTCCCTCCTTCCTTTCTTCCTTCCTTCCTTCTGTTTTTTCCTCTCTTTCCTTCCTTCTTACCTATTTTTTCCCTTTTCCCTCCCTCCTTCCTCCCTCCTTCCTTTCTTCCTTCTGTCCTTCCTACCTATTTTTCACTTTCCCCTCCCTCCCTTCTTTCTTCCTTCCTTCCTTCTGTTTTTTCCTCTTTCCTTCCTCCCTCCCTCCTTCTTTCCTATTTTTTACTTTCTCCTTCCTTCCTCCCTCCCTCCCTCTTAAAAATCAAGCACAACTCACTTAACCGTCTCTCTTAGTGACAGAAGCTCCGTCCCAATTGCGGTCGTAAGTCGAGGACTAGCCGGTCCTGATTACCTAGAGCAGGGGTGTCTAACTCAAGGCCCGGGGGCCGGATCCGGCCTGCGTGGTGCTTAGCTCTGGCCCACAGGGCCACCCTGGAAACAGTGAAGGACTGGCCCGCAGTGTCTCTGCATGTGGCACTCCCAAGCTCCGTTTTCACTGGCAGAGCGTTGCAGGAGGCCGTCGCAGCCGTAAACGGAGCTCGGGAGTCTGTTTGCGCTTGGGCCACCACAGGTGCCCCCCGACACGAGTGACGTCGAGCTGGCCACGGTGACCCCGCCCCCCCAAGGTCAAACACAACCTTGATGCGGCCCTCAATGAAATCGAGTTTGACACCCCTCCCCCCCCGGCTTGGAGGGAGCCATCCATGTCGATTCCCTTGCAGGAATTCTATGGCGAGAACGTTAAGGACTCCCGGATTACGAGCGGATTGTGAACAAGCGTCATTTCAAGAGACTGATGGGCCTTTTGGAAGGACAGAAGGTGGCCTACGGGGGTGAAACGGATGAGTCCGCCTGCTTCATAGGTGAGCCCCCAGACCAGTCAGATGCCCCAAAACCTCCCCAGGGGAAAACACAACAACCCCCTCCCTCCCTCCCTCTTTCTTTCTCTTTCCTTCTTCCTCCTCCCTCCCTCTCTCTTTCTCTCTCTCTTTCTTTCTTTTTCTTTCGTTCTTTCTTTTTCTTTCTTTCTCTCTCCCTCCTCCTTCCCTCCCTCCTTCTTTCTTCTTTCCTTCTCCTCCTCCCTCTGTCTTTCTCTCTCTCTTTCTTTCTTTTTCTTTCGTTCTTTCTTTTTCGTTCTTTCTCTCTCCCTCCTTCCCTCCCTCCCTCTTTCTTTCTTTCCTTCTTCCTCCCTCCCTCTGTCTTTCTCTCTCTCTTTCTTTCTTTTTCTTCGTTCTCTCTCCCTCCTTCCCTCCCTCCCTCCCTCTTTCTTTCTCTTTCCTTCTTCCTCCCTCCCTCCCTCTTTCTTCCTTTTTCTTTCCTTCTTTTTCTTTCTTTTTCTCTCCCTCCCTCCATTCCTTCCTTCCTTCCTTTCTTTTTCTTTCTTTCTCTCTCCCTCCCTCTTTCTTTCTCTTTCCTTCTTCCTCCCTCCCTCCCTCCCTCTTTCTTCCTTTTTCTTTCCTTCTTTCTCTTTCTCTCTCTCCCTTCCTCCCTCCCTCCTTCTCTTTCCTTCTTCCTCCCTCCCTCTCTCCCTTCCTTCCTTCCTTCCTTCCTTTCTTTTTCTTTCTTTCTCTCTCCCTCCGTCCATCCTTTCCTTCCTTCCTCCCTCCTTCCCTCTTTCTTTCTCCTTTCTTCTTCCTCCCTCCCTCCCTCCCTCCCTCTCTCTTTCTGTCTTTCTTCCTTCCTTCCTTCCTTCCTTCCTTCCTTCCTTCCTTCCTTCCTTCCTTCCTTCCTTCCTTCCTTCCTTCCTTCCTTCCTTTCTTTCTTTCTTTCTTTCTTTCTTTCTTTCTTTCTTTCTTTCTTTCTTTCTTCTTCTTTCTCTCTCTCTCTCTCTCTCCCTCCTTCCCCTCCTTCCTTCTTCCCTCTCTCCTTCCTTCCTCCCTCCCTCCCTTCCTTTGTCTTTCAGTTTCTGTAAAATTCTCGATAAATATAAATACAGATACATCAAGACAGATGCTTGCTCTGTGTCACCCAATGCTGTGGCTAGCCCTGCCACTTAGCCTGCAGCCGAGGACCGTGGCTATTTTTGTGGCCTTCTCTCCCTTCCTCTCTTTCTAGCTCCCACGATCCTCACGGACGTCAATCCGGAAGCCCGGATCATGCAGGAAGAGATTTTCGGTCCCATCCTGCCCATCGTCACGGTGAAAGGGGTGGAGGAAGCCATCCAGTTCATCAACCAGCGCGAGAAGCCCCTCGCCCTCTACGTCTTCTCCGACAGCAACAAGGTAGACTTTGCCTTCCCAGGTTCCAGGCAGGCTCCGTCTCTTTAATTCAGGACTGTCTTCCTTTTGGGTACCTGGAGGAATCTGCTTCGGATATAAAACTTTTCTTTTTTATTCAGAGGTGTAGTTCCTTCCTTCCTTTTCTTTCTTTCTTCCTTCCTTCCTTCCTTTCTCCCTGCCTCCCTCCCTCCATCTCTCCCTTCCTCCTTTCTTTCTTTCTTCCTTCCTTCCTTCCTTCCTTCCTTCCTTTCTCCCTGCCTCCCTCCCTCTGTCTCTCCCTTTCTTCCTTCCTTCCTTCCTTTCTTTCTCCCTGCCTCCCTCCTTCCATCTCTCCCTTCCTTCCTTTCTTTCTTCCTTCCTTCCTTTCTCCCTGCCTCCCTCTCTCCGTCTCTCCCTTCCTTCCTTCCTTCCTTCCTTTCTTTCTCCCTGCCTCCCTCCTTCCATCTCTCCCTTCCTTCCTTTCTTCCTTCCTTCCTTCCTTTCTTTCTCCCTGCCTCCCTCCTCCGTCTCTCCCTTCCTTCCTTCCTTCCTTCCTTCCTTTCTTTCTCCCTGCCTCCCTCCTTCCATCTCTCCCTTCCTTCCTTTCTTCCTTCCTTCTTTCTTTCTCCCTGCCTCCCTCCCTCCGTCTCTCCCTTCCTTCCTTCCTTCCTTCCTTTCTTCCTTCCTTCCTTCCTTTCTCCCTGCCTCCCTCCCTCCGTCTCTCCTTTCCTTCCTTTCTTCCTTCCTTCCTTCCTTCCTTTCTCCCTGCCTCCCTCCCTCCGTCTCTCCCTTCCTTCCTTTCTTTCTTCCTTCCTTCCTTCCTTTCTCCCTGCCTCCCTCCCTCCGTCTCTCCTTCCTTCCTTCCTTTCTTCCTTCCTTCCTTCCTTTCTCCCTGCCTCCCTCCCTCCGTCTCTCCCTTCCTTCCTTTCTTCCTTCCTTCCTTCCTTTCATTCTCCCTGCTCCCTCCCTCTGTCTCTCCCTCCCTCCCTTCCTTCGTTCCTTCCTTCCTCTCTCTCTCTCTCTTTCTTTCTTTCTTCCTTGCTCTTTCCCTCCCTCCCTCCCTCCCTCCCGTACGTTTTTCATCCAAACCAACTGACGTATCGACAGCCTTTGCACTCTCTGTTCTCTTCTCTCTTGCCTCCCAGGTCATCAATAAAATGATTGCCGAGACCTCCAGCGGCGGAGTGACCGCCAATGACGTCATCATGCACTTTTCCATTCCAGGTTTACCTTTCGGAGGCGTTGGTGAGTCTCAGAATGGAAGTCGTTTTGGGTTTCCTAATTAGAAAGATTTTCTGCTTAGATTCCTCCTTCCCCAAGGCCACTTTCCCAGTCCCAGTGTGCTATGCATAGAGCCGAGGTGGCGCAGCGGTTAGAGTGCAGCACTGCAGGCTACTTCAGCTAACTTTCCGCCGTGCCCTCAAGACCCTGATGTTTCAACAGGCGGGGCTAAACATATGAACATGTGAATGATTTTTTTTTTTTTTAAATGTTATCTAATTCTGGGTTTTATTTAATTGACCAAACTAAGTAATAATTTTAATTAGCAATTTTATGATGTTTGTGTGTCTATATTTTTTCTTGACTGTACACCGCCTTGAGTCCTACGGGAGAAAGGCGGTATAGAAATATAATAAATAAATAAATAAATAAATAAATAAATAAATAAATAAATAAATAAATAAATAAATAAATAAATAAATAAATAAATAAATAAATAAATAAATAAATAAATAAATAAATAAATAAATAAATAAATAAATAAATTGCTAGCTGCAGTTTGGCAGTTCGAATCTCACCAGGCTCAAGGTCGGCTCGGCCTTCCGTCCTTCCGAGGTCGGTAAAATGAGGACCTAAATTGTTGGAGGAAAAGGCTGACTCTGCAAACCGCTTAGAGAGGGCTGTAAAAGCACTGTGAAGCGGTATATAAGTCTAAGGGATATTCCTTGCGAAGGAAGGAAGAAAAGGAAGGAAGGAAGGAAGAAAAGATGGAAGGAAGGAAGAAAAGGGAGGGAGGGAGGGAGGGAGGGAGGAAGGCAAGAAGGAAGGAAGGAATTTGTGGTGGCACAGTGGTTATAAATGCAATATTGCAAGTTAACTCTGCTCGCAGTCAGGAGTTCGATCCTGACCGGCTCAAGGTTGACTCAGCCTTCTGTCCTTCCAAGGTTGGTAAAATGAGGACCCAGATTGTTGGGGGGCAAGAGGCTGACTCTGTAAACTGCTTAGAGAGGCTTGTAAAAGCATTGTGAAGTGGTATATAGGTCTAAATAGGTCTTGAAAGAGCCTTGGTGGCGCAGGGGACTAAAGTGCTGTTAAGTAGCACTTAGCTGCCAGCTGCCTGCAATTAGTGCAAGTTCGAATCTCACCAGGCTCAAGGTTGACTCAGCCTTCCATCCTTCCAAGGTAGGTAAAATGAGGACCCGGTTTGTGGGGGCAATAAACTGACTTTGTATAAAAAAGAACACTGCTTAGGGGGCGGCCGAAAGCCCTACTAAGCAGGTATATACAAAAGCATGAAGGCTATTGCTTAACGCATCGTAAGTCGCCCTGAGTCTCCGGAGAAGGGCAGCATATAAATCGAACCAATAAATAAATAAATAAATAAATAAATAATCAATCAATCAATCAATCAATCAATCAATCAATCTAAATGCTATTGGTATTTAGCCAGGTTTGATCAAAGCTAGCCAGTGAGCAAGAATGCTGGAAAAAGACACAAACATTTTAACATTAAACACAACACCTGTTGACTTATTCAACGTCCCCATTTGGCCAGGTGAGTAACAAGACATCTTTTGCGCAATAGATAAAGAGGGTTTGAAAAGGAAGAGGTGTATATTTATTTTTATTTATTAATTATTATTACTATTCTTGTGCCGTATCTGTCATTGGACGTTGGCGATCCTATTTTTATCAACAGCCTCACTTTTTTATTTATTAATTAGGTTTTTCAATGTACTTTTGTTCTATTTATTTATTCGTATCCCACCTTTATTGCTTTATAAGCAACTCAAACCTGCAAAACATACCTAGTGCTCCTTCCTCTTCCTATTTTCCCTACAACAACAACCCTGTGAGGTAGGTTGGGATGAAAGGGACTCGCCCAAAGTCGCCCAGCTGCTTTTTCTGTCCCAAGGTGGGACTAGAACTCACTGTCTCCTGGTGATTGGCCCAATGTCCCCCAGCTGGCTTTCATGCCTAAGGCAGGACTAGAACTCCCCATCCCCCAGTGTTTGGGCCAAAGGCACCCAGTTGACTTCCATACCTCAGCCAGGACTAGAACTCACCGTCTCCTGGTGACTGGGCCAAAGTTACACAGTGGGCTTTCATGTCTAAGGCGGGACTAGAACTCACTGTCTCCTGGTGATTCGCCCAAAGTCCCCCAGCTGGCTTTCATGTCTAAGGCGGGACTAGAACTCCCCATCCCCCAGTGTTTGGGCCAAAGGCACCCAGTTGACTTCCAAACCTCAGCCAGGACTAGAACTCACCGTCTCCTGGTGACTGGGCCAAAGTTACACAGTGGGCTTTCATGTCTAAGGCGGGACTAGAACTCACTGTCTCCTGGTGATTCGCCCACAGTCCCCCAGCTGGCTTTCATGTCTAAGGCGGGACTAGAACTCCCCATCCCCCAGTGTTTGGGCCAAAGGCACCCAGTTGACTTCCATACCTCAGCCAGGACTAGAACTCACTGTCTCCTGGTGATTCGCCCACAGTCCCCCAGCTGGCTTTCATGTCTAAGGCGGGACTAGAACTCCCCATCCCCCAGTGTTTGGGCCAAAGGCACCCAGTTGACTTCCATACCTCAGCCAGGACTAGAACTCACTGTCTCCTGGTGACTGGGCCAAAGGTACCCAGCCAGCTTTCATGCCTAAGGGGGAGACTAGAACTCGCCGTCTCCTGGTTTTCATACAGCTCCCCTCTCCCCAGCTATGACCCCTTCCCTCGAAATCTGCTTCTCCCCACAGGTAACAGTGGCATGGGCGCCTACCACGGCCATTTTGGCTTTGATATCTTTTCCCATAAGCGCGGCTGCCTCATCCGGACGTTCAAGATGGAAGCCGTCAACGGTATTCGGTACCCCCCGAACAGCCAGAAGAAGGTGGATTGGGCTAAATTCTTCGTCTTGAAGCGGTTCAGCATGTGGAAGTTGGGCCTGGTCGCCCTCGCGGTGCTGGGCATAGTGGCCGCCATTGTGATCAAGGTAAGTCCTGGCGGGGTTGCGTAATGTCAGCCCTAGGAAGTAGGCCGAAACAAGAACATAGACCCCTTCACAAGGCTTCCGGGAAATGCTACAGGTTAGTCCTCGACTTACGACCGCTTGTTTAGCAACCGCTTGAAATTACAGGGAGTCCTTGTCTTACGACCCGAACGTTCCTCTTGCTAAGTGAGAGGCGTTGAGTGAGTCTTGCTCCGTTTTATGACCTTCCCTTTTTTTTTTTTTTTTTGCTTTAATTTTAATTAAATTTTAATTTTTTCAAGCAAGCCGGGCTGGCTTAAGAAGAAATTTTTAAATGTTTTAACTGGTAATGAGTTTTAATTGGGCCAAATTTATATATCGTTTAATTGTTTTTTTATATTTGTACTGCATGTTTTTTAATTTTGGCTGTACACCGCCCTGAATCCTCAGGGAGAAGGGCGGTATAGAAATTTAATAATAATAATTTATATGCCGCCCTTCTCCGGAGACTCAGGGCGGCTTACAATGCGTTAAGCAATAGCCGTCATCCTTTTGTATATTTATACAAAGTCAGCTTATTGCCCCCACAAACTGGGTCCTCAATTTACCTACCTTAGAAAGAATGGAAGGCTGAGTCAACCTTGAGCCTGGGGAGATTCGAACTTGCAGTAATTGGAAGCAGCAGATGTTAATAACAGTGCTTTAGTCTACTGTACTACAGGCTCTTTGCCACCGTGGTTGAAGGCGTGACACCGAGCGGTCCATAAATGAACGGTCGTATGTCGAGGACTGCCTGTCCTCTCGTTGACGACTGGCGTCTCAGTGAATCGTAGGAAGCCAAGCGGGATGATATCAAGTTAGTATTTGGATGAGAGGCAACCAGGAAATCTCTCGGGTGGAAAATAGCCTGGGAATCTGAAAAAAACCACATTGCAGAAAAAGGCAGGGATGATCCACTCCAGATGGCTGCCAGGAAAAAAGGATTAAGGATATTTATAATGAGATCAGGTGTCACCCTTGATGTGCAGAGGAGGGAGCTCAGCTCAGGTTACAGCACCTGTCAGTCCATCTGATGATGAGGGGGCTGGAGGTTAAAACATACAATGAACGGTTGCAGGAACTGGGCATGGCTAGTCTAGTGAAGAGAAGGACCAGGGGAGACAGGAGAGCATCTTCCAGTATTTGAGGGGCTGCCCCAGAGAGGAGGGAGGGGGTCAAGCTATTTTCCAAAGCACCCGAAGGCCAGACAAGGAACAATGGATGGAAACTGAACAAGGAGAGATTCAACCTGGAAATAAGGAGAAATTTCCTGACAGTGAGAACAATAAACCAGTGGAACTGCTTGCCACCAGAAATTGTAGGTGCTCCATCATTGGAGTTTTTTAAGAAGAGATTGGACAACCATTTCCAACAAAGTCTCCTGGTTTAGCTGGCTGCATTTAAAGACCTCTAAGGTCTTTCAACTCTGTTATTCTGCATTCAGATCGATAGATGGGTAGATGTAGATGATTAGGTAGGTAGGAAGGTAGCAGGGGTGGGTTTCAAATTTTCTTACTACCGGTTCTGTGGGTGTGGCTTGGTGGGCGTGGCAGGGGAAGGATACTGTAAAATCTCCATTCCCTCCCCAAATTCAGGGGAAGGATACTGCAAAATCCCCATTTCCTCCCGATCAGCTGGGACTCGGGAGGCAGAGAATAGATGGGGGCGGGGGGGCCAGTCAGAATTTTTACTACCAGTTCTCCGAACTACTCAAAATTTCTGCTACCAGTTCTCCAGAACTGGCCAGAACCCACTGAAACCCATCTCTGGAAGGTAGGTAAGTAGATAGGTAGGTAGGTAGGTAGAGGATAGATAGATAGATAGATAGATAGATAGATAGATAGATAGATAGATAGATAGATAGATAGATATAGAGAAGGAGAGATGGAAAGAGATGATAGATAGATAATAGATAGATGAATAGAAATAGAAATAGAAATAGAAATATAATTCTTTATTGGCCAAGTGTGATTGGGCATACAAGGAATTTGTCTTGGTGCATATGCTCTCAATGACAGACAGACAGACAGACAGACAGACAGACAGACAGACAGACAGAAAAAGAAAGAAAGAAAGAAAGAAAGAAAGAAAGAAAGAAAGAAAGAAAGAAAGAAAGAAAGAAAGAAAAAGAAAGGAAGGAAGGAAGAAAGAAAGAAAGAGAAAGAAACCAGCCTAAAACTAAGGAGAAATTTCCTGGCAGAACAATTAATCAGTGGAACAACTTTCCTCCAGAAGTTGTAAATGCTCCAACACTGGAAGTTTTTAAGAAAAGATTGGACAACCATTTGTCTGAAATGGTATAGGGTTTCCTGTTCCAGCAGGGGGTTGGACTAGAGGACCTCCAAGGTCCCTTCCAACACTATTATTTTGTTATTATGTTATCTGGAAATAGCTACTTTGGAACTTAAAAGCCCTGGCTGATTATTTTAATTTAAAGCATGCCTGGCCTTCAACCATTATTTTTTTTCTGTGTTTTTTTGCCCTTCAAGTTTCTTCATTATTCATGCATGGGGGCTGATTGGGAGCCAAAAGTTTATCTGTAATATAGGTAGTCCTTGGCTTATGACCACAACGGAGCCTCCAATCTCCGTTGCTAAGCAAGACAGTTGTTAAGGGAGTCATGTCCTGTTTTACGACCTTTCGTGCCAAATACGTTAAGCAAATGAGCGCAGTTGTTACGTCAATCATGCAGCTGTTAAGTGAATTTTGCCTGATTTTTATGACCTTTCCTGCCACGGTTGTTAAGTGAATCACTGCCGTTAGCAACATGGTTGTTAAGTGAATCTGCCTTCCCCCTGGCCTTTGCTTGTCAAGGGTTGCAAAATGGGATCACGTGTCCCCCCCGGGACACTGCAACTGTCAGAAGTACATGCCAGTTTCCAAGCATTTGTATTTTGATCACGTGACCATGGGGAAATGCTGCAATGGTCGTTAAGTGTGAAAAACGGCCGCAAGTCACTTTTTTCAGTGCCCTTGTTACTTTGAACAGTCAGTAAATGAATGGTTGCAAGTCGAGGACTATACAGGTGGCATGCAGAGCAATATCAGAGGGCACGCGAGCTCAGCTCCGGTGCCCCAGCTGATTTTCGGGCCTTCTGGGCCCACCAGAAGTAGGGAAACAGCCTGTTTCCTGCCTCCAGATGGCCTCAGAGTGGGTGGGGGGGAGGCCCGTTCTTTGCTCTCCCCAGGCTCCAGAGCCTCTCCAGGAGGCCGGAAACGGCCCATTTGTCAACTTCCAGTGGGACCAGTAGGCCCGTTTTTTGCTCTCCTCATTCTCCAGAGCCTCTCTAGGAGCCTGGGGAGGGCGAAAACGGCTTTCCCCACCCCCAGAGGCCCTCCGGAAGCCGCAAACGGACCATTTTCAGCCTCCCCGGGCTCCTAGAGAGGCTCTGGAGCCTGGGGAGAGCAAAAAAAGGGCCTACCGGGCCCACCATGCCATCATGTGCCAAATGTGGGGGGAGCGCGGGGGGTCGCACGCGCGTGCACGGGGGGTGGGGCGCATATAATAATGGGTGTGGGCACGCACGTGCGCGACCCCCCCTCGCTTCCCCCCGCTTTTGGCACGCGATGGCAAAAAGGTTAGCCATCTCTGCTATAGAGTGACCAACAATCATGGTAAATAATGCCCATTTCAGAGGTCCCATGTTTTCTCCCCCTCTGAATCCATTTTCTTTGTCTCTGTTATCCTGTTTGTAATTGAGGTAGTCCTCCACTTACGACCACAATGGAGCCCAAAGTTTATGTTACTAAGTGAAACATTTGTGAGGTGATTTCTTTTACAACCCATTTTACAACCTTTCTTGCCACCGTTGTTAAGTGGGTCTCTGCAGTAGTTAAGTTAGCAACACGGTCGTTAAGTGAATCCGGCTTCCCCATTGACTTTGCTTGTCAGAAGGTCGCAAAAGGGGATCACATGCCCCCCCCAGGACGCTGCAACTGTCATAAATACGAGTCACTTGCCAAGCGTCCGAATTTTGATCACGTGACCATAGGGAGGCTGCAATGGTCGTAAGTGTGAAAAATGGCCATAAGTCACATTTTTTTAATGCCGTTGTAACTTTGAGCGGTCACTAAATGTTGCAAGTTGAGGATTAGCTGCTGAAAAAAACAGTGTGAATAAGCACAGAGTAAATTTTACCTCAGTTTCTTGATCATTTTTCCTCCTAAAAGAGGATGATTTTGCACCATTAGATTAGGGTTCAGCCAGGTAATCCTCAATTTACGACCACAATTGACCCCCAACATTTCTGTTGTTAAGCGAGACAGTTAAAGGGGTTTTACAACCCGTCTTGCCACACCTGCGGTTGTTAAGTTAGCAACACGGTTGTTAAGTGAATCTGGCTTGTTGATTTTGCTTTTCAGAAGGTCGCAAAAGGGGACTCTGGGACCGTCATAAATACGAGTCAGTTTCCAAGCGCCTGAAATTTTCATCACGTGACCAACGGGGATGCGGGAGTTGTTGTAAGTGTGAAAATCGGTCCTAAGTCATTTTATACAGTGCCGATGTAACTTTGAATGGTCATTAAATGAACTGTTGCAAGAAGGTCACAAAAGGGCATCAGAGACCTCCAGGATACTGCGACCGTTATAAATACGAGTCGGTTGCCAAGCGTCTGACCCTGGGGATGCTGCAACGGCCCTAAGTGTGAAAAAGGGTCCGACGTCACTTTTTTCAGTGCCGTGGTAACTTTGAACGGGTCACTAAATAAACTGTGGTAAATCGAGGACTACTACCTGTATTCCGGCCATATCGGTGGGCACGCGAGTGTTGCCCTAGCTCAACTCCAGCGCGCATGCATGCACCAGGCAACTGATTTTCAGGCCTTCTGGTCCCACCGGAAATCGGGAAACTGGCTGTTTCCGGCCTCTGGAGGGCCTCCGGGGGGATGGGGAAGGCTGTTTTTGCCCTCCCCAGGCTCCTAGGAAGGCTCTGGAGCCTGGGGAAGGCGAAAAACGGGCCTACCGGGCCATCGCGTGCCAAAAGCAGGGAGGAGCGGGGGGGGTGTCACATGTGCATGCACAGGAGGGCGGGGCTCATTGAATCATGGATGTGGGCACACGTACCCGCAACTTCCCCCCTCTCCCGCCACTTTTGGCACGCGACGGCAAAAAGGTTAGCCATCACTGCTAATGTATCAGACCCATTTTATCTGACCTCACTAAAAGTTTCTTTCAAGCCACACCACTTGCAGGTATTTCTCGATTTATGTCCATTCATTTAAGAACCATTCGAAACTTACGATGGCACTGAGAAAAAGTGATTTATGACCAGTCCTCACACTTATGACCAAATTAAAAAAAAATTGGCATGTAGGTAGGACGGTTGCAGCATCCCATGTGATTTCCATTTGCAACCTTCCCCGCGAGCTTCTGACAAGCCAAGTCAACGGGGGGGGGGGGAAAGTCAAATTCACTTAACAACTGTGTGATTCACTTAACAACTACAGTGATTTTTGCTTAACAAAAATGGCAAAAACAACAATAATTGGTGATTCACTTAACAACTGCCCTGCTTAGCCACGGAAATTCTGGTCCCAATTGCAATCATTGATCGAGAACTACCTGTATCTCTTTTTTTTTTTTCCCAATGCAGAAATTTAATATTATTATTTTTTCCTTTTCGCAGGTGGTACTTTTCTGAGAACGCAATTCCGCAGAGGCTATCGCACAACGTGGTGTTAAAAAGAGCTCTTCCAGGCAGTGTTTGTGTGTTTGCACATGTGTGTATGTGTCGGGTGGGCTATCTTTTTCTAACACTTACTTACAAGAGTTAACACAATTTCTTCTTAATCATTAAACTCAAAATAGGGGAAGCACCAAAGGTTGATTTCTCGGGTGAGAGTATATCTTATATATATTCTTATATTTCTTCTCTCCGGGAAAGACAGTTTGCACCAAAGAAAAGGAAAACACAAGTTTCAAGAAAAAATGATTTAAATTAGAGGATTTAGGAAAAGGCCCCAAAGATATTTTTCTTACAGAGTCTTTTTTTAAAGCAAGCTTGTTCTGTTGTCAGGTGGAAAAAAAAATGAAGTTTTTGTTGCTTTTTGGGGAAATAGCAGCTTCTGTTGATTTTTTTTCCTTTTCTTTTCTTTGAAAGGAGCAATTAAAACTTTTGCATTTTACAGCCGTGTTATGGCAGGGAACAAAATGCATTTGAACCCAAAATTGTTTTTTTTTTTTTAAAGTGCTTTTTTAAAAGCTCTGAGGGCCACTGAATTTTGTCTTCCACAGAGATATTTCCGATCTATGCATAGTGTTTCTCAAACTTGACAGCTGGACGATGGGTGGACTTCCACTCCCAGAATTCCCCAACCGATTTGGCTGGCTGAGGAATTCTGGGAGTTGAAGTCCATCCCTCATAAGGCCTGCTGGCTGGGGAATTCTGGGAGTGGAAGTCCACCCATCTTAAAACATGCTGCCTGGGGAATTCTGGGAGTTGAAATCCATCCTCTTAAGGCCTGCTGGCTGGGGAATTCTGGGAGTGGAAGTTCATCCATTTTAAAGCATGCTGGCTGGGGGATTCTGGGAGTGGAAGTCCACCCATCGTCCAGCTGCCAAGCCTGAGAACTGTTACCCAAGGAAATGTCCAGAGGTTTGAGAGTGATGTGTTAGGCCCGTATGCTATTCATCAGAGGTGCAATCTGGTTGTACTACAATTCCAGCCATCCCCAGCCGGAATAAGTACAGGAGCTCCGCAGTTCTTGAAAGTAAATCTCCCTCACCACCACCTCGTATTTACAGCTCAAAAAACTAGGGAAGGTCTCTGCAAAGATGTTTTCCCCCACCGTCCTTATTGCTGTTATGGGTTTAGCAATCTCTTTCTGACGGTTGCCTCAATTGCAAACTCTTCTTCCTATCTCCCAAGATCAGTTCCACATCCCATTATCCTGAGCGTGCCCTATGCATCCCTCGGCCATTGGTTCTTCAACCACCCTAGGTTTGAAACCAGCAGACATCAAACAAATTAGGATTAATAGTGTAAGATAAGAAGTAATCGCGCACCCTCCTAAAGATTGAAATACTTTGGGGAATATTAAAAGAGGCCGAATATTATATTTCCCAAAGGAGAAATGGAGAAACGTGTTTTTAAAGGCAGAAAGCAGCCTCAACAGCCTCCAGCAGATGCCTGAAGTCTAGAGATGGATATTTTGTGCCTATTAAAAAAGACTGGGCCAATCTATTCACAAACAAAACACCTTCTGCTCCAAATGATGAGATTAAGAATTTATATCCCCCCCACCCAAATTCTAAGGACAGGACAGGCTCTTTAGAATATAATAGGATTAACCCACCACCATTAGAATAGCAAAAACACACCAATCTCACTACAATCCCCTGCAGCATTTCAGAAATGAAGAAAAATCCTTGCACTCATCAAGTTAATTTGTCAGCTGTCCCAGAACTGCATTCTGTGCTTCTGAGTCCAATAAATGGAATCATCCTTTCCAATCGGCTTCAATTTTATTTCCAGCATTTTTCTTCTCGGTTTAGAACCGGACCGGATTTTTTCCCCTATAATAGTAAGCAGCTGGACGGTTCAAACGAACACAGGAACTTACGTTTGATGGACAAGAAGAGAACATTTTCCCAATGCTGGAAGCTTGAGAGATAAAACCTGAAGGCTGGCCTAATCCTGGTTAGATTATGTTCAGTGTATAAGGAGCATTCTTGAGGTCCTAGATAACATCCTCAGAACTTTGGCACAAGCCAAATAAATCCTAAATTAATTACCCCACCTGCTGCATGGGTTCATCTCTTTAAATTAAAGGGCACCTCCCCCCCAAAAATAGCCACTGGTATCTGCAGGGCAGTCAAAAAAATTTAAAATGGCGCCCCCCCAAACTTGTTGTCGAAGTTCCATCCCACGTAAACAAGGATGAAATTTCTACTGGTATGACATGGCTGGGGCTCCCTCTTGACTTTTTTGACCTCCCTGGGGTCCACATTTGTTTGCTAACTTTTTCTAACCTCCTTTTCTTGTTTCTTTTAAAGGCATACATTTAAAAAACAATGTAAAAAATTACTATTAAAAGATTTTTATTGGGAAATATTACATGGAGTACGTCAGGTTATCTACAACAGGTGGCCGCGTGGTAGAAATAAACTTTCTGAACCCCAAAAAGCAGTCTTTTGCATGTTGAGACGCTGGATTCGGTCAGCTTGGTTTTGCGAGAATGAGCAAGATGGCCAACATCCCACAATGTTTGGCTGAGATGGGCGCCCCCTGGTGGAAGCTCTGGGTATGACTCCCACTGGCGCCCTCTGCTGGATGAAATAGGTTCCTGAGCCTCTCGCTCTCGTTTCTTTGCCATGGGTTCAAGGGAGTCCATTCTAGTCTCTTCCCCAGCCTCTAATTGTCCACCGTGAATATCCGTATCAATATTCCCACGGCTAGAATTCCCACGGCGCCGGCCACCGCGAGTCCCCGTCTCACGATCAGTTGCTTGGTCGTCAGAACTCGGCCCGTCCTGGGGACACTGACCGCCTTTTTGTCCGGCAAGGTTGGGCCATTTATGACGGTGAAGCTCAGAAGCACAACGCCATTCTGGGCATCCGTGTGTCCTGGAACAGAAAAGGACAAGCGGGACTCGAACTCGGCTCCAGACAGTAATCGACTTATGACCACAATTCCCTCTATCTTAAAATGAATCATTTTTTTTGAGGCCCTAATCCAATTAGAGCCCGTCTGTTTGGCTTTAAACGCAAACCTAATTCTTAATTACTTCTTAATTCTGACACTAAACGAATGGTTGTAAGTCAAGGACTGCCTGTATCGGCAAAGCCAGTCCCGGCACGGCTACAAGGTTCTTGCTCCTTCGCTCACCTCCAAACCCTGCTTTGCATTCTATATCGGAAGAGGAAACTGCTTTTCCCGGGATGGGAGCCGAGTTCAAATCCTCCACTGGCTTCTGCGACAGTTTGGCACGGCGCTGGGCCTAAAGGGAAGAGCCGGACAGTAGAGATTTTATTAAATGTATGTATGTATGTATGTATGTATGTATGTATGTATGTATGTATGTGTGTACATATATATATATATATAAACCCGCCCTTATTGACAAACGAGTCCCTAACACAAAGAATGACACCAGACCCACACTCACGAAAACTACACTGGATGTCACCACCACACATCCACGCAAAAAGCAAACCCACACCGATGAGGCACGACCACAAACCAGAAGCCAGACCACAGCTGCATCATTAGCCACTTTAAACCCCTCCAATCCATACATGAAGCAAACTGACACCCACCATGAATATGTGGCACGACCACAAACATGAAGCCAAACAACAGCAATGCAGCTCACCAGCTCAAATCCCCCAGCTACTCAGACTAACCTGAGCACAACCAAGCCCCCACCTAAACAGAACACACACCCATCCAATCAGAGCACAGCCAACCCCCCATCCAATCAGAGCACAGCCAAACCCCCAACCAATCAGAACACACCTCCACCCAATCAGAATACAGCCAAACTCCCACCCAATCAATTCACACCCCCACTGGCAGTTAAAAGTAAGAAACAGCTGCGATCACACACATTGCTCCTAGAAGCACGAAGCCGAAAACACCAGCCTGAAGGTGACGAATGAGACTTCGTCGAAACGTTGCCAAGACACCTCCAATTTTACGCGGGACAAAACCCGAATAACCAAAGACCTACATACAAACACCTGTGAAAACCTCAGAAAACATATATACATACATATATATAAAGGGAGACTAGTATAGATCTATTTCAAGCTCTCATCAGCTAGCCATACCCTTGTTTGGATTCGAACTTGGGCTGCCTGCATGTTAGGCAATTTGGTATAAAATGGTTTGTCGTGAATGTGACTGCTTGAGGGCTCCTGGATTGGAGCTGAAAGGCGAAAGGGATGCAGTGTGCTCCCTCCCACATGCTGGGCTAGACCAGGTGCCTCGATAGAAAAACAATATATATATATATATATATATATATATCTCCACCCACCCAACATACACACAATAATTCTAGGCCTGTGATGGTGAACCTATGGCATGCGTGCCCAAACTGGCATGCGAAGCCATGTCGCCCAGGCGTGCGTGGCCTTGCCTGTTTGTCTTCCGGGTTTCTGGCATGCATGCATGTGCAACGATCAGCTGTCCTTCACTTGCGTGGCAGTGCCGAAAACTGGTGCGCCAGCTGATCGTCAGGTGTGCATGCGTGTTACAACCCGGAAGTTCGGCTTTTCCGGAGCGCGGCCCCAGCGAGCGCCTGCATGCCGAAAAGGTTCACCATCACTGCTCTTAGGCAGTTGAAAATGAGGATGATATTAGAGGTTTTATGTCATTATTTAGCGTATAAGGCAGTGATGGCTAACCTTTTTGCCGTCATGTGCCAAAAGCGGGGGGAGGGTGGGGCGGGCTACACGCGCGTGTGCCCACACCTATAATTCAATGCGCCCCATCCCCCCACGCATGTGCTCCCCCTGCTTTAGGCACGTGATGGCACGGTGGGCCCAGTAGGCCCGATTTTCGGCCTGAGCCCAGAAGCTTTCTTGGAGCCTGGGGAGGGCTAAAACAGCCTTCCCCACCCACCCTGGAGGCCCTCCGGAGACCGGAAACAGCCTGTTTCCTGATTTCTGGTGGGGCCGGAAGGCCTGAAAATCAGCTGGCCGGTGTGCACATGCGTGCTGGAGCTGAGCTAGGGCAACCCTCCACGTGCCACCTGTAACACACGTGCCATAGGTTCACCATCACGGGTATAAGGCATGAAGTACGTGGGTATCAGTAATAATATATATAATATATAAAAGGAGCATATATAAGTATGACACGTTTATGATGGAAGTATGTAGTCAATTGCGTAATATATGAGGAATTCAAGAAGTTATCGGTTGTATGTTCACATTTTGAAATGTGCCACTTCATGCGAATGAAATAAGTGTTCTATATACAGGTAGTCCTTGACTCATTTAGTGACCAAAGTTACAATGGCACCGAAAAAAAGTGACTTAGGACCATTTTTCACACTTATGACCTTTGCAACATACCCGTGTTTACGTGATCAAAATTCAGACACTTGGCCATTGACTCGTATTTATGACGGTTGGAGTGTCCCGGGGTCACGCGATCCCCTTTTGCGACCGTTTGATCAGCAAAGTCAATGAGGAAGCTGGATTCACTTAAGGACCGTGTGAGTAACAATTGCCGTGATTCGCTTAACAACTAGGGCTAGAAAGGTCGTGAGATGGGGCAAAACTCACTTAACAAATTTCTTGCTTAGCAACATAAATTTTGGGCTCAATTGTGGTCATAAGTCGAGGACTACCTGTATTAATATTCTATCTAGGCCCGTGAGGGCGAATTTATGGCACACGTGCCACAGCTGGCACACGGAGCCATATATGTGGGCACGCGAGCATTGCCCTAGCTCAGTTCCAGTGTGCATGCATGAACCAGTCAGCTGATTTTTGGGCCTTCCGGGCCCACCGGAAGTCGGGAAACGGGCCATTTCTGGTCTCTGGAGGGCCTCCATGGAGGTGGGGAAGGCTGTTTTCGCTCTCCCCAGACTCCTAGAAAGTCTCTGGAGCCTGGGGAGGGCGAAAAACGGGTCTTCTGGGCCCACCGGTAAACTTTTTGCCGTCGCGTGCCAAAAGCGGGGGAACGCAGGGGTGGCATTGAATTATCGGTGTGGGCACGAGCGCGCATGACCCCCCCACGCTCCCCACGTTTTGGCACGCAACGGAAAAAAGGTTAGCCATCCCTGTTCTAGGCCATTTATGAGATTAGAGATGATAAAATTACAGATTAGAGGTGATGTTATAATTATTACATCCTGCTTTCTTTTTGAACAATTCAAGGGAACGCACATAATGTTCCCTCTTATTTTTCCCCACAACAACAACCTTGTGAGGTAGGCTGAGGTGACAGGCACCCTGACAGTTTCCCTGCCTAATGGAGAACTAGTTACAACACACCTTCCCTCGGGGCTGCTTAGGACTGATTCCAAATTCTGATAGCTTAAATTCCACCCCTGGGATCATATGATTACATGTCAGCAGCTCAGCAACTGCCCTGCAGTTACAGCCTTTTGCAGTCTCACGTTAATCATGATTTGGCCGGAAACCAACGTTTGTATCCAGTTTCCAGCAATAAAAAAAAAAAAGGATGCTGCAGGCAATGGATTCACTTAACGACTACGATGTTTGCTTAATGACCACAGCTTTTACTTTACAACCGTGGCGTTCACTTAACAACCAGTGTTAAAAAAAAAAAACCGGTCACCAAAATGGACATGGTGACTTGTTTAATGACCGGCGTGAGTATGAGTCTGGGCTTGATGAATGGTCGTAAACAGAGGACTCCCTGTAAAACGAGCAGTGCAAAAGAGCGAGAATGACCAGAACGGGAAGAAAAAAAGGGAAATAGAGATCGTCATGCAGGAGGAGTATTGCCTAATGGTTGGAGCATGGTTGAAGGATGCCTCTTACCTCTTCAGCCACCTGGTCCCAATTCATCCGGAGTATGTACGTGATGGAACAGATGCAGGGGATCAGGGTGCAAATCAGCATGCCCAGCCAAAACCCTAGGAAAAGACCAAGCTGAAAAATCACAACGTCCTCAACTTATGACCATTCACTTAGCGGCCGTTTGAAGTTTACAACGGCGCTGAGAAAACGGATTTAAAAATGCTTCTCGCGTTTATGATGCTTACAGCATCCTGAGGTCACGTGATTGCCATTTGCGACTTTCCCAGACGAGCTCACTTAATGACCATCACGATCTTGGACACAGGTAGTCGTCCTTGACTTATAACCGTTTGTTTACTGACCGAAGTGACGACGGCACCAAAAAAAGTGACTTAGGGACCGTTTTTCACACCTGTGACCCCTTGTGACATCCTCGTGGTCAGGTGATCAAAATTCAGACTCTTGGCAACTGACTCATATTTATGACGGGTTGCAGCGTCCCGGGGTCACGTGATCGATCCCCTTTTGCGACCTTCCGACAAGCAAAGTCAACGGGGGAAGCCCGATTCACTTAACAACCGTGCCTCTAACTTAACAACTGCAGCGATTCACCTAACAACGGGGGCAAGAAAGGTCGCAAAACGGGGCAAAATTCACTTAACAAATTTCTCACTTAGCAACAGGAATTCTGGGCTCCATTGCGGTTGTAAGGACTACCTGTGGTGGCTCACACCGACACTGATAATGTCGTTGGTGTTGAGTACAAAACAATGAATACCAGGACAAAAATTTGGCATCAAAATGCGTTGAATACCGAATTTGTTGAGTTTCAAAGCAGTTGAGTAGCCAGGTACCACTGTATTAGTTACATAGAGGTAGTCCTTGACTTACGACTGATTGCTTGGCGCTCGTTCAAAGCCGCTAAGTGGAAATGAAGAATGGCCTTGCATTCTGAAGACGTTTCGCTTCTCATCCAAGAAGCTTCTTCCGCTCTGGTGGGGAACGGAAGGATTTATGTTCCTTGCAGATAGCTGGTCATTTGCATCCTTTTAGAGCAGGGATGGCTAACCTTTTTGCCGTCGTGTGCCAAAAGCGGAGGTAGTGCCCACACCCATAAGTCAATGCACCCAGTCCCCCCACGCATGAGTGTGTGACCCCCCCCCACTCTCCCCCCTGCTTTTGGCACGCGATGGCACCGTTTCCCGACTTCCGGTAGGCCCATTTTTTTGCCGTCCCCAGGGACCAGAGCCTGGGGAGGGCTAAAACAGCCTTCCCCATTCCCCCGGAGGCCTGACTTCCGGTGGGCCCGGTAGCCCATTTTTTTGCCATCCCCAGGGACCGGAGCCTGGGGAGGGCTAAAACAGCCTTCCCCATTCCCCCGGAGGCCCTCCGGAAGCCCAGAAACAGCCCATTTCCCAACTTCCGGTGGGCCCGGTAGGCCCATTTTTTGCCGTCCCCAGGGACCGGAGCCTGGGGAGGGCTAAAACAGCCTTCCCCATTCCCCCGGAGGCCCTCCGGAAGCCCAGAAACAGCTCATTTCCCGACTTCCGGTGGGCCCGGTAGGCCCATTATTTTGCCGTCCCCAGGGATCGGAGCCTGGGGAGGACTAAAACAGCCTTCCCCATTCCCCCGGAGGCCCTCCGGAAGCCCAGAAACAGCCCATTTCCCGACTTCCGGTGGGCCCGGTAGGCCCATTTTTTGCCGTCCCCAGGGACCGGAGCCTGGGGAGGGCTAAAACAGCCTTCCCCATTCCCCCGGAGGCCCTCCGGAAGCCCAGAAACAGCCCATTTCCCGACTTCTGGTGGGCCCGGTAGGCCCATTTTTTGCTGTCCCCAGGGACCGGAGCCTGGGGAGGGCTAAAACAGCCTTCCCCATTCCCCCGGAGGCCCTCCGGAAGCCCAGAAACAGCCCATTTCCCGACTTCTGGTGGGCCCGTTAGGCCCATTTTTTTGCCATCCCCAGGGACCGGAGCCTGGGGAGGGCGAAAACAGCCTTCCCCATTCCCCCGGAGGCCCTCCGGAAGCCCAGAAACAGCCCATTTCCCGACTTCCGGTGGGCCCGGGAGGCCCATTTTTTTGCCATCCCCAGGGACCAGAGCCTGGGGAGGGCTAAAACAGCCTTCCCCATTCCCCCGGAGGCCCTCCGGAAGCCCAGAAACAGCCCATTTCCCGACTTCCGGTGGGCCCAGTAGGCCCATTTTTTTGCCGTCCCCAGGGACCGGAGCCTGGGGAGGGCTAAAACAGCCTTCCCCATTCCCCCGGAGGCCCTCCGGAAGCCCAGAAACAGCTCATTTCCCGACCCGAAAATCAGCTGGCCAGCGCACACACATGCGTGCTGGACTGAGGTAAGGCAACACTCGCGTGCCCACAGATATGGCTCCGTGTGCCACCTGTGGCACCCATGCCATAGGTTCGCCATCACGGTTTTAGAGAGTCCTTGAGGCCACTTGGAGGTTTCTCTGTGTCCTCAGGGTCACAGACAAACCTCTGGAACTGCTGAAAGGACTGTGTTGTAGAAGGCTCCACACCCATTTACACTACTCAGGTGACCCAGAGGACACAGATCAACCTCCGAAGTGGCCTCAACGACCCTCTAAAAGGATGCAAATGACCAGCTGTCTGCAAGGGGTCTCAATCCTTCCATTCCCCACCATCCCGTTAGAACGGAAGAAGCTTCTTGGATGAGAAGATGTAAAGAGCCTGTAGCACAGTGGACTAAAGCACCCTGTTATTAAGACCAGCTGCCTGCAATTACTGTAAGTTCGAATCTCGCCAGGCTCAAGGTTGACTCAGCCTTCCATCCCTTCAAAGGTAGGTGAAATGAGGACCCCCAGATTGTGGGGGCAATAAGCTGACTGTATAAATATACAAAAGTATGAAGGCTATTGCTTAACGCATTGTAAGCCGCCCTGAGTCTCCGGAGAAGGGCGGCATATAAATCAAATTTAAAAAAAAAAAAAAAAAAGAAAAGAAAAGAAGTGAAACATCCTCAAAGAAGAACAAAGAATTTGCAGTTGCCTCCTGAAAAAAACACCTTTGGGACGACTTGCATCCTGGTTTTGAAGTTGTGATGTTGTCGTCTATGTTGTCCGTCCGTTTCCCCCCCCCCCCCCCCCTCGGTCACATTTCCATATTTTGGGCAACTGGTCCACTTTTGAAGAGTCCCATGATCACCTGACCAATGATTTGTGAGATTTTCCCCTCAAAACCAGCATTTATTTCCGTTCGCTCCCCTTCGCAAACAGTGACTTTGCTTAACAGCCACTGTGGAAAAGATGGTAAAATCAAAGCGGCCTGTTTTATGACCGTCACAACTCGCAACCCTAATTGTAGGGCTCAATTATGGTCGTAACTACTTATCGCCATGCCACTCTCTGCTCAATGCCAGTACCTATCATGCCAATTTTGGCTACGAAAAGGAGCACAACCCCCAAGGGCAGGCCTACAGCGTAGTAGCCCAGCATGTTGAAAATTGCGCCTAGTTTCTGCCTTCCGGTGCCACGCAGCACCCCGGCAGTTGTAGCCTGCAAGAGACGAAAAGAAGGATGGGTTACAAGAGGCCTTGTGAACCTCTGCAAATTGAAGGTGTGTGGACTTCAACTCCCAGAATTCCCACTGTGCTGATTGAGGAATTCTGGGAGGGGAAGTCCACCCCTCTTAAAGCACGCTGGCTGGGGGATTCTGGGAGTGGAAGTCCACCCCTCTTAAAGCATGCTGGCTGGGGAATTCTGGGAGTGGAAGTCCACCCATCTTAAAGGATGCTGGCTGGGGGATTCTGGGAGGGGAAGTCCACCCCTCTTAAAGCATGCTGGCTGGGGGATTCTGGGAGCGGAAGTCCATCCATCTTAAAGGATGCTGGCTGGGGGATTCTGGGAATGAAAGTCCACCCCTCTTAAAGCAGGCTGGCTGGGGAATTCTGGGAGTGGAAGTCCACCCCTCTTAAAGCATTGCTGGCTGGGGGATTCTGGGAGGGGAAGTCCACCCCTCTTAAAGCACGCTGGCTGGGGGATTCTGGGAGTGGAAGTCCACCCATCTTAAAGGATGCTGGCTGGGGGATTCTGGGAGTGGAAGTCCACCCCTCTTAAAGCATGCTGGCTGGGGGATTCTGGGAGTGGAAGTCCACCCATCTTAAAGGATGCTGGCTGGGGGATTCTGGGAATGAAAGTCCACCCCTCTTAAAGCAGGCTGGCTGGGGAATTCTGGGAGTGGAAGTCCACCCCTCTTAAAGCATTGCTGGCTGGGGGATTCTGGGGTGGAAGTCCACCCCTCTTAAAGCATGCTGGCTGGGGGATTCTGGGAGTGGAAGTCCACCCATCTTAAAGCATGCTGGCTGGGGGATTCTGGGAGTGGAAGTCCACCCCTCTTAAAGCAGGCTGGCTGGGGAATTCTGGGAGTTGAAGTCCACCCCTCTTAAAGCATGCTGGCTGGGGGATTCTGGGAGTGGAAGTTCACCCATCTTAAAGCATGCTGGCTGGGGGATTCTGGGAGTGGAAGTCCACTCATCTTAAAGCATGCTGGCTGGGGGATTCTGGGAGTGGAAGTTCACCCATCTTAAAGCATTGCTGGCTGGGGAATTCTGGGAGTGGAAGTCCATCCCTCTTAAAGCATTGCTGGCTGGGGAATTCTGGGAGTGGAAGTCCACTCATCTTAAAGCATGCAGGCTAGGGAATTCTGGGAGTGGAAGTCCACCCCTCTTAAAGCATGCTGGCTGGGGAATTCTGGGAGTGGAAGTCCACTCATCTTAAAGCATGCTGGCTGGGGAATTCTGGGAGTGGAAGTTCACCCATCTTAAAGCATGCTGGCTGGGGGATTCTGGGAGTGGAAGTCCACTCATCTTAAAGCATGCAGGCTAGGGAATTCTGGGAGTGGAAGTCCACCCCTCTTAAAGCATGCTGGCTGGGGAATTCTGGGAGTGGAAGTCCACCCCTCTTAAAGCATGCTGGCTGGGGAATTCTGGGAGTGGAAGTTCACCCATCTTAAAGCATGCTGGCTGGGGGATTCTGGGAGTGGAAGTTCACCCATCTTAAAGCATGCTGGCTGGGGAATTCTGGGAGTGGAAGTCCACTCATCTTAAAGCATGCAGGCTAGGGAATTCTGGGAGTGGAAGTCCACCCCTCTTAAAGCATGCTGGCTGGGGAATTCTGGGAGTGGAAGTCCACTCATCTTAAAGCATGCTGGCTGGGGAATTCTGGGAGTGGAAGTCCACCCATTCCACCCCACACCAGACTGCTTTTACATACCCCATTAAGGCATGGTTTGGTCATGGGTGGTTTACTAAAGAAACCACAGGTGCCCCCCATAATCCTAAAACATTTGAGGTTGCCAGAGCTGAACCTTAAATTTAACCCTATTCAGGCCAGTGGAAAGAAGTGAGAAAGAAAAGGACTCACACAAAGGGCTTCAAACAGATGGAAGGCTATGTAGACGGGCATCACATATGCCACGAGATCAACCACTTCTCTGTTTTGGACAAAATAGATAAAAACCATCATCAGCACCGACCTCCTCTAAGTCAGGGGTGTCCAATTTTGGCAACTTTAAGACCTGTGGATTTCATCACTGGAATTTTTCAATAAGAGACTAGACTGCCATCTGTCAGAATTGGTGTAGGGCCGGGGGGTTGGACTAGATGACCTACAAGGTCCCTTCCAACTCTGTTAATTTGTATCTAACGCCTAGAATTCTAGGAACTGAAGTCCACAGATATTAAAGTTGCAAAGACTGGACACCCCTGATTTTGTTGCCCTACACACACACACACACACATATATATATTACAAACTATTCTAAAAATACGGGTTCCAAGTATATTTGTAAAGGAAGAAGCAGACATTCTGCGAACTCCGGAACTAAAATAATTAAAATTTTATTCTACTAAGCTTTCGTCAGCCATCTGCTGACATCGTCAGAGTATTAAACTACTATTACAGAGATCTCTCCCTAAAATGGTAGTTTAATACTCTGACGATGTCAGCAGATGATTGATGAAAGTTTAGTAGAATAAAATGTTAATTATTTTAGTTCCGGAGCTTGCAGAATGTCTGCTTCTTTGTTTATATCTATATCTATATCTATATCTATATCTATATCTATATCTATATCTATATCTATATCTATATCTATATCTATATCTATATCTATATCTATATCTATATCTATATCATCTATATCTATCTATTTACCTATCTATCTTTCTATCTCTCATTTATTTCTCATTTATCTAACTATATTATATCTATCTATCTATATCTTACAACAGTTCATTTAGTGACCATTCAAAGTTACAACAGCACTTTAAAAAGGGACTTATGACTATGTTTCACACTTATGACAGCCGTTGCAGCATCCCCGCGGTGACGGTCATGTAATCAAAATTCAGACCATTGGCAACTGGTTCGTATTTATGACGGTATGCAGTGTCCCGGGGGGGGGGGTCACGTGATCCCCTTTTGCGACCTTCCGAGAAGTATGAGGAAGTCGGATTCACTTAACAACTGTGTGACTAACTGAACAACTGCAGTGAATCACTTAACGACTGGGGCGAGAAAGGTGGGAAAACGGGGGGGGGGGGGGAACCTCACTTAACTGTCTCGCTTAGCAACAGAAATTTTGGGCTCCACTGTGATCGTAAGTCAAGGATAAGTCAATAATGGAACAGTTAGTCCTTGACTTACGACGGGTTACGTAGCAACCATTTGAAGTTACATCAACCCCACCCGTGTCATATGACTAGGTAACCCCCCTGAATTTACACCCATATGCTGTAAATAAATCAGCTTTTTCGTTGCCATTGTAAGTTCAAACGGTCACTAAACAAATAGTGGTAAGTCAAGGACAACCTGTATTTACAAGATACCCTCAGGGCCTGAGGGGTTCACTCCAGATTGTCACACTTACTTTTCACTGGTGAAAATGTACGCCAAGACATCTTTTGAGGCTATCAACACAACACACATCAGAAGGACGAATCCCACTGGAGGAAAAAAACAGGGAGAAAAGAATTGAAGCAATCTGAGATAAATTTTATTTATTTATTCAGCTTATATCATAATCATAAGTTTATTTGTCAAGCATCTATAAGATAACAGGTAAAAGTACAAACATAATTGGAATACATGAAAAGAGTAAGTAAAAAAGGAATATTAGGACAGGGACGGTAACAGGGGTGAAATGCTCCCGGTTCGGACCGGATCGCCCGATCCGATAGCGATGATGGTGGGTGGTTCGGAGAACCGGTAGTAAAAATCCCTGCGCTTCCCCCTCATGCCCAGCTGAGCCGCGCGATCATCAGAGGCTGTTCCTTTTTTTTTACTTTTGAAAGCATTTTTTCTACAACCTCTTCGACCAAAAAAATACTTTTAAAAGTAAAAAAAAAAAAGGCTCTGATGATCGCGCGGCTCATCTGGGATCGTCAGAAGCTTTTAAAAGCATTTTTTTCCTGAAAAAAAAAAATGCCTTTAAAAGCCTCTGGCGATCCCAGCTGAGTTGCCTGATTGTCAGAGCCTTTTAAAAGCATTTTTTAACAACCTCTTCAGCTGAAGAGGTTGTAGGAAAAAAAAATGCCTTTAAAAGCCTCTGACGATCCCAGCTGAGTTGCCTGACCGTCAGAGGCTTCTAAAAGCATTTTTTTCTGCAACCTCTTAAGATGGTAGAAAAAATGCTTTTAAAAGTTAAAAAAAAAAAAAAAAGTTGGCCACGCCCACCCAGTCACATTACCCTCCGCCACCACCAAGCCACGCCCACAGAACCGGTAATAACAAATTTTAGATTTCACCCCTGGACGGTAGGCACGCCGGTGCTTATGCATGCCCCTACTGTCAACAGTAGACAGTTTAAGGTTAAAGTTTTGGGGGTTTGGGGAAGAAACTACATGCTACATGCTACATGCTATATGCTGCCGATCATGCTACCCAGAGCATTAGAAAGAGAGATACTAAGAAATATTACAGCAAGATCAATTATTATACCAGGATGGGCCTCTATGACCCCTTTACGACCTGTGGACTTCAACTCCCAGAATTCCTGAGACAGCCAACATGGTTGACTGTCTCGGGAATTCTGGGAGTTGAAGTCTACAGGTCGTAAAGGCTCCATAGAGGCCTACCGCTGTGTTATACTATGCTCCCTACTCAGAAAGGCCTACAAAAGTCAAGATGGTATCAACGATGATGGGACTGAAGCCCCATCATTTCTTCATGTTCAATGCCTGTATATATAGCGTTGGGTTTTAGATGTTGGACGCCATCTTGACTTCTTTGACCATCCTGGACATTTCTGCCCTTTTTACTACCGGTTCTGGGGGTAGTGGCTTGGTGGGCGTGGCATAGCTTGGTGGGTGTGGCTTGGTGGGCATGGCAGGGGAAGGATACCGTAAAATCTCCATTCCCACTCTACTCCAGGGGAAGGATACTGTAAAATCTCCATTACGTCCCCAATCCAGGGGAAGGATACTGCAAAATCTCCAATCCCAACTTATTCCAGGGGAAGGATACTGTAAAATCCACATTACGTCCCCAGTCCAGGGGAAGGATATTGCAAAATCCCCATTTCTTCCTGATCAGCTGGGACTTGGTAGGCAGAGAATAGATGGGGGCGGGGCCAGTCAGAATTTTTACTACTGGTTCTACGATAGTAAGAACTACTACCAAACTACTCAAAATTTCCGCTACCGGTTCTCCAGAACAGGTCAGAACCTGCTGAAACCCACTTCATATATATATATATACACCTATTAAGATAGATAATACCTATTATTAGGAGATTCCGCCGTGCCCTTAAAACTTTCTTTTTTCAGCAAGCCGGGCTGGTTTAACATATTTTTTAACATATTTTTAAATATTTTTAATTGGTTTTTTATCTTAAATTGGGGCCAAATTAATATATATCCTTTTAATTGTTTTTAATGTTTGTATTGTATGTTTTTATCTGGCTGTACACCGCCCTGAGTCCCTTGGGAGAAGGTGCGGTATATAAATTCAAAATAAAATAAAATAAAATAAAACAAATTATATATATATATATATATATAACCCCAAAAAGTGTATCATATGATGGATATAGGTAGTCCTCAACTTACGACCACAGTTAAGCCTAAAATTTCTGTCGCTAAGCGAGATAGTTGTTCAGGGAGGTTTGCCCCATTTTCTGATCTTTTTTTTGCCATGGTTGTTAAGTGAATCAGTTCAGTTGTCCGGTTAGTAACACGGTTGTGAAGTGAATCTGGCTTCCCCATTGACTTTCTTTGCCAGAAGGTCGCTAAATGACCCCCGGGACGCTGCGACCGTCATAAATATGAGTCGGTTGCCAAGCATCTGAATTTGGATCACGTGGTCCACAGGGGTGCTGCAACGGTCATAAGTGCAAAACAACAGTCTTCGATCCCGTTTTTCAGTGCCGTTGTATCTTCCGTCACTGAACAAATGGTTGTAAGTCGAGGATTTCCTGTATATACAATTTCTGCTCATCTTAAAGTCACCAAGGTTGAGAAATTGCAAAGAAGAGCAATTAAGAAGTCTGGAGACTAAAACGTACGAAGAACAGTTGCAGGATTTGGGTTTGCCCAGTCTAGACAGTCACTTATGTGCATGCGACTCCCCCGTGCTCCCCCTGCTTTTGGCACGGTGGGCCCAGTAGGTCCGTTTTTCGCCCTCCCCAGGCTCCAGAGGCTTTCTTGGGGGTGGGACCGGAAGTCAGGAAACATGCCGTTTCCGGCCTCCGGGGTGGGGGATGAGGAAAGCCTTTGGAGCCTAGAAAGCCTCCGGAGCCTGGGGAGAGCAAAAAACAGGCCTTCCGGTCCCACCGGAAGTTGGCAAACAGGCTATTTCCGGCCTCTGGGGGAGTGGGGAAGGCCATTTTCACCCTCCCCAGGCTCTTAGAGAGCCTCCGGAGCCTGGGGAGAGCAAAAAACAGGCCTTCCGGTCCCACCGGAAGTTGGCAAACGGGCTATTTCCGGCCTCTGGGGGAGTGGGGAAGGCCATTTTCACCCTCCCCAGGCTCTTAGAGAGCCTCCGGAGCCTGGGGAGAGCAAAAAACAGGCCTTCCGGTCCCACCGGAAGTTGGCAAACGGGCTATTTCCGGCCTCTGGGGGAGTGGGGAAGGCCATTTTCACCCTCCCCAGGCTCCTAGAAAGCCTCCGGAGCCTGGGGAGAGCAAAAAACAGGCCTTCCAGTCCCACCGGAAGTTGGCAAACGGGCTATTTCCAGCCTCTGGGGGAGTGTGGAAGGCCATTTTCACCCTCCCCAGGCTTCTAGAAAGCCTCCGGAGCCTGGGGAGAGTGAAAAACGGGCCTGCGGAGGCCCTCCCACCGGAGCTGAGCTAGGGCAACGCTCATGTGCCCACCGATATGACTCTGATATGATATCTGAAATGGTGTAGATGTCAGCACGTCAAGATGCATTTATCCTAGTGCTGACATGAGAAGGAGAACGCAAGTGTCTGCAACGGGACGGTTGCCTTTCACCTACTTATTTTAGCTGGAGATAATGTCCCCTAGGAGATGGATAGGAGGGAGGAAATTCCTTTGAGCTGGAGCAGTAGATTAGGGGTGAATGATTGGGAAGATGGCCAATGAATGCAGAGGAGTAGGGGAAGGAAGAGGAGGGATTTTGGGGCAGCACGGCAGTGCTGGCTGCATGGAGTCAGTACACTGACTCCATGTTGCCGTGCTAAATAAAATGGAAGCTTGTTTCAAAAAAGACTTTGTTTGAGACGCAATTTATTTGAAGACGGCCTGAAAACCTGACAGTAGGTCTGTGATGGCGAATCTATGGCACGCGTGGCAAAAGTGGCACCTCTTCGGGCACGCGAGCCATCGTTCCTTGCCCTTCCGGGTTCCGGCGTGCCGGCCAGTTGGTCACCGAAAAGATGATCTTCCGGTTTCCAGCGCACACATCCACACCGGCCACCTGGTCTTCCAGTTTCTTGTGCGCATGCGTGTGTGAGGAGCATGTGCCTGATGGAAATCGGAAGATCATATTCCTGGCACATGCATGCGCACCAGGTGGCTACTCTTCCTGTTTCTGGCATGCACATGAATTCTGAAACGCTGGTGTCAGCGCCTTAGCGCTGGCATAGAGAGGAGAGAGATAATTTCTGAACTTTTGCCTGCTAAATCCCTTTGAAGTCGGGTTGTCGTGGAAATGAGGAGCGGGGAGACATTCCTGGGAAATGACATGACAAGAAGTCTGGAGAACGACTTGGAAGATAGCCAATGAGAAGCAGAGAATTGGGGATCGGAAAGGGAGGGATTGGGGGGCAAAAGGTCAGTCTTGTCCGCATCAAGTCATGATCCGGTGGCTGTGCTCAATTAAAGAAAAGATTTCCTTAAAGATTGGCAGATTGGAAATTCATTTATTTTGAGATAGCATCGAAGTCTGACAGCTGGTTTATGTTTCCCATGGATTCTCTTCAGAAATGGGTTTCAGCAGGTTCTGACCAGTTCTGGAGAACCGGTAGCGGAAATTTTGAATAGTTCGGAGAACCGGTAGTAAAACTTCTGACTGGCCCCGCCCCCATCTATTCTCTGCCTCCCGAGTCCCAGCTGATCGGGAGGAAATGGGGATTTCGCAGTATCCGTTCCCCCGGAGTGGGGTGGGAATGGAGATTTTACAGTATCCTTCCCCTGCCACGCCCACCAAGCCACAAACACAGAACCGGTAGTAAACTTTTTTCAAACCCACCACTGATTCTCTTCTTTCTATCGGCCCCAGATTGATACCTGTGCAAAATATGGCGACTACAGAAGACTTGCGGGCTTCTTGCCCCTTCCCGGCTCCTAAGGCGTTGCCCACTCGGACGCTGGTGGAGGCCCCGATCCCAAAGGGAATCTAAAACGGACAAAAGGAAGAGAGAGATCTGGTGAGATGCCCGTTCAGTTCCTGCCTTAGTAAAATCCTCAACCACCTGGATTGATTGGTTGATTTTTTGATATACCCAGAGTGGGATGGAGCCCATTAAATGGCTTGGCCAAAACGGTGCTTTTTTCAAGAGGCAACTGGAATTTCTTGTTTTTTCTTTTGAAGACGTTTCTCTTCTCATCCAAGAAGCTTCTTCAGCTCTGACTGAATGGTGGGGGACAGAAGGATTGATACTCCTTGCAGACAGCTGGTCATCTGCATCCTTTTTAGAGGGTCGTTGATTGAATTATTTTATTAATTTGTTATTTTTTTAAAATTATTTTACTATTATTTAAAATATTTAAAATATTTTACTATTTTTACTTTTTATATGATGTTTTTATACCATGTAAAAACATCATATGAATGTAAGCTGCCTTGAGTTGCAACAATATAAATTTTCTAAAATGATAATAATAAAAAAATACCCTATAGGTAGTCCTCGGTTTACCACCATTCGTTTAGTGACCGTTTGACGTTCTACAAGGACCCTGAAAAAAGGGACGTACGACCGTTTTTTCACACTTACGACCACTGCAGCATCCCCGATGGTCACGTCATCAAAACGCAGATGGATTGGCAACTGACTCGTATTTATGATGACTGCAGTGTCCCGTGGTCACGTGATCCCCTTTTGATGGGGAAGCTGGATTCACTTAACAACCGTTTTATTAATTTAATAACTGCAGTGATTCGCTTAACAGCTGTGGCAAGGCAGGTTGTAAAAAAGGGCAAAACTCACTGAACAACTGTCTTACTTCGCAATGCAAATTTCGGGTTCCTTTGTTGCCGTAAAGCGAGGACTTCCTGTATGGACGGCACAGATAGTTTAGCGACCATAATTGGTCATTCAGCAAAACATTGCTCAGCGGAACTGCGACTGTGCTTTTGATCCGACTTCCACTTTCTTTTGGTTTGTAGACCAGCGAACGTCATAAATGTGAGGACTGGTTGTAAAGTTGTTGTTTTTTCATGCTTGTAGATGTGAACCTTCAATAAATGAGGCAGTTGTTTAAAGAGGACTATAGGTAGTCCTTGACTTGCGACCACATTGTGAACTTTGGTCGCTAAGTGATATGGTCGTTAAGTGAGTTGAACCTGATTTTATGACCATTTTGGGCGGTCCTTAAGTAAATCCTTCTTTCACCCTTTGACTTTGCTTGTTGGAAGCCGGCTGGGACCCACAGGACATTGTATCCGTCATAAATATGAGTCAGTTGCCAAGCTTCCGAATTTTGATCTCCTGTAATCGTGGGGAAAATGCTGCAAATGGTCGTAAGTGTGAGGACTGGTCGTAAGTTCCTTTTTTCCACGCCCTCATAAATTACACAGGGTCTCTAAATAAACAAGCATAAGTCAAACACCAACTATACCTGTATATCAGTTATAGCCAATGCAAAGCATAGGATGCACATAAAATGCAGGGAAATTTACATTTCGGTTTGCTAATTTGAGGTGTCTGCCAAGGAAGGTCGAAAAAGTCAAAATGGCAGACGTCCTGTTTTTGTGGTGATATGGCAGACGGGAAATGCTTACCATATAAGCTACTGTGGCGATTTCATAGATGACAGATTGCGCAGATAGATCCAGCACACTCAGGAGGCCTGACATTAAAAAAAATAATAATAACAGGAAAAGGGAAAAATAAATATTCAATGATGTCCTGAGGGAAGAGATCTAAAAAGGCAAGATGGCGGCTCAGCCGCCATCTTGGCTTTTTGGATCTCTTCCCTGAAGGCTCCTGCAAGGATTATGACAGGAAATCCCCAATGTACAACCACAATTGGAACCAGAATTCTGATGCTAAGCAGGACGGTTGCTAAGTGAGTCGCACTCACTTTTACAACCGTGTGGTCATTAAGTAAGTCTGGCTTCCCTCAGGGCTTGTTGGGAAGGGCGCAAGTGGAAATGACATCATGACCCTGGGATGCTGCAACCCTTGTAAATACAGGTAGTCCTCGACTTGCAACAGTTCATTTAGTGACCGTTTGAAGTTACAACGGCACTGAAAAAAAGTGACATGATTATTTTTCACATCTGTGACCGTTGCGACATCCGATCACAGTCACGCGATCAAAATTCAGGCGCTTGGCAAAGTGACTCCTATTTATGACGGTCGCAGCGTCCCGGGGGGGGTCATGTGATCCTCTTTTGCGACCGACTGACAAGCAACAGGTAAGCCAGGTTCACTTAACAACCGTGTGACTAATTGAAGAACTGCAGTGATTCACTTAACAACATGGGGCGAGAAAGGTAGTAAAAAATGGGGCAATTTCTCACTTAACAACCTAAATTTTGGGCTTGGTTGTGGTCATAAGTTGAGGACTACCTCTAGGGAAAAGGGCGTGTCCTGCCTTTTGGCCCCTCCCACACCCAGCCCTAGCTCCTCCCCCTGCCCACTCCTGACCTATCAGAAAGCTTCCAATTTCAAAAGTCCACCATTCAATGCAAATCATCAGCATGCTGGGAATCGCCAGCGACATGAAGAGACCCCATTCCTGCAGGCAATCCGTGGACCAACCTGGAAAAAAAAAAGGAAAATCACCTGAACAAGCCAGGATTCATGGTTTGGAAGCAAAGATTACATAACAAGAGGATGGTGGATTTTGAGTCTGGCACAGGAATGTCTCTAAAATGACTACAGGATAGATTCAAAATGCCATTTTTTTAAAAGCAGGACTAGAACTCACAGCCGCCTAGTGATTGGCCCAAAGTCACCCAGATAGCTTTCATGCCTAAGGCAGGAAGGACTAGAACTCACAGTTTCCTGGTGATTGTCCCAAAGTCAACCAGCTTGTTTTCATGCCTAAGGCAGGACTAGAATTCAGAGTCTCCTGGTGATTGGGCCAAAGTCACCCAGATACTGTCCTGTGCTAGGCAGGACTAGAACTCACTGCCTCCTGGTGATTGGCTGAAAGTCACCCAGCTGGCTTTCATGCCTAAAGTGGGACTAGAACTCACCATCCCCTGGTGATTGGCCCAAACTTAGCCAGCTAGCTTTAATGGCTAAGGTGGGACTAGAATTCACCATCTCCTGGTGATTGGCCCAAGTTACTTAATTTGCCTTTCATGCCTAATGCAGGACTAGAACTCACAGTTTCCTGGTGATTGTAACAAAGTCAATCAACTTGTTTTCATGCCTAAGGCAGGACTAGAATTCGGAGTCTCCTGGTGATCGGCCCAAAGTCACCCAGATACCGTCATGCGTTAGGCAGGACTTGAACTCACAGTCTCCTGGTCATTAGCCCAAAGTCACCCAGTGACTTTGGGCCAATCACCAGGAGACTGTGAGTTCTAGTTCCACTATAGGCATGAAAGCCGGCTGGGTGACTTTGGGCCACTCACTAGGAGACTGTGAGTTCTAGTTCCACTATAGGCATGAAAGCCGGCTGGGTGACTTTGGGCCACTCACTAGGAGACTGTGAGTTCTAGTTCCACTATAGGCATGAAAGCTGGCTGGGTGACTTTGGGCCACTCACCAGGAGACTGTGAGTTCTAGTTCCACTATAGGCATGAAAGCCAGCTGGGTGACTTTGGGCCACTCACTAGGAGACTGTGAGTTCTAGTTGTGCCTTAGGCATGAAAGCTGGCTGGGTGATTTTGGACCACTCACTAGGAGACTGTGAGTTCTAGTCCCGCCTTAGGCATGAAACCTATCTGGGTGACTTTGGGCTACTCACTAGGAGACAGTGAGTTCTAGTCCCACCTTAGGCATGAAAGCCAGCTGGGTGACTTTGGGCCACTCACTGGGAGACTGTGAGTTCTAGTCCCACCTTAGGCATGAAAGCCAGCTGGGTGACTTTGGGCCACTCACTAGGAGACAGTGAGTTCTAGTCCCACCTTAGGCATGAAAGCCAGCTGGGTGACTTTGGGCCACTCACTGGGAGACTGTGAGTTCTAGTCCCACCTTAGGCATGAAAGCCAGCTGGGTGACTTTGGGCCACTCACTAGGAGACTGTGAGTTCTAGTCCCACCTTAGGCATGAAAGCCGGCTGGGTGACTTTGGGCCACTCACTAGGAGACTGTGAGTTCTAGTCCCACCTTAGGCATGAAAGCCGGCTGGGTGACTTTGGGCCACTCACTAGGAGACTGTGAGTTCTAGTCCCACCTTAGGCATGAAAGCCGGCTGGGTGACTTTGGGCCACTCACTAGGAGACTGTGAGTTCTAGTCCCACCTTAGGCATGAAAGCCGGCTGGGTGACTTTGGGCCACTCACTAGGAGACTGTGAGTTCTAGTCCCACCTTAGGCATGAAAGCCGGCTGGGTGACTTTGGGCCACTCACTAGGAGACAGTGAGTTCTAGTTCCCCTCCCAGACTCCCATTGCCGACTTCTCAATTAGAGGATGCATTAGAGAGCCAGTTTAGTCTAGTGGTTAAAATATCAGGTTAGAAAGCGGAAGATGGTGAATTCTAGTTCCACCTTAGGCATGGAGTCACCCAAGTCTTAAAGTTGCCAGGGTTGGAGACCCCTGCCCTGGCTTTAAGGGTAGGGGGTCTCCTCACCTCCCCATGTTTCAACGTGAAGCTTCTTCCACTTGATGTAGAGAAAGAGGGCGATGGCTTGCGCATACTGAGCGATGGTGTTGGCCCACGCAGACCCCCTTTGAGGAAAGAAAAAAAAAAGATGCAAAATAGAAATTAGGGTGAATTTTTTTAAAAAAATTGCATTTGCGGGGTTTTTTGGGGTTCCGTTTTGTGAATATTGCTTTCAATTTTCTCCGCAGTGAATTTGATGGAGAGGAATTCCAATACAGACGGTCCTCGACTTACGACCCTTCATTTGTCCATTTGACGTCGCAACGGCCCTGAAAAAGTTGGCCTAGGATCCGTTCTCACACTTACGACGGTCAGAGTGTCTGCATGGCCCAAATCGGAGCGCTCGGCAACCGGCCTGCGTTTATGACAGGTGCAGCATTCCCAGGGACGTGGGCTGGCCATTCGTGACTTTCCCAGGGGTCCTTCCGGCAAGCAGAGGACATGGGAGAACCAGGAGCTGCTTAGTGACCATCTGATTCACTTAAGGACCACGGGCTTCACTTAACAACTGTGGCAGAAAAGGCTGCAAAATTAATGACCGCATCCAGTTCCAATTGTAGTCATAAGCCAAAGTTTATCTGTACAGGTAGTCCTTGACTTACAACAGTTCATTTAGTGGTCACAATTCAGATGTTTGACAACTGATTCACATTTATGACGGTTGCAGCACCCCGGGGTCACACCCTGGGATTCCATTTTGTGACTTTCTGACAAGCAAAATCAATAGGGAAGCCAGATTCACTTACTAATTTACTAATTTACTTACGTGTTACTAATTTATCAACTGCAATGATTCACTTAAGAACTTTGCCAAGAACGGTTGTAAAATGGGGCAAAAAACTCACGTAACAAATGTCTCACTTAACCACAGAAAACTTGGGCTCAATTGTGGTCGTAAGTCGAGGACTACCTGTAATCTCTGTTACTCCTTTAAATTATTATGTTTGCCATATATAGGCCATCCGCAACCGAGCCCAAAATTTCGGTTGCTAAGTGAGATAGTTTTTGTCCCATTTTACAACCTCTCTCATCACAGTCGTTAAGCGAATCACTGCAGTTATTCGGTTAGTGAC
>JAXLNS010000001.1:359747955-359907955 GCA_037215915.1 Pantherophis vulpinus | reverse complement strand
CATCCTGAATGCATAGATTGGGAGACATTTTAGAGAATATCTAGACCACTGTTTCTCATTTTAGCAAGTTTAAGATGTATGGACTGTAAAGGTAGGTCAAAGGTCGTAGTACCAGGCTAAGGGCAGCACACTGCCTTAGCTCATGCCTATGATCTCATTTTGGCTTTGATCTGTATTATCTCATCTCACCTAGAGAGGATGGCATCTTGAGAGGGGGGGTGAATAATTTGTCCAATTAGAACACTGTTGCTGCCCTGCCTTTTTGCCTGCCTGTAAAAACTGTATAAAAAATAAAGCTCTCTGCGAGAGCGGGAAAGACATCTTTGATCAGAGCAAAAGCCTGGACCTCTAATTTATTACAATGGATTTCAATTCCCAGAATTCCCCAGCCAGCTTGAAGTCCATACATCTTAAACTTGCTAACATGGAGAAGTAGATGAGTACTGCTCATTAGATGAGTACTGACCTTCTAACAAGCAAAGTTAAAATGTCGGGTGTTTTCCCGCGTCATTTAAAAGTCTGTTAGTTAAAATGCTATATATATATATATATATATATATATATATATATATATATGTATATATATATATATATATATATATATATATATGTAGGTCTTTGGTTATTCGGGTCTTCTCCCGCATAAAATTGGAAGTGTCTTGGCGACGTTTCGACGAAGTCTCATTCGTCATCTTCAGGCTGGTGTTTTCGGCTTCGTGCTTCTAGGAGCAATGTGCACGAAGCCAAGAACACCAGCCTGAAGATGACGAATGAGACTTCGTCGAAACGTCGCCAAGACACTTCCAATTTTACGTGGGAGAAGACCCGAATAACCAAAGACCTACATACAAACACCCGCGAAAACCTGAGAAAACATATATATATATATATATGTAAGTTTTCACGGGTATATATGTGTGTACGGTTAATATTTCGGGTTTCTTCCCGGGTAATTGTAAACATATCCTTAAAAGGGTAGTAGCGATGTTTCGATGGAACGAACGTTTCATAGAAAAACATCAGTTACGATCTCACAGTTTGTCCATAGGCACCAAGCCGAGAACATCAGCCAGAAGATGATGGATGCGATTCCATCGAAATCTCGCTACTACCCTTTTAAGGATATGTTTACAATTACACGAGAAGAAACCCGAAATATTAACTGTACACACACACACACACACACACACACACACACACACACGCATATATATATATGTGTGTGTAGGTCTTTGGTTATTCGAGTTTTCTCCCGCGTAAAATTGGAAGTGTCTTGGCGACATTTCGACGAAGTCTCATTCGTCATCTTCAGGCTGGTGTTTTCGGCTTCGTGCTTCTAGGAGCAATGAACGCTTTGTGCTTCTAGGAGCAATGAACGCTTTGTGCTTCTAGGAGCACGAAGCCGAAAACACCCGCGAAAACCTCAGAAAAAGCTGGAAACTTACAGGCAGTGCTGGGATAAAGATCATGACATAAACCTGGGTGAGCCTGGAAAGACACACAAAAAAAATGGCATTAATTTCCAATTATTCAATTCCGTGAACATGTTCATCGCAGTCTTAAAAAACTCATATATTTTGTTGTAGCCTCTTCGGGCACCACATTGTGAGCTCTAAGCGGCTTCTTTGAAGAAACGCTGTCTTGTGACATCCCTCAAAACTTTAAAGAATAAATACATATATATATATATATATTAAAAAGATATAAAAGTCTACTTAATTACATTCAAAAGGTCCAGTTTTGTGGGAAATTTTATGAGGGGATCATCTGATCTTGTGAAAGACTAGATATTTTGAATGGATGCTCTTTACTCGTTTTAGTTCTGAAAGAAGATCTTAATTGTTGTGAATCTTGAATGGATGTCCTTACTTGATTTGAATTTTGAGTGATTTCTTAATCGATGTGAAGTTTGCATAGTTTTCTTAATCGGTGTGAATTTTGAATGATGTTCTTAATTGATTTTAATTTTGAATGGATGTTCATTATAGATTTGAACTTTGAACCATTTTCTTAATTGATACGAATTTTGAATGGTTTCTTGAGGTGAATTTTAAATAGATTTCTTAATTAGAATATAATTCTTTTATTGGCCAAGTGTGATTGGACACACAAGGAATTTGTCTTTGGTGCATATGCTTTCAGTGTATATAAAAATAAAAGATACGTTTGTCAAGAATCATAAGATACAACACTTAATGATAGTCATAGGGTACAAATAAGCAATCAAATCATACTAAGAAACAATATAAATCGTAAGGATACAGCAACAAGTTACAGTCATACAGTCATAAGTGGGAGGAGATGGGCGATAGGAACGATGAGAAGATTAATAGTAATTGATGTGAATTTTAAAAGATGTCCTTAATTGATTTGAATTTTGAATGGAGGTTCATTATAGAGTTGAATTTTGAACCATTTTCTTAATTGATACAAATTTTGATGCTGTTTATTCATTTGGATTTTCAGTGATTTCTTAATTAACATGAATTTCGAATGCTGTTCTCAGTTGATGCCGGTTTTGAATTTTCAAAGAATAATCTTTACTCGATGTGAATTTTGAATGGATATTCTTTATGGAATAAAACTTCAAAGTGATGTTCTTAATAGATGTGAATTTTTAAGGGATGGTCTTTATTGATTTGAAAGATTAACACAGGCATTGGCTGTAGCAACCACAAAGCAAATTAAAAACAGCACATCAATTGTAATCACGGCTGGAGTTACAGTAATAGAGTTGGCAGGGACCTTGGAGGTCATCTAGTCCAACCCCCTGCTCACGCAGGAGAGCTATACTAGAGATTCGAACCGCCGAACTGCCAACCTTTCTGATCGACAAGCTCAGTGTCTTAGCCACTGAGCCACCTAGCCAGGCTATTGGAGTTGGAGGTGTGTGACAGGGTAGTCAAAAAATCAAGATGGCGCCGGAGACAATGGGATTCAAACCTTGTCTCTAATTCAGACGCCATCTTGATTTCAACTCCCAGAATTCCCCAACCAGGCCCTTCCAGCATGATACACAGCTAGTCCTCAAATTATGATCACAGTTGACAGAACACTTTTTTCAGTGCCGTTGCAATTTGAACGGCACTAAATGAACTGTTGTTAAGTCGAGGATTACCCGTAATTCTATCCCATCATCTTCAAAATTATTCCTTGTCTGGCCTTCAGGTGCCTTGGAAAATAGCTTGACCCCCTTCCTCCTCTCTGGGGCAGCCCCTCAAATATTGGAAGATGCTCTCCTGTCTCCCCTGGTCCTTCTCTTCACTAGACTAGCCATGTCTTCTGTCCATCTATGGTTCATTCAGATGTCTTTCTTTCTTTCTTTCTTTCTTTCTTTCTTTCTTTCTTTCTTTCTTTCTTTCTTTCTTTCTTTCTTTCTTTCTCTCTCTCTCTTTCTTTCCCTCCCTTCCACCTTCCTTCCCTCCCTCCCTCCTCCCTTCCTTCCTTCCTTTTGCTTTGGAAAATAGCTTGACCCCCTTCCTCCTCTCTGGGGCAGCCCCTCAAATATTGGAAGATGCTCTCCTGTCTCCCCTGGTCCTTCTCTTCACTAGACTAGCCATGTCTTCTGTCCATCTATGGTTCATTCAGATGTCTTTCTTTCTTTCTTTCTTTCTTTCTTTCTTTCTTTCTTTCTTTCTTTCTTTCTTTCTTTCTTTCTTTCTTTCTTTCTTTCTTTCTTTCTCTCTCTCTCTTTCTTTCCCTCCCTTCCACCTTCCTTCCCTCCCTCCCTCCCTCCCTCCTTCCTTCCTTCCTTCCTTTTGCTTTGGAGAATAGCTTGACCCCCTTCCTCCTCTCTGGGGCAGCCCCTCAAATATTGGAAGATGCTCTCCTGTCTCCCCTGGTCCTTCTCTTCACTAGACTAGCCATGTCTTCTGTCCATCTATGGTTCATTCAGATGTCTTTCTTTCTTTCTTTCTTTCTTTCTTTCTTTCTTTCTTTCTCTCTCTCTCTCTCTCTCTCTCTCTCTCTCTTTCTTTCCCTCCCTTCCACCTTCCTTCCCTCCCTCCCTCCTCCCTTCCTTCCTTCCTTTTGCTTTGGAAAATAGCTTGACCCCCTTCCTCCTCTCTGGGGCAGCCCCTCAAATATTGGAAGATGCTCTCCTGTCTCCCCTGGTCCTTCTCTTCACTAGACTAGCCATGTCTTCTGTCCATCTATGGTTCATTCAGATGTCTGTCTTTCTTTCTTTCTTTCTTTCTTTCTTTCTTTCTTTCTTTCTTTCTTTCTTTCTTTCTTTCTTTCTTTCTTTCTTTCTCTCTCTCTCTTTCTTTCCCTCCCTTCCACCTTCCTTCCCTCCCTCCCTCCCTCTCTCCTTCCTTCCTTCCTTCCTTTTGCTTTGGAAAATAGCTTGAGCCCCTTCCTCCTCTCTGGGGCAGCCCCTCAAATATTGGAAGATTATTATCCTGTCTCCCCTGGTCCTTCTCTTCACTAGACCAGCCAGGCCCAGTTCCTGCAACCGTTCATCGTATGTTTTAGCCTAAGGTGACCAGACGTCCCGCTTTTGGCGGGACAGTCCCGATTTTCAGCAATTTGTCCCGCGTCCCGCGGCGTTTCAAAAAAGTCCCGATTTTTCATTCTGCCTCTTGAGCCCCAGCTGATGGCTAGAAGAAAAAAAAACTGTTTAAACTCTTGCCCGGGGCTTCAAAGGGCCGCCCTACAGGCAATCAGTGTAAAGAGTTCCTGAAGCAGTTTTTTTTCCCCCTGCAAAACCGAAACCGAAACCAGGGTCTTTGGTGCAACGTGACAAAATGAGGCAGAGAGAGATTTATTTTTATTTTTATTTTTCCTCCCCAAAAAAGGTAGGTGAAAAACTGCAAACAATGGGAAATTTAGGAGGAGAGTTCAAGATTTTAAAACACAAAAGAAAAAAAAGCTGTATTTAACTAGGGAATTGTAATAATTGAGATACTATTAATTGTATATTGTGTTGAAAGCAGAAATGGTTAAGTTGTGGTTCAGAGGAATATATGGGGGAAATTATTTGGTTTATTATTATTGGTAAATATAATTAATTGATTTGTAAGAAATTGGATTGCATGGAAATAATTGGAATATTCATGTTCATATTGATTAATATACAAAAATTATAACTAATTGATTTATATTAAAATGTTGAATTTGTATTAAACAACTGTATTACATAATTACATAATTAAACAATGTGAGGATGGATATAAAAATAGATGATAATGGGAAGGGGTATAATGTAGAATAGAAGGGAAAAATTGAATTTGATTAAGATTAGAGATGAGGATGAAGGGTAATATTGGTTTTTTAAAAAAAATAGATGAATAAATATGGCAAAAAGGAAATATAGAAATTGTAAATTTAATTGAAGTGACTAAACACTGTTTAAATTTGTGAACCGGCCAAATACTCTGTTCAAAGAAAATAAATTGTATGTTTGTATGTGTGTTTCTAATTACTGCTATTTATTCATATTTGTTCTCTTTTATTCTTTAAAGTTTAACCATTCATTCTTTATCTTAATATCTTTATATTTGTTTGGGGTTGGCTTTCTTCCCTTTCATCTTTTTTATTGTACAGCAATCTTTCTCCTCAAACCTACCACCTCTCTCTTTTCTTTCCTTCTTACTTTCTCTTCCCCCCCTCTTCTTCTCCTCCCTACTTCCTCTTCCTTTCTCCTTCTCCTCCTCTCTTCCTCCCCCTCTTACCCTCACTCCTACTCTAATTTCCCTTCCCTTCCTTCATCCCTCTCTATTGCTGTATCCTTTTGTGCATATGGACTACTCAGAGGGCTGAAAAAGTTATTTTTGACTGGTCCTCGCACTTTTGACCAGTCCTTGAACTTACGACTGTCCTCACATTTTACGTTTTTTGCCCTATCTTGTCACCATGGTGAAGAGAAGCAGTTGTGAAATGAGTGACATGGTTGTTAAGAATGCTGCACGGGCATAAATGTGAGGATGGTCATAAGTGTGAGGACCAGTCAAAAGTGCGAGGACCTGTCAGAAATGACTTTTTTCAGCCCTCTGGTTAGTCCTTTTGTGCATATGGACTACTCAGAGGGCTGAAAAAGTTATTTTTGACTGGTCCTCACACTTTTGACCAGTCCTCGAACTTACGACTGTCCTCACATTTTACATTTTTGCCCTATCTTGTCATCATGGTGAAGAGAAGCAGTTGTGAAATGAGTGACATGGTTGTTAAGAATGCTGCACGGGCATAAATGTGAGGATGGTCATAAGTGTGAGGACCAGTCAAAAGTGCGAGGACCTGTCAGAAATGACTTTTTTCAGCCCTCTGGTTAGTCCTTTTGTGCATATGGACTACTCAGAGGGCTGAAAAAGTTATTTTTGACTGGTCCTCACACTTTTGACCAGTCCTCGAACTTACGACTGTCCTCACATTTTACATTTTTGCCCTATCTTGTCATCATGGTGAAGAGAAGCAGTTGTGAAATGAGTGACATGGTTGTTAAGAATGCTGCACGGGCATAAATGTGAGGATGGTCATAAGTGTGAGGACCAGTCAAAAGTGTGAGGACCTGTCAGAAATGACTTTCCAGCCCTCTGAGTAGTCCCTATACACATAGCCATGGCCACCCGGTCACATGACCAGCTAGCCACGCCCACCCAGTCACATGACCAGCTAGCCATGCCCACAAAATAAGCCACACCCACAATGTCCCTCTTTACCAATGTTAAAATCTGGTCACCTTATAATTTAGCCTCCAGGCCCCTAATCCTCTTCATTGCTCTTCTCTGCCCTGTTTCTAAAGTCTCAACGTCTTTTTTATAGTGTGGGGACCAAAACTGGGCACAGTCTTCTAGGTGTGGTCTTACTAAGGCTTTTATGGAGTGGTATTAGTACCTCCCTTGATCTCCTTTCTCACCTGGAAACTTCCGGATCCTGCCGGATCAGCAACAGAAGTTGTTCTGTGTTGATAAAAAATGCCCAGCATGGGAAACAGCAGAGGAGAAGAATCAGGATGCCTTGTTGGAGGATGGTACCCACCCGTTTCATATTCTTCCCGCCGTAAGTCTGGAAGAAGAAAGGGAAAGACCAAGGAAACGGGTTTATTGCAAAAAGCCTATCTACAGGAATCTTCTGGGCCAATGGTTAGCTTCGGCCAGGTTTGTTTGTGGCTATGTTAGGATGCTAGGCTGATTCCTGTTTTGACTCCACCTCCAGGATCTGTCAGTCCTCCTCCTACAGTCACCCTTTGATTGGTTATCTCTCCTCCTCCTCCTCCTCCTCCTCCTCCTCCTCCTCCTCCTCCTCCTCCTCCTCCTCCTCCTCCTCCGCCTCCTCCTTGCAAACCCCACTACTTTCTAGTACTGGTGGTGTTACCTAATCAGGCAATGAAACTGACAGCACTTCAAGCTGCATTTTACTCTAGTGCTGACATAAGAAGGAGAAGCGGAGGCGTCTGGAAAGGGACGTTTGACTTTTCACCTACTTATTTTCCCTGGAGATAATATCCCCTAGGAGATGGGATGGGAGGGGGGAAATTCCTTTGAGCTGGAGCAGTAGATTAGGGGTAGAGTGACTTGGAAGATGGCCAATGAGTGCAGGGGAATGGGGAACGGAAATGGAGGGTTTTGGGTCTGGAAGTCAGTGTTGGCTTTGATGGAGTCAGGTCTAGAATGTCGTGCTTAATAAATAGGAGTTTTTTTCATCAAAGACTTTGTTTGAAATGCAATTTATTTGAGACGACCTCGAATCCTGACAGAAACATTTGCACGAAAACCACCAAGCTCAGAGAGCACCAAGGATCCCACAGTTAAGCGATTTTATATAATTGTCTCAGGAGCGCCTTCAAACCATGTAATAGCAAAAGAGAATATGGAATCTCTTTTGCAGAAAATTAAAAATTCCACTCTTTTGGATTTTGAAGGGGGCTCCCTCAACCCCAGATTTAGCCCATCCTGAATAGAGAAAAAAATAAGGAAAATGGATTGTATTTTTTTCTTTCCGTATCTGGCAAACTCCGAGCTTGGACAGAAACTCCGCAGAATTTCCAATCCATGCTCGGCTGATTTCCAGGGCAAATCATGTTTCGCCATCCCCACATCGCCCCCCGCAAACCCAAACTGGCATTATGACCAGTGGTGAAATTCAATTTTTTTTACTACCGTTTCTGTGGGTGTGGCTTGGTGGGCGTGGCAGGGAAAGGATACTGCAAAATCTCCATTCCCACCCCACTCTGGGACCAAACAGAGGTGGTATTTGCCAGTTCTCCGAACTACTCAAAATTTTCGCTACCGGTTCTCCAGAACCTGTCAGAACCTGCTGGATTTCACTCCTGATTATGACCCACCTGAGATATTAATGTGTCACAAGCCGAGGACAGCCCAAAACCTATAGAAATGCCAGTCACGTTGATCACCTAAAAACAGGAAGAAAGAAAGAGGAGGAAAAATTTAGAAAACCCAGAGATTACCTACCTGTTGCTATTCTTATCCAAAATCATAAAAGGGAGATTATAAAAGAGGTTAAGTTTTAATCCCTCTTTTAATCCTAATATTAGTGCTCTATTTGTAAAATTTACATTTTAAACTCCAAGCTCGCCTTTTAATTTCCAACTGCAGCTACACCTTCATAGCAATAACACACTGCAGCTAGTCCTCAATTTACGACCACAACTGAGCTCAAAATTTCTTCCCCCCAATGTTTTATTTGTTTTATTTTATATAACATTAAGTTTCCATCAAATAGTGTGTGATCTGGGTACAGTTATTTTTAAACAATCATAATCCACATATTTGTTGTAGTATTCATCACAATAATATTAATAACATAATAATAACAATAATACTTAACATCATCTTCTTTAACAACTCTCCACATGAACCTTTCCTCTTTTTATGTCTCCTCTTTTCTAACTTCTGTCTCTATTGTATAGCCATTGATAAATTACATCCCATATCAAAAAATATTGTTTCTTCTTTATCCCTAATAGTGAGCGTTAATCTATCCATTTCTGCACATTCTAATATTTTCTTAATTATGTTCCCCTCTGACAGAATCTCATCATTTTTCCATTGCTGTGCAAATACAATTCTAGTTGCGGTTAGTATATGCAAAACCAGATATATAGTCTTTTTAATCATATTTTTCTTGTTGCTAAGCGAGACATTTGTTAAGTGAGTTTGGGGTTTCCTTGTGGTCTTCCATCCCAAGCAGAAACCACCAGGGCTGACTCTGTTTAACTTTTGGAGGTCACCCAATAGTCAGCTGGTATCTACCACCCGATGAAGATGGAGGGAGGGGGGAACACATGAAAAGGGAAACTCACCGCAATGGCAAGAGTGACGGATGCCAATTCAACCTTCCCCATGTGGCCGCAAAATATCGTGCTGACGACATGGATCATGAACACCAGGAGCTGAATCACCGTCTAAGGGAAAAAAAGGTGAGGAGAAGGCAGGTGAAGATTCGAAACTCTTCAAAGTGCCACCCAGAAGTGTGGTAGAAGCCACCATGTGAGTCCTGGAACATCTGGAGTCGTGCATCTTTAAGTTTCCAATAGGTTCAAATGGTGCAATAATAGCAATTTTAGTGTTCAGTTGTAGATTAGCAGTGTTTTTCAACTGAGGCGACTTTAAGATGGGTGGACTTCAACACCCAGAATTCCTCATAGCAAAGCATGTTGGCTGGGGAATTCTGGGAGTGGAAGTCCACCCTTCTTAAAGCATGCTGGCTGGGGAATTCTGGGAGTGGAAGTCCACCCCTCTTAAAGCATGCTGGCTGGGGGATTCTGGGAGTGGAAGTCCACCCCTCTTAAAGCATGCTGCCTAGGGAATTCTGGGAGTGGAAGCCCACCCCTCTTAAAGCATGCTGGCTGGGGGATTCTGGGAGTTGAAGTCCATCCATTTTAAAGCATGGCTGACTGGGGAATTCTGGGAGTGGAAGTCCACCCTTCTTAAAGCAGGCTGGCTGGGGAATCCTGGGAGTTGAAGTCCATCCATTTTAAAGCATGGCTGACTGGGGAATTCTGGGAGTTGAAGTCCACCCTTCTTAAAGCAGGCTGGCTGGGGAATTCTGGGAGTTGAAGTCCACCTTTCTTAAAGCATGGCTGAATGGGGAATTTTGGGAGTGGAAGTCCACCCCTCTTACAGTTTCCAAGGTTGAGAAACCCTGGATTAAAGTATTATAACCAAAAAATTCAAAGCTCAGTGATAGATTAAACTCATGCAATAACGCAGTTCAATACTGGGGCTTGAATCAGTTGTTCCAATCCCCCTAAATTTATCCATCTCTTTGCTTCCCCTTTAATCTCAAAAAGGAAATCTTAAATAATTAAGAAATAAAAGGCAATAAAATGTTTAAAAGAAGCCGCAGTTCACTAACGTTGGTCAAAATGCAACTCGGGCTAAAACTTTGCAGCCGAACAAAATTCTTAATTTTTGACCGTAATAGAACAGCTCTCGTCCTGCAATTTCTCTCCCAAGATTGCAGAATCGATCTACATTTCGATTGAGAGACGCTTGCTTCACACTGAGCATCAGGATAGGTCTCAGGTGTAAAATCTAACCTCAAATCGGAGCTGTATAATATATCCGTGGGCACACAAGCATTGCCCTAGTTCCAGCGTGCATGCGTATGCCAGCCAGCTGATTTTCGGGCGCTTCCGAGCCCACTGGAAGTTGGGAAACAGGCCGTTTCCGGCCTCCAGAGGGCCTCCGGAGGGCTCGGGGTGGGGTGGGGGAGGCCGTTTTCACCCTCCCCACGCTCCAAGAAAGCCTCTGGAGCCTGGGGAGGACGAAAAATGAGCCTACCGGGCCCACTGGTAACCTTTTTGCCGTCACGTGCCAAAAGCGGAGGGAGCGCAGAGGGCCACGTGCGCATGCGTGGGGGGGGGGAGGCAGGGTGCGGGAGGGGCATTGAATTATGGGTGTGGGCACGCGTGACCGCAACCCACCCCCACACTTCCCCCGCTTTTGGCACGTGACAGCAAAAAGGTTAACCATTGCTGCCCTATAGCATTCCAGAAAAATGGTTGTCCAATCTCTTCTTAAAAACTTCCAGTGTTGGAGCATTCACAACTTCTAGTGGCAAGCTGTTCCACTGATTAATTGTTCGCAGTGTCAGAAAAATTTCTCCTTAGTTCTAGGTTGCTTCTCTCCTTGATTATTTCCCATCCATTGCTTCTTGTCCTGCCTTCAGCTGCTTTGGAGAATAGCTTGACTCCCTCTTCTTTGGGGCAGCCCCTGAGATACTGGAAGACTGCTATCATGTCTCCCCTAGTCCTTCTTTTCATTAAACTAGACATACCCAGTTCCTGCAACCTTTCTTCATATGTTTTAGCCTCCAATCCTCTAATCATAGCAGCCCCTTAGATATTGGAGTTTAGTTGTCAAGAGCAGTTTGGTTGCCACGAAACCACAAACAGCTAGCAAATTTAATAAATAAATAAAGTAAAAATCCCCAAAGTGCTTTTTTTCAAAAGGCAACTGAACTTTCTTTGGTTTTTTTTTCCCTCTTGAAAAACATTTCACTTCTTCAGAACTGAAGAAGCTTCTTGGATGAGAAGCGAAATGTTTTCAAGGAAAAAAAAACCCTGAAAAGTTCAGTTGCCTTTGGGAAAAGACCTCTGGGGACAACCATGACTTGGTGGAACCTGGATGACTGAGAATCTCTATAAAGAAACAAAAGAAAAATGAAAGTCGGCTGACCATAGCTGAGCCAAGATAGAATAAGGTGAATCTTGGAGTCCTAGTGGACAATCGCATAAATCTGAGCCAGCTGTTTGCTGCAGCTGCCAAAAAAGCCAACACACTTCATTTATTTACTTATTTATTAGTTCGATTTATATGCCGCCCTTCTCCGGAGACTCAGGGCGGCTTACAATGCTTTTAAGCAACAGACTTCATACTTTTGTATATACCTGCTTAGTAGGGCTTTCGGCCCCCCCAAGCGGTGTTCTTTTTTTATACAAAGTCAGCTTATTGCCCCCACAATCTGGGTCCTCATTTTACCTACCTCGAAAGGCTGGAAGGCTGAGTCAACCTTGAGCCTGGTGAGTTATTGAACTCGCAGTAATTGCAGGCAGCTGGCAGCTAAGTGCTACTTTAACAGCAGTTTTAGTCCGCTGCACCACCAATGCAGTTCTAGGCTGCATCAGCAGAGGGATAGAATCAAGATCATGTGAAGTGTTAATACCACTTTATAAGGCCTTGGGAAGGCCACACGTGGAATCCTGCATTCAGTTTTGGTCGCCGCGATGTAAAAAAGATGTGGAGACTCTAGAAAGAGTGCAGAGAAGAGCAACCAAGAGGATTCGGGGACTGGAGGCTAAAAGATACGAAGAACGGTTGCAGGAATTGGGTATGTCTAGTTTAATGAAAAGAAGGACTAGGGGAGACATGATAGCAGTCTTCCAATATCTCAGGGGTTGCCCCAAAGAAGAGGGAGTCAAGCTATTCTCCAAAGCACCGGAAGGCAGGACAAGAAGCAACGGGTGGAAACTAATCAAGGAGAGAAGCAACCTAGAAAGAAGGAGAAATTTCCTGACAGTCAGAACAATTGATCAGTGGAACAACTTGCCACCAGAAGTTGTAAATGCTCCAATGCTGGAAGTTTTTAAGAAGATGTTGGATAACCATTTGTCTGAAGTGGTGTAGGAGGAGGTGAAGAACGGTTGCAGGAACTGGGTATGTCTAGTTTAATGAAAAGGAGGACTTGGGGTGACCTCTTCCAATCTTCCAGTATCAGAAGGACTGCCACAAAGAAGAGGGAGTCAAGCTATTCTCCAAAGCACCAGAAAGCAAGATAAGAAACAATGGAGGAAAACTAATCAAGGAGAGAAGCAACCTAGAATTAAGGAGAAAGTTCCTGAAAGTGACAACAATTAATCAGTGGAACGACTTGCCTCCAGAAGTTATGGATGCTCCAACACTGGAGGTTTTCAAGAAGAGATTGGACAACCATTTGTCAGAACTGATACTGGGTTTCCTGCTTCAGCAGGGGGTTGGACTGGAAGATCTCTGAGGTCCCTTCCAAACTCTGTTATTCTGTGTCCTTTTTTTTAAAAAAACCTGCCTTAAGAACATCTCTAATGGGCTGCAAGTTTGCCAAGGGAAGAAGACTTACCAACGGCCCAGCCATCACCAAAATATTCTTCACCTCTTCCCAGAAATTGGAAGGAAACAGCCGACATAATTTCCTGCAGCATGGAAGAACCGAACTCTTGGGATCTTCGTCGGATGAAGTACCGAGTGGGGGCTTCTCCAAGTCTGAAGCCCCTTGATCCATAGGTCGCGGGGTGGGGCGAAAGGATTTTTTTGAGGTTTCTAAGAAAATTGGGTTTCTTCTCCTTGATCTCGTTTTTTTCACCCGCTGCAGGATGGACTTCAAGCAGATCTGGACTCCCGGACTGTCTTCTTCACAGTCCGATACCTTTTGGGCAAAGGGTGAGCGAGGGAGCCTGTCCAGAACCAATAAAAGACGGGGAGGAGCAGCCGGTTGGGAAATTCGGACGTGTGTAGACATGGGTGGGCAGTTGATTTGGGCCGCTGGGATGTTTCTAAGATTAATGATCATGGGGTCAAATGACGGATGAGGCTCCAGGAGCTGTTATGAAACTCAACTCTGCTGCCAAGTCAGATCTACTGGCCATTAAAAATAGCACGGCCCAAGGAGCGGGTACTCCTGCCTCCAAAGCTGTTGTTTATTGCAAGGTCCTAGTCCTCATTGGCAAGGACAGGGATTTGGGAACCCACGTTTGGTAGATGGAGGGAAGCTGTTTTTCGCTCCATGGGGAAGCATCTTTATTTATTGTTTATTTATTGGTTCGATTGATATGCTGCCCTTTTCCGGAGACTCAGGGCGGCTTACAGTGCGTTAAGCAATAGCCTTCATCCTTTTGTATATTTATACAAAGTCAGCTTATTGCCCCCACAAACTGGGTCCTCATTTAACCTACCTTAGAAAGGATGGAAGGCTGAGTCAACCTTGAGCCTGGCGAGATTCGAACCTGCAGTAATTGCAGGCAGCTAGTCTTAATAACAGGGTGCTTTAAACCACTGTACTACCAAGGCTTACAATGCGTTAAGCAATAGCCTTCAGACTTTTGTATATTTATACAAAGTCAGCTTATTGCCCCCACAAACTGGGTCCTCATTTAACTTACCTTAGAAAAGATGGAAGGCTGAGTCGACCTTGAGCCTGGCGAGATTCGAACCTGCAGTAATTGCAGGCAGCTAGTCTTAATAACAGGGTGCTTTAAACCACTGTACTACCAAGGCTTACAATGCGTTAAGCAATAGCCTTCAGACTTTTGTATATACTTGCTTAGTAGGGCTTTCGCCCCCCCCCCCCAAGCAGTGTTCTTTTTTTATACAAAGTCATCTTATTGCCCCCACAATCCGGGTCCTCATTTTACCTACCTCGGAAGGACGGAAGGCTGAGTCAACCTTGAGCCTGGTGAGATTCGAACTTGCAGGCAGCTGGTGTTACTTAACAGTGCTGCGCCACCAAGGCATCTTGTGTGCAAGATGCAGCGGTGATGTACCACAAACGGAGAAAGTGTGTGAATACCACTTTATAAGGCCTTGCTAAATCCACCCTTGGAATATGGCATCCGGTTTTGGTCGCCACGATGTGAAAAAGATGTGGAGACTCTGGAAAGAGTGCAGAGAAGAGCCTTGGTAGTACAGTGGTTTAAAGCACCCTGTTATTATTAAGACCAGCTGCCTGCAATTACTGCAGGTTCGAATCTCGCCAGGCTCAAGGTTGACTCAGCCTTCCATCCTTTCTAAGGTAGGTAAATTGAGGACCCAGATTGTGGGGGCAATAAACTGACTTTGTATAAATATACAAAAGTATGAAGGCTATTGCTTAGCACATTGTAAGCCGCCCTGAGTCTCCGGAGAAGGGCGGCATATAAATCAAATTAAAAAAAAACCAAAGATTAGGTGTTAAGTGAATTTCATTGTATAGGTATACTGTGTATACACGTACAATGACAAACAATAAAGTTATTATTAGTAGTAGTATTAGTATTATTAGTATTAATATGAGGAGGAAGAGGAGGAGGAGGCTGGAGGATAAAACATATGAAGAACGGTTGCAGGAACTGGGTATGTCTAGTTTAATGAAGAGAAGGACTAGGGGAGACATGATAGCAGTGTTAAAATATCTCAGGGGCTGCCCCAAAGAAGAGGGAGTCAAGCTATTCTCCAAAGCCCCTGAAGGCAGGACAAGAAGCAATGGGTGGAAACTAATCAAGGAGAGAAGCAACCTAGAACTTAAGGAGAAATTTCCTGACAGTGAGAATAATTAATCATTGGAACAACTTGCCTGCAGAAGTTGTGAAGCCCCAACACTGGAAGTTTTTAAGAAGATGTTGGATAACCATTTGTCTGAAGTGGTGTAGGGTTTCCTGCCTGGGCAGGGGTTGGACTAGAAGACCTCCAAGGTCCCTTCTGACTCTGTTATTCTATTCTATTCCAAAGTAGCGGCAGTTAACAGAAGGACATAGAATAGAATAGAATAGAATAGAATAGAATAGAATAGAATAGAATAGAATAGAATAGAATAGAATAGAATTGAATTGAATTGAATTGAATTGAATTGAATTGAATTGAATTGAAGAATAGAAGATTAGAAGAAGAATAGAAGAATAGAAGAATAGAAGATTAGAAGAATAGAAGAATAGAAGAATAGACGAATAGAAGAATAGAAGAATAGATTAGAAGAATAGAAGAATAGATTAGAAGAATAGAACAATAGATTAGAAGAAGAATAGAAGAATAGATTAGAAGAATAGAAGAATAGATTAGAAGAAGAATAGAAGAATAGAAGAATAGAAATTTAGAAGAATAGAAGAATAGATTAGAAGAATAGAAGAATACAATAATAGATTAGAAGAATAGAAGAATAGAATAATAGATTAGAAGAATAGAACAATAGATTAGAAGAAGAATAGAAGAATAGATTAGAAGAATAGAAGAATAGATTAGAAGAATAGAAGAATAGAAGAATAGATTAGAAGAATAGAAGAATAGAAGAATAGATTAGAAGAATAGAAGATTAGAAGATTAGAAGAATAGAAGAATAGATTAGAAGAATAGAAGAATAGAAGAATAGATTAGAAGAATAGAAGAATAGATTAGAAGAAGAATAGAAGAATAGAAGTTTAGAAGAATAGAAGAATAGATTAGAAGAAGAATAGAAGAATAGAAGTTTAGAAGAATAGAAGAATAGATTAGAAGAAGAATAGAAGAATAGAAGTTTAGAAGAATAGAAGAATAGATTAGAAGAAGAATAGAAGAATAGAAGTTTAGAAGAATAGAAGAATAGATTAGAAGAAGAATAGAAGAATAGAAGTTTAGAAGAATAGAAGATTAGAAGATTAGAAGAATAGAATAACAGAGTCCGAAGGGACCTTGGAGGCCATCTAGTCCAACCCTCTGCTCAAGCAGGGATAGTATTCTGTTCTCAATTTACAACCACAGTTTTCGACTTAAAACCTTTTGATTAATGACCGAAGTTGCAAGGGCACTGAAAAAAGTGACTTATGACCGGTTTTCATACTTACAACGGATGCAGCATCCCTCTGGTCACATGATCGAAATTCAGGCACCTGCCAGCTGGCATGTATGTATTCACCACAGTTGCAGCCTGCCAGTGCCAGGGTCATGCGATCACTGATAACCTTCCCAGTCGTCTTCTGACAAGCAAAGTCAACGGGGGAAACCAGATTCGCTTAACGACTGCACGATTCACTGAACGACGGCCACAATTCGTTTAACGACCGTAGCAAGAAACTCACTTAACAACTGCCTTGCCTAGCAACCTGGAAATTTGAGGCACAGCAACTGTGGCCGTAAGCAGAGGACCAGCTATATATAATGTTTCCGCTTAAAGAAGTAAATTAAACAAAAGGGCGATTAATCATTTTGTCCGAAACAAGGAAAAGCAAAACCTGTTATTTTATGTTTTTAAAATCAGCAAATAAAAAGACGGGCAGTTGAGGCCAGAATCGTATAAACACGGCTCCCCGTAAGGGTTGAGTGGTTTTACTTGGCCGAGAAGTAAGAGATAAAATTGGCCGCAACAATGGGGCAATTTTAAACCCTGGATTTAAAAGGTCTGAAAATTAGGGGAGCTTTGGATGATAAATAGGAATATGTGCAGGCCTTGGTGCTTTCTGAGCTTGGTGGTTTACTTGGAGACGTTTCCTGGCCCAACTAGGTAACATCATCAGTGCTAGAAGGGAGAGGGGTTTGTGGAGAAGAGGAGGAGGAGGAGGAGGAGAACTGAGCTTGGTGGTTTTCTTGGAGACGTTTCCTGACCCAACTAGGTAACATCATCAGTGCTAGAAGGGAGTGGGGTTTGTGGAGAAGAGGAGGAGGAGGAGGAGAACTGAGCTTGGTGGTTTTCTTGGAGACATTTCCTGACCCAACTAGGTAACATCATCAGTGCTAGAAGGGAGAGGGGTTTGTGGAGAAGAGGAGGAGGAGGAGGAGGAGGAGAATTGAGCTTGGTGGTTTTCTTGGAGACGTTTCCTGACCCAACTAGGTAACATCATCAGTGCTAGAAGGGAGAGGGGTTTGTGGAGAGGAGGAGGAGGAGGACTGTGGGGTCCTTGGTGCTCTCTGAGCTTAAATTAAAAAAAAAAAAACCGTAACAAAACATAAAACAACCATCATCCGTTACAATCACAGAAAGTGGTGTCGATCAGTTAGAATTCTTTTGTGCTTAATCCCATATCCAAAATTTACAGGTTATTTAGTTTCTCTGATTTGACAATTTTTTTATACCCCTTTATGCTATTATTCTCATTTATTTTTATTTATTTTATTTTATTTTATTTTATTTTTAATTTGATTTATATGCCGCCCTTCTCCGGAGACTCAGGGCGGCTTACAATGCGTTAAGCAATAGCCTTCATACTTTTGTATATTTTATACAAAGTCAGCTTATTGCCCCCACAATCCGGGTCCTCATTTAACCTACCTTAGAAAGGATGGAAGGCTGAGTCAACCTTGAGCCTTGGAGAGATTCGAACCAGCAGAAATTGCAGGCAGCTGTGTTAATAACAGGGTTTTATTTTATTTCGAATTTATATAACGCGCCTTCTCCCGAGGGACTCTCAGGGACCGGTGTACAGCCAGATAAAAACATACAATACAAACATTAAAAACAATTAAAAGGATATATATTAATTTGGCCCCAATTTAAGATAACAAACCAATTAATTTTTTAAAAAAAAATATGTTAAAAAATATGTTAAGCCAGCCCGGCTTGCTGAAAAAAGGAAGTTTTAAGGGCATGGCGGAAGGCATCGAGGTCTTGGATTCTCCTTATCTCTGGGGGCAGCTGATTCCAGAGGGTAGGTGCCCCCACAGAGAAGGCCCTCCCCCTGGGGGTCACCAGACCCCCTGGGGGTCACCATTTATTGGTTTGATTTATATGCCACCCTTCTCCGGAGACTCAGGGCGGCTTACAATGCGTTAAGCAATAGCCTTCATACTTTTGTATATACCTGCTTAGTAGGGCTTTCGCCCCACCCCCCAAAGCGGTGTCCTTTTTTATACAAAGTCAGCTTATTGCCCCCACAATCCGGGTCCTCATTTTCCCTACCTCGAAAGGATGGAAGGCTGAGTCAACCTTGAGCCTGGTGAGATTCGAACTTGCAGTAATTGCAGGCAGCTGGTGCTACTTAACAGTGCTTTAGTGCTTTAGTCTGCTGTGCCACCAAGGCATTTAACAATTATTTGACAATGGCTTGACTCCCATAAAAAATCGCTTCATATATTTTATCATTACATTTACTTCATATTTCATACTTTATAGTGAAAAAACAATCTCATAGTCTTTTAAATCAATCCAAGTCTTTGCCAGTTAAATCAGTCCAGTGATGCAAAAAGCTTCTTACTACACAAACAGTAGTTGGTTAGAATAACAAATTCACTCTGGTAACAAACCACGATGGTAGCAGATCCATCCAACCGATGATAGCACAATGGTAGCAACTCCACACACAATGGTAGCATATCATCAACTGAATACTTTACAGTACCTTTCTTAAATACGTTTACAACCAGTGATTATCTAATTAGAGCATGACTCAGCATTACAATGAATCAGCAGGAAAACTTTAAAGTCACACAATACATATTCATGTTAAAGTCACAGAACATATATATTGCCTGGACAACCTGTTAGGGTCAAACCATATGTCAGGTTTCGATGCTATCTCAAAATAAATGAATTTCCAAACTGCCGATCTTTGAGGAAATTTTCTCTTTATTGAGCATAGTGATCTGTCCCTGGCTCTTTCGAGGTCAGCATTGACCTTTGCCCCCCAATCCCTCCCTTTCCGATCCCCAATTCTCTGCATCTCATTGGCTATCTTCCAAGTCACTCTCCTCATCCCATCTCCGTCAGATCACAGGAATGTCCCCCCTCCTCCCATCTCCGAGGAAACAGAATCTTCAAATGAATTAAGTAGGCAAAAGTTCAAGCTTCTCCTCTCTTTTCATATGTCAGCGCTGGAACGCTGACACCATATCCTAACACTGTAGACGTTTCATGACCCAACTAGGTAGTAACATCAGTGCTAGAAGAGAGGGGGGGTTGTGGAGAGGAGGAGGAAGAAGAAGAGAACTGTGGGGTTCTTTGTGCTCTCTGAGCTGGATTGGCAGACATTTCAAGCACCCAACTAGGTAACATCATCAGTGTTAGAAGGGAGTGGGGTTTGTGGGAAGGAGGAGAAGAAAGAGGAGGGGGAGGATGATGACAAAAACGAGGAAAACGACACAGGGACTCTACGGTCCTTGATGCTCTCTGAGCTTGTTGGTTTCCTTGCAGACGTTTCAGGACCCAACTAGATACAATCATCAGTGCTAGTAATACACACACAATTTTATTGTCCTCGGGGGAAAAAAAAAACAAATATGAAAATAATCTGGTGAGCATCTCTCAGCGTTTAAACTGCCTGGCAACCGAGAACTTCGCCTTCATCTTTTTCCATGGTGGACATGGTCCTGTTGGGCTTGCTGGCCCATAAGGGATGTGATTTGGTCCTTTCTCCAGCCCCAGAGGTGGTAGTCACTTACTTTCCCTACCAGTCCGCAAATGTGTTGTGGCCCATACGCGGCCTGTGTGGCTGGTGGCTGATTCGGACAGTGAGGAGGCGGGTGTGGTGCTGCGCTAGCAGTCTGTGCAGCTGGCGCTCGAGTCGGACAGTGAGGAGGCTGGAGAAGACGTGGTGCCAGAGGCGGGGATTCAGCCAGGGCCTTCAGAACCTCCAGAAGCTTCCACGGGTGAAGAGGAAGAAGAGGAGGAGCCTCTTCTCGATGCACAGGTGCGCAGAGCTGCCAAAAGGCAGGAGTGGCTCCTCAGGAGGAGGTCTCCTCGAGAGTAAGGCTTGGGGCTAATTGGCCACTCCCCTAACCTATTTAAGGAGGAACACCAACTGAAGCAATTTGCAGGGAACAACTTCATTCACTCTCCTTCGTGCCTTGATCTTAGTTCTCTGCAAATTGCTTCTGGGCTTTCTGCCAACCATAGTAAGATTACGATTATTTATTCTTTGGATTCTTGTAGGCTGTTCAGAAAGTTAATTAACAGCCTTTGTTTGAAAAAAAAAACCTGATTTAATTTAGTAAACTAAGGTTTGTACAGACTTTGTGTGTGCTGCGTTCTTTGGGGTCCGTAGCTGGGGCACAACAAAATGTGAGCGCGCGCGTCCACGCATGCGCCTGTTGTGACCCAGGCCCAAGTAGGTAGTATTAGACGTAAACAGTTCCAAAACAAACAGACTTTATTATCTGAGAATTAACTCATTCTCAGCGTAATCCAAACTAAATTAAAACAAATTCTTCATAACACAAATTCTTCAGTCTAATCACCAACCTTGGTATAATTAGGTAAACTGTCAAAGGCTTCCCTTGGCAAAAGTTCAGAAGCAGAAGACGCCGACAAGAAATAAATGCAGCAAGACAAGAAACAAATCTATCAACGTTGTTTTCCGACAAAGAGGCCAAGAGCCGTTGCTGGTCTTTTAAGCCTTATGGGGCCAATCATCTCTTGGCCTTACTCCTGAGTCGTCCACTTTGCTGTAGCTACTCTTGCCTTCTGGCAGCTCTTCTCATACGTGCACTAGGAACAGGCTCCTCCTGTTCCTCTGCCTCTCTACTGTCAGCCTCTGGAGGCTCCGGAGTCCGCACATCACTCCCCGATGGCCCGGCCCCATCTCTGCCTCCGACGCAGAGCCCTCATCTGGGCCTTCCCCAGCCTCCAGGACTGGCCCATGTTCTTCCTCAGCCTCATCGCTGTCAGACTCCACTGCCAGCTCCTTAGGCATGTATGTGTCTGGCCTCAAAAATAGGATGGCATAGAGCTGGGGTGGGTGGGTAGGCCGACCCACAATTTCCGCTACCGGTTCAAGTGAACCAGTCCAAACCAGCTGAATACCACCTCTGCTCCAGACTCAAATGTACCTCTGGACAGAACAAACCAGTGATGGCTAACCTTTTTGCCATCGTGTGCCAAAAGCGGGGGAAGCGCGGGGGGGTTGCATCCGTGTGTGCACACACCCATAATTCTTTGAGCCCCGCCATCCACACATGCGCATGCGACCCCCCTGCGCTCCTCCTCCTTTTGGCATGCGATGGCACGGTGGGCCCGGTAGGTCTGTTTTTTGCTGTCCCCAGGCTCCAGACCCTCTCTAGGAGCCTGGGGAGGGCTAAAACAGCCTTCCATACCGCCCCCGGAGGCCCTCCAGAGGCCGGAAACAGCCCGTTTGCCGACTTCCAGTCGGAGCAAAAAACGGGCCTTCCCACCCACCCCCCAGGCCCTCTGGAGGCAGGAAACAGCCTGTTCCCCTACTTCTGGTGGGCCCAGAAGGCCCAAAAATCAGCCACCAGAGCTGAGCTCACATGCCCACCAATATGGCTCCGTGTGCCACCTGTGGCATGCGTGCCATAGGTTCGCCATCACGGAAATAAACCCTCTTCATAAGCAAATGAAGGTCTGAGGTGTTTGTACCACTTTTTGCATTGCTTCCGATCCAGATTATAAATGAAGCCTTCCTCTTTAGTAGGAAGGAAAAGAAACAGGAAAAGAACTGTGATGAGATCCTAAACTACAGGTAGTCCTCGACTTACGACAGTTCATTTACTGACCGTTCAAAGTTACAATGGCAGCGGGAAACAATAACTTACAACTTTTTCACACTGACGACCGTTGCAGCATCCCCGTGGCCACGTGATCAAATTTCGGACGCTTGGCAACGGACTCATATTTATAACGGTGGCAGTGTTCCCAGGGTCAGCTGATCCCCTTTTGTGACCTTCTGAACAGCAAAGTTGACCAGGAGGCCGGATTCACTTAAGAACCGTGTGACTCACTTAAGGACTGCAAGGATTCGCTTAACAACTGTGGCAAGAAAGGTCGTAAAGTGGATCAACGCTCACTTAGCAACTGTCTGGCTTAGCCAGATTCACTTAACAACTCTGTGACTAACTTAACAACTTCCGTGATTCACTTAACAACTGTGGCAAGAAAGGTCGTAAAACGAGTCATAACTCACTTAGCAACCGTCTGGCTTAGCCATCTTCATTTAACAACTGTGTGACAAACTTAACAACTGCCGTGATCACTCAACAACTGTGGCAGGATAGGTCGGAACATGGCGCAAAAAAATTCACCTAACAACTTTCTCGCTTAGTAACAGGAATTTGGGGCTCAATTGCAGTCGTAAATCGAGGACTTCTTGTATGCTGGATTTTAAAACTTCCGAAGGCAGGGATTTGATCCTGGGTCTTCGGGGTGACTTTGGAAATTGCAGAAGATCCCTTTTCACCCAGATACGTTAATGAATGGCCGTGTTTCATGGTGCAAACCTTTGGCATCTATTTAGAGTAAAATTATACCCAGTTGCATTTCTGTCTTGCAACACAACTGAGGGACTGTGGCTGCTTCTAATTAGCATAGCTAATTAGTCATCGTTTAGTCATCCGCGGGCTTCCCAGCTAGGTTTGTTAATTATTCTTAACTCTCCTTGCCAACTAGTTAGCTCTGCAGATAATCCTTGACGTACGACCAAAACGGAGCCCAAAAATTATATCGCTCGGTGAAAAATTTTGTTCAGTGAGTTTTCCCCGTGTTACGACTTTTCTTGACGCATTCGTTAAGCGATGCGCTGCAGTGGTTTCATGAATAGCACAGCTGTTAAGGGCTTGTCAGAACGTCGCAAAAGGAGATCCCACAACCTCAGGAGGACAGTGCCACCGTCATAAATACGAGTCGGTTGCCCAGCATCCTAAATCCCGCGACCGTGGTGATGCGGCAAACGGTTGTTAAGAGTGAAAAACAGTCCTCGGTGACTTTTTTCAGTGCCGTTGTTAAGTTCGAATGGTCAGTAAATGAACTGTTGTAAGTCGAGGACTAATTGTATAGTGTTCAGTGCCTGGCAGGAGTGTGTGTGTGGAAGGAAGTTAATTTCATTTATTAATTTGTAATGTCACTTTTATTATTTTTACAAATAAACTCAAAGCAGCAGGGGGTCTCCAAACTTGGCAACTTTAAGACTTGTGGACTTCAACTCCCAGAATTCCTCAGACAGCTATAGAGTTGGGGGGCTATGGAAGGAAAGACCCTGCTGGCTGAAACCTTTGATTGATTGATTGACCTTTGAACCTTTGATTGACAGGTTCTGCCAGACCGAGTGGACTGGGCCAGTCCCCATTGAGGTCAACTTATTCTCCAAAGCACCTGAAGGCAGGACAAGAAGCAAAGAATGGAAACCACAGGGAGTCCTCGTTTTATGACAGTTTCTTTTAGTGACCGTTTGAAGTTACAACGGCACTCAGAGAAGTGACTTAGGACCGTTTTTCACATGCAGTAACCCCCATGGTGACGTGATCAAAATTCAGACCCTTGGCAACTGGTTCTTATTTATGATGGTTGCAGTGTCCCGGAGTCTTTTGCGACCTTCTGACAAGTAAAATCAAGAGGGAAACCAGTTTCGCTTTACAACCGTGCGACCAGTGGTGGGATTCAGCCAGTTCGCACCTATTCGGGAGAACCGGTTGTTAACTTTCTAAGCAGTTCAGAGAACCAGTTATTGGAAGAAATCTTATTTTGTTTTTTTCCACTTTACAAGGCTAATCCTGTAAGGAACTGAAACATTCTGGTGTTGTTTCTAGCCTAATCTTTATTGCCCTGCTTACAGAAACTGCCTCTCTGGTTAACCCTTATTACATTGTAACAGCTAAGGCGAAGCGCCCAACGACATGAGTGATGTTGAGTAGGCCACGCCTACATGGTCACATGACCACCGAGCCACGCCTACCCAGCTGGTCATTAGGACAGAGAACCGGTTGTTAAATTATTTGAATCCCACCACTGTGTGCAACTAATTTAACAACGGCAGTGATTCGCTTAACAATTATGGCAAGAAAGTTCGCAACATGAGGCCAAATTCACTTAACCACAGAAATTTTGGGCTCAGTTGTGATCGTAAGTTGAGGACCTGTAATCAAGGGGAGATCCAATCAAGAACTAAAAAGAAATTTCTTGACAATGAGAACAATCAACAATTAACCTGGGGAACTACTTGCCTCCAGAAGTTGGACATGCTCCAACATTGGAAGTTTTTAAGAAGAGATTGGACAACTGTTTTGTCTGGAATGGTATAGATTTCCTGTTCCAGCAGGGGGTTGGACTAGAGGACCTCCAAGGTCCCTTCCAATTCTGTTATTCAATTATTCTGTTGTTAAGTGAGTTTCGCTCCATTTTGCAACCTTTCTTGCACACAATTGTTCAGTGGACCGGTGCAGTTGTTAAGCAAATCCAGCTTCCCTGTTGACTTGGTTCGTCAGAAGGTTGCCAAAAGGGAATCACGTCACCCCCCACCCCACCCAGGGGCGCCGCCAACTGTCATAAATACGAGCCACCTGGATTTGGATCCTGTGAATCACGGGGACGTTAAGTGTGCAAAACGGTCCTACGTCGCTTGGTTCTGTGCCGTTGTAAATTCGTATGGTCACTAAAGGAATGGTCGTAAACCGAGGACTGCCTGTAAGTGCCATTTGACCTGGATTAGAGACCCAATGAGGCAAAAGTGACTCTGCTAATGGCCGTCGCGTGAGAGAATTTTCCAGAAGGTGCTGTCACTTAACAGGAAATGAATGCAACTGGTTGGGTAATTTAAGGTTAAACATTCACTGGGGAATTGAGCTTAATCTTCTTATTTGGAGGCGATCAGGAGCAAGGGATTATTAACGTTATTTCAGCACTAACAGTGGATACGGGGAGTCCTCGACTTACGACCACAAGGGAGCCCCAAATTTCTGTCGCTAAGCGAGACAATGGACAAGTGAGCTTTGTCCCGTTGTACGAGCTTTCTTGCCACGGTGGTTCAGGGAATCATTGCAGATGTTCAGTTAGTAAGACAGTTGTTAAGTGAATCCGGCTTCAGAAAGTCGCTAAAGGGGATCACAGGACTCCCCCGGGAGGCTGCAACCGTCAGAAGTATGAATCAGTTGCCAAGTGTCTGAATTTTGTTTCCATGACCACGGGGATGTTGCAACGGTCGTACATGGGGGAAAAGGGGCATGAGTCGCTTTTTTTCAGTGCCGTTGTAACTTTGAATGGTCACTAAATGAACTGTTGTAAGTCGAGGACTAACTGTAGGGAGCAGGAGGACAACGGTGGGATTCTTGATGCCCTCTGAGATTGGTGGTTCCCTTGCAGCCGTTTCATGCAGGAAGGAGAAGGAGAAAGAAGAAGGAGAAGGAGAAGACAAGGAAGAGGAAAGAAGAAGGAGAGGAAGAAGAAGAGGAGCAGTGAAAAAAGAAGAGGAAGAAAAGGAGAAGGAAGAAGAATGAGAATGAGAAGAGGAAGAAGAAGAAGAAGAAGAAGAGAAGGAGGAGGAGGGGAGGAGGGGGAGGAGGAAGAAAAAGAGGGAGAAGAAGAAGAAGGGGAGGAAGAGGAGGAGGAGGAGGAGGAGGAAGAGGAAGAGGAAAGAAGAAGGAGAGGAAGAAGAAAAGGAGGAGCAGTGAAAGAAGAAGAAGAGGAAGAAGAGGAGGAGAAGGAAGAAGAATGAGAATGAGAATGAGAGGAAGAAGAAGAAAAAGGAGAGGAGGAGGAGCGGGGAGGAGGGGTGGAGGAAGAAGAAGAGGGAGAAGAAGAAGAGGAGGAGGAGGAAGAGGAAAGAAGAAGAAGGAGAGGAAGAAAAGGAGAAGGAAGAAGAATGAGAATGAGAAGAGGAAGAAGAAGAAGAAGAAGAGAAGGAGGAGGAGGGGAGGAGGGAGAGGAGGAAGAAAAAGAGGGAGAAGAAGAAAGGGAGGAGGAGGAAGAAGAGGAAGAGGAAAGAAGAAGGAGAGGAAGAAGGAGGAGCAGTGAAAGAAGAAGAAGAGGAAGAAGAGGAGGAGAAGGAAGAAGAATGAGAATGAGAATGAGAGGAAGAAGAAGAAAAAGGAGAGGAGCAGGACCAGGAGCAGGAGGAGGGGAGGAGGGGGTGGAGGAAGAAGAAGAGGGAGAAGAAGAAGAGGAGGAGGAGGAAGAGGAAAGAAGAAGAAGGAGAGGAAGAAGAGGAGGAGGAGAAGGAGAAGGAGAAGAAGAGGAGATGGAGAAAGAAGGAGAAAGAAGGAGGAGGAGAAGAAGAAGAGGAGGAGGAGGGGGAAGGAGAGGGAGAAGAAGAGGAGGAGGAGGAAGAGGAAGAAGAAGGAGAGGAAGAATAGGAGGAGGAGGAGGAGGAGGAAGAGGAGGGACTCATTTACAACAGAAATGATTGCCCATTGGGAGACATGAAGGACCAGGCTGGGCAGAGAGCACTCTGGAGAGAAAGCCCTAGCAATGGAGATGTCTTGGAGATCCAAATGACCAGACTCAAATTATCATTTCTTATTATCCTTTTAAAATATATATATAAGTACTCCTCGACCGCAGTGGAGACCAGAATTTCCATTGCTAAGCAAGACGGTTGCTAAGTGAGTCGCCCTGCTGTTACGACCTTTTTTTGCCAGAAGTGTTAAGCAAAGCACTCCAGTTGTTACGTGAAATCACACGGTCCAAAGCCACTCGGGGAGTTGTAAATGGAGAATTACATGCCAGTTGCCCAGTGCCCAAATTTTGATCATGTGATCGTGGGGAATGCTGTGACGGTCGTAAACCCGAGGACCAGTCAAAAGTGGCTCTTTTTTTCCCCAGTGCCAGGAACTTAGCAGGGATCATTTTTGTCCTTGACGTATTTTGCAAACGCAAAAAAAATCATATATTGGGGTTGTGAACGTGAAAGAATTTAATCCTATCGTTGAAGCGATATGTCTCTCGCAATTCTAGATACAAAAGAGATAAAAATTCAAATATTCTTATCTTACAGGGGTCAAAAATGGACATTAGGATTAAGTTTCAGGGACATACCCAAAGGCAAAAAAAAATACTGGACTAAAATACATACTTGAGTTAGAAAAAAATGATAAAGCAACGCATAGAAACCAGAAATATTCCTTTTTTTAAAATAATTTTTTATTTTATTTTTTAAGACAGACAAACATTTAATACATCAATCCTCCCTTCCCTGTGACATCTCGGTGTTATCTTCTAGGCTTCTTTTCCATCTTCCATAAGTTTCTTCTATCTTCATATTCATCCAAACCGTTCTAACAGTTCATTTCTAAATTCAATATTATAATCATCATTTGTACATAATTATAGTATCAATCATTTGTATCTCTTTTCCAACCAACTGTAAAAATAGTTCCATGTTTTAAAATATTCTGATTCCTCCTTATCTTTAATCATCAAAGTTAATCTATTCATTTCTGCAGAGTCTAAAATTTTTTTATATTACTTCTTCCAAAGGTATTTTCTCTGATTTCCAATTTTTTGAGCATACACAATTCTTGCAGCTGTTATTACGTGTATAATCAAATATGCATTTTCCTTACTAATTTTTTCTGGAAAGATACCCAGTAGGAACAACTCTGAAACCAGAAATATTCTTTTTTTTTTAATTGAAAAAGTTTTTCAAATACAAATTTTTCCCCCTTTTCCCCCCCCCTCCTCCCTAACCCCCCTCACCTCCCCCTTCCCCTTTGACTTATTATGAAGAAACCAGAAATATTCTTGTTGGGTATATTACCAGAGAGGGACACGGTGGCTCAGTGGCTAAGACACTGAGCCTATCAATCGAAAAGTCGGCAGTTCAATGGTTCGAATCCCTAGCGCCGCGTAATGGAGTGAGCTCCCGTGACTTGTCCCAGCTTCTGTCAACCTAGCAGTTCGAAAGCAGGTAAAAAACGCAAGTAGAAAAATAGGGACCATTTTTGGCGGGAAGGTACACAGATGACTTACTATCTGGAAACAAATACTGTGAGGATAAGACACCCCGAGCAGCCTTAGGGATGTGTGTGTATGTATGTTCCAGCATAACTCTGGAACGCCTCGAGCAATTTCAACCAAACTTTGTATACAGATGACTTACTCTGTGGAAAAAAATACTGTGGCGGTAAGACACTCCTAACACCTCTCAGTGTGTTTGTGTGTCTGTGTATTAATAAATATAACCCGGGCAATGCCGGATTATCAACTAGTATGTAAGGTAAAGGTAAAGGTTCCCCTCGCACATATGTGCTAGTCGTTCCCGGCTCTAGGGGGCGGTGCTCATCTCTGTTTCAAAGCCGAAGAGCCAGCACTGTCCGAAGACGTCTCCGTGGTCATGTGGCCGGCATGACTCAACGCCAAAGGCACACGGAACGCTGTTCCCTTCCCACCAAAGGTGGTTCCTATTTTTCTACTTGCATTTTTTACCTGCTTTCGAACTGCTAGGTTGGCAGAAGCTGGGACAAGTAACGGGAGCTCACCCCGTTATGCGGTGCTAGGGATTCGAACCACTGCTGAACTTTTGATTGACAAGCTCAGCGTCTTAGCCACTGAGCCACCTCATCCCTCCAGCTAGTACACACACACACACACACACATATATAAAAGATTAAGTTCAGGGAGAGCCACGAATCTAAGAGGGGCTGAAAAACGGACTGTGTGCCGGAAACAAACAAATCCAAGAAGCTGGCTTGTGGATGCGGGGACATCCCCTGAGTTAAGCACAGATGACGGAGCAAATATTTGCAACTCCGAAGTGTAGTAACTCTGCTCTGGCAGCCCTGACCTTTGCGCATGGACAATGAAGCTTTATCGGAGAAAGATGGATGGAGTTTCTTGTCCCGCCTTGTTGGGGTTTGTTTGTTTTTTTGAGTATATCTAATTTTTATTAGAAATCGGTGGTAAAGATAAAGTGAAAAAGGTATACAAGAAAGCTAAGAAAAAGAAGATTCAAGGAGAAAGTACGCTACAGGCAATCCTCGACTTGCAACCATTTAGCAAACTTACAAAAACACTGAAAGAAGGGACATGATCAGGATCAGTCCTCGTACTTACAGTATGATTCAACAGTCATTGTGATCCCCCCAGTCTCTTGAGCAAAATTCGGTCTCTCTCTCTCTTCTCTCTCTCCATCCATCCATCCTTACCTGTCTATCATCTATTTATATCATCTATCAATTATCTACTTATAATTGTCTCTGTCTCTATCTATATCTATCTATCTATCTATGTATCTATCCATCCATTCATCCATCCATCCATCCATCCATCCATCCATCCATCTATCGTGTTTCCCTGAAAATAAGACCCTGACTTATATTTTTTTTTGAACTCTGAAATAAGCGCTTGGCCTTATTTTCGGGGAGGTCTTATTACTTTGGGGCATGTGGAGCAAGATGCCATCTTGCCATCTTACCTGATTTCCAGCTCTGCATTTAAATATACTGCTCAAAAAAATAAAGGGAACCCAAGCAGAAGACATCCGAGATCTGAATGAATGAAATAGCCTTATTAAATACTTTGTTCTTTACATACGGTAGTTTATACACTGCTCAGACAACTAAAGGGACCACAAAACTACTGTATGTAACGAACAAAGTATTTAATAAGGCTATTTCATTCATTCAGATCTCGGATGTCTTCTGCTTGGGTTCCCTTTATTTTTTTGAGCAGTGTATTTTAGGGGAAGGGTTATTTTAGCGCATGTGCTCAAAAGCCTGATTGGGCTTATTATCAGGGGATGTCTTATTTTTGGAGAAACAGGGTATCTATCTATCTATCTATCTATCTATCTATCTATCTATCATTTATCATCTGTATCCATCCATCCATCCATCTATATCATCTGCATCCATCCATCCATCCATATCATCTGTATCCATCCATCCATCCATCCATCTCCATCATCCATATCATCTGTATCCATCCATCCATCCATCCATCCATCTCCATCCATCCATCCATCCATATCATCTGTATCCATCCATCATCTCCATCCATCCATCCATCCATCCATCCATCCATCCATCTATCTATCATTTATCATCTGTATCCATCCATCCATCCCTATATCTATCTATCTATCTATCTATCTATCTATCTATCTATCTATCTATCTATCTATCTATCTATCTATCTATCTATCATCTATCTATCTCATTCATCATCTGTATCCATCTATATCATCTGCATCATCCATCCATCCATCCATATCATCTGTATCCATCCATCCATCTCCATCCATCCATCCATCCATCCATCCATCCATCCATCCATCCATCATTCATCATCTGTATCCATCCATCCCTATATCCATCTATCTATCTATCTATCTATCTATCATCTATCTATCTATCTATCTATCCATCCATATCTATCTATCTATCTATCTATCTATCTATCTATCTATCTATCTATCTATCCATTTCTATCTTATCCTTCTATCATTTACCCATCCATTTCTCTATCTATCTATCTATCTATCATCTATCTATCTATCTATCTATCTATCTATCTATCTATCTATCTATCTATCCATATCTATCTATCTATCTATCTATCATCTATCTATCTATCTATCTATCTATCTATCTATCTATCTATCTATCTATCCATATCTATCTATCTATCTATCCATATCTATCTATCTATCTATCTATCTATCTATCTATCTATATCTATCTATCTATCTATCTATCTATCTATCTATCTATCTATCTATCTATCTATCTATCTCATTTATCATCTGTATCCCTCCACCCATCCATCCACCCACCCACATACCTACCTATCTCTCATTTATCATCTGTATCCATCAATCCATCCATCCATCAATCCACCCATCCATCCACCTACCTATCTCTCATTTATCCTCTGCATCCATCCCTCTATCTATCTATCATCTATCTATCTATCATCTATCTATCTATCTATCTATCTATCTATCTATCTATCTATCTCACTTATCATCTGTATCCATCCATCCTTTATTATCTGTATCCCTCCACCCATCCATCCATCCACCCACCCACATACCTACCTATCTCTCATTTATCATCTGCATCCCTCCATCCCAATGTGCCTTCAGAGGAGGGGGCCAGTGCGTGTGTGGTGTGTCCCGCGCCCACCCAGGGGAAGCCCAACCTTTGGGGGGGAGTGGGCGGGGCAAGCCCCCCTCCCCAGCGCCCCCCCCCGCTTGGCGCGCGCGTCACAGCGCGTCCCACCCAATAGCGGCGGGGATTCCCCCCCAGGCCACGCCCCCTGCTCGCCTGGCTTCACGTGGCCGCGGGAGCCGCAGCTGCTGGAGCCGCCGCTTCTCCTCCTCCTCCTCCTGCTGCCGCCTCGGCCGTTGAGCGGTTCCCCTCCCTCCCATCCACCCCCCTCCATGGCCGAAGGGACCCCGCCGAGATCGTGATGGAAGAGCCGGCTCGGAGTCGCCCGCCTTCCCCGCCGCCGCCGCCGGTCTCGGCTTCCCGTTGCGCCCGCCGCCTCCGCCGCCTCCTGCCCGTCGGCGCTTGGCAGGAAGCCCGGGAGCTGATCAAGATCGGAGGGCCCGTGGTAAGCAGGGATCGGGGAAGGGAAGGGAAGGGGGGAAAAAGACCCTCCGGGCTCCAGTTGCTTCGTTCACACGACCCGCCGGATTCTACACGTGTTCATTGGGGCTGGAAAGGGAATAAACTCACCAGGACCGGCTAGATTATACACTTGTTAATTGGGGCTGGAACGGGAATAAACTCGCCCCGTTTTTTTCTTGGCTCGTTCACACGACCCATCAAATTCTACACGTGTTAATTGGGGTTGGGACGGGAATAAACTCGCCCCGTTTTTTTCTTGGCTCGTTCACACGACCCATCAAATTCTACACGTGTTAATTGGGGTTGGGACGGGAATAAACTCGCCCTGGTTTTTTCTTCCTTCGGTCACACGACCGGCTGGATTCTACACGTGTTAATTGGGGTTGGGACGGGAATAAACTCACCAGGACCGGCTAGATTATAACACGTGTTAATTGGTGTTGGGACGGAAATAACCTAGCCCCATTTTTTCCTAGTTCGTTCACACGACCTGCCGGATTCTACACGTGTTAATTGGGGCTGGAACGGGAGTAAACTCACCAGGACCGGCTGGATTCTACACGTGTTAATTGGGACTGGAAAGGGAATAAACTCGCCCCGTTTTTTTCTTGGTTCATTCACAGGACCCATTGGATTCTACACGTGTTAATTGGGGTGGGGACAGGAATAAACTCGCCCCATTTTTTTCTTGGTTCGTTCACATGACCGGCTGGATTATACACGTGTTAATTGGTGTTGGGACGGAAATAAACTCGCCCCGTTTTTTCTTACTTCATTCACACAACCTGCCGGATTATACATGTGTTAATTGGGGCTGGAATGGGAATAAACTCGCCCTGTTTTTTTCTTGGTTCGTTCACATGACCCACCAGATTATCCACATGTTAATTGGTGTTGGAAAGGGAATAAATTCAGCCTATTTTATCTTGGTTCCTTCACTCCACCCCCTTGATTATACCTGTGTTAACTGTGGTTGGGACAAGAATAAACTCACCCCAATTTTTCTTACTTCATTCACACGACTCGCTGGATTATACACGTGTTAATTGGGATTGGGACGGGAATAAACTTGCCCTCTTTTTTTTTTTTTCCTTGGTTTGTTCACACGACCCACCGGATTATATACGTGTTAATTGGGGTTGGGACGGGAATAAACTCACCCCGATTTTTCTTACTTCGTTCACATGGCTCCCTGGATTATACACGTGTTAATTGGGGTGAGGATAGGAATAAACTCGCCCCATTTTTTTTCTTGGTTTGTTCATACGACCCGCCGGATTATACACGTTTATTTCAGCTGGAAGGAAATTAAATTCTCTCTATTTTAGTTTAGTTGCCAGGCGGATTAAGGTTGTTTGTTTTTGCTGGAATGGAAATCAATGCATCCTGTTTTTCTTTTAGTTCTTTCATTCCCATGACCTGCTAAATAAATGTGATTATTTGGAGCTGGGATAGAACTAAATTCTCACCATTTTAGCTCTAGCTCGTGTGAATGGACATACACTCCTGCCCCACCCTTTCCTCTCCCATTTCTGTCAATAATTGATATGTGAGGATCCTTTATCTGAACCCCGAGAATCAATTAGGGAATCAATTAGAACCCCGAGAATCAATTAGACTTAGCCGGCAGGAAGCCAAATGCTTTCCAAGCGGAGTGGCAAACGGGATCATTTTTTTTTTCTTTTGGCTGGGAAGGTTGTGTGAACGCAGAAGAAGGAGTTAAAAGGATGGGATGGGGTGGGGGGGGGAGAAAGGAGAGCCAGAAATTTGGGGTGCACCAAAGGCTGGTGCGAAAAGCAGGGGGAGAAAGTTGTTTTTTTTAAAAAAAATAATAATAATTTTTCTATTAGTTTGAGGAAGGGGGCAATTGATCATCTCTTGATCCACCCGAGTGCGGTTTGTTAGGGTTAGGGGAACCAGATATTTTGGGGGGTGATTCTGTGCACCCACTTTTTATGAGTACAGGCAGTGGTGGGATTCAAATAATTGAACAACTGGTTCTCTGCCCTAATGGCCGGCTGGGTGGGCGTGGCCATGGTGGGCGTGGCCAGTCGGTGTGACACCCCCTGCACCCACCTGGCAGCAAAAATGGGCCGGGGGGGCATGTACCCCATTTTGGGCCTAGTAGGACTCCCTGCACTTACCTGGGAGCCAAAACGGGGCGCATGGGGATTCCTGGAAGGGGCAGAGTGTGAAGGGCTGAGGCAGGGCGGGGCCAGCCAGCAATTTCACAACCGGTTTGCACGAACCGGCTGAATACAGGTAGTCTTCAACTTAAAATTTCTGTTTGCTGAGTGAGAGGGTGGTTTTGTCCCATTTTGCGACTTTTCTTGCCTCAGTTGTTAAAACGAATCATGGCGGTTGTTTAACCTAGTCACACAGTCGTTAAGCGAATCCGGCTTCCACGTTTGACTTGGCTTGTCGGAAGGTTCGCAAAAGGGGAATCCCGCGGGAGCCCCTGGGGACGCGGCGACCGTCATAAATGTGAATCCGTTGGCAAGCATCCGAATGTAAATCACCTGACCCTGGGGAATGCTGCAGCGGTCGTTAAGTGTGAAAAATGAGCATACGTCGCTGTTTTTCAGTGCCGTTGTAACTCTGAACGGTCACTAAGTGAACTGTTGTAAATTGAGGACTACCCGTGTGGCAAACAAATTAATTAAACAGCCCCATTTCCAATGAATGAATGAATGAATGAATGAATGAATTATTCAAGGCGACACTGTTATTTCTTTGGACTGTTGAGTTAGCACAGGGGTCGGCAACCTGCGGCTCTGGAGCCGCATGTGGCTCTTTCACCCCTCTGCTGCGGCTCCCTGTCACTCAAAATAGGCATCACAACCGCCAATGTGCGACACCTGCCGGGACGCGATTTATTGAGCTTTTCAACCCCCGGTAGGCCAACCATGGATAAATCCAAGAAAAGAAAAGTTTCAGAAGAAAACAGAATCTTTAATTCAACTACATATGCTAGTTTTGTGGCCACTCAGGAAATAGTCAGGCACAGGAAGAGTTTTGTGGCTCCCGGTGTTTTCTTTTCTGTGGGAAACGGGTCCAAATGGCTCTTTGAGTGCTTAAGGTTGCAGACCCCTGAGTTAGCAAATACAGAAATCAGCTCAGTATTCAGGGTGGATAAAAATCAATGATTTTTTTTAAAAAAATCAAAAAAATCAGATTTTTTTGATTTAAATCGGATTTTTTGATTTAAATCGGATTTTTTTTGATTTTTATCGAATTTATTTTAGTAAAAAACTTTTGGGGTAAAAATCTATCGTAAGATAGTTTTCTATTTAAGATACATAAATAATTTAGTTTATTCAGCACGAATCGGAGCTTAGTTACGTAGCAGGAGGCTGTATATTCTGCAACACTGGGACTATCGGTGAGTCAACAGCGGGTCAAAGGAGTAGCAGAGATGACAGCTGCTCTTTAAAAATTATGATTTAAATCGAGTTGATTTAAATCAAGCCTTTTTACTAGTGATTTAAATCATGATTTAAATTGTGATTTAAATCAACTCGATTTAAATCAAATCCACCCTGTCTGTATTCACAGGTTTTAACAGAGTTTTAAACCTCTAACCCCCCACCCCCCCACAACCCACCGCCTGCCGGCTGGTTTCCAAAAACAGACCCCCACCTCCTTCTGCCCCCTCCCCAGCCCCTCTCCGCCCAAAAAATACGGGGCCTAGACCCCAGAAGGTGTCAAAGGGAAGAGATACAACCATCTGATTGGACAGCCATTTGTTCAGGATGGTATAAGGCAGGAGTCGGCAACCTTAAACAGGGAGCTGCAGCAGAGGGGCGAAAGAGCCACATGCGGCTCCAGAGCCACAGGTTGCTGATCCCTGGTATAAGCAGTGGTGGGTTCCTCCCGGTTCGGTCCGGTTCGGCATAGCCGGTAGCGGTGACGATATGATGTCACCAAACCGGTTCTCCCCCCCCCCCGCCCTCCCCACATTATTCTTACCTTTTATTTGGTCCCACCCCCAATCTATTGCTGCCTCCTGAGTCCCAGCTGATGACTAGAGGGAAAAAAAACTGTTTAAATTCTTGCCGCAGGGCTTCAAAGGGCCGCCCTACAGCTGATCAGTGTTAAAAGCAAACAAATGAGTCGGGTCGTAAGTGCGAGGACTGGTCGTAAGTGTGAGGACCTTCCAGAAATGACTCTGACCAGCTAGCCACGCCCACCTAGTCACATGACCTCCAAGCCACGCCCACAGAACCGGTAGTAAAAAAATTTAGAACACACCCCTGGGTATAAGGACTCCTGATTTGGCCCGGGGGGGGGGGTGTTGGACTAGAGGACCTTTGAGGTCCCCTCCAGTTCTACAATTCTATAATCTTATAAATTCTAGAAGTTGGATGATTGAATGGTCCTTCCCCCAGGTTGGAGAGAGGAATGGACAAGAGATTAGGGACAGGGGTTTTGCCTGGATGGCTGAAAAGAACCTCTGTGTCTCAAGGCAGTCTACCACGCCTTACCCAACGCAAGAAGGAAGAATGTAAAAAAGCTGGAGTTAAGCCAATCACAGGTAGTCCTTGGCTTACGACCGCAATCGAGCCCCACATTTTTGTTGCTAAGCGAGACAGGCGTTAAGTGAGTTTCCCCCTCATTTTACGACCTTTCTTGCCACCGTTGTTAAGTGAATCGCTGCAGTTACTAACATGGTTGTTAAGTGAATCTGCCTTCCCCATGGCCCTTGCTGGTCAGACGGTCGCAAAAGGGGATCACGTGACCCCGGGATGCTGTGACCGTCATAAATAGGAACCGGTCGCCACGTGTCTGAATTTTTTATCACGTGACCGCGGGGATGCCGGAGCGGTCGTAAGTGTGAAAAAGTCCCTTTTTAAAGCGACGTCGCAACTTCGAACGGTCGCTAAATGAACGGTTGTAAGTCAAGGACTATCTGTAAGTGAGTGGGAAAAGGGAGCAGTGGTGAAATCCAATTTTTTTTTACTACCGGTTCTGTGGGCATGGCTTGGTGGGCGTGGCAGGGGAAGGATACTGCAAAATCTCCATTCCCAACGCACTCCAGGGGTAGGATATTGCAAAATCTCCATTCCCACCCCACTCTGGGGCCAGCCAGAGGTGGTATTTGCCGGTTCTCCGAACTGCTCAAAATTTCCGCTGCCGGTTCGCCAGAACCTGTCAGAACCTGCTGGATTTCACCCCTGTTCTGATTTTTTGGCTGTCTTCCTTTTTTTTTCTGGCATAATTTTAGTTTTATAGGCTGTTTCTTGGATTTTTGTCCTTATTACTCACATAAGCTTCTGGGCTCTGCCCACCTTGAGCTGATAATGGAAACCTTGATCGAGTGATCAAGTCTCTTTTTTTATGACTCTTTTGTTTCTTATTTCTCCATCCGTCCATCCATTTTCGTCAGCTCAGAGGCCTCTTTTGGGAAGAATTACAAGACAAACATTGGCCAGTCGTAAATCAGGGTTCCTACAAAAGATAACTCTGTTTTTCCTTTTTTAAAAAAAGTTCCTTCAGTCACCTGCCAAAAATAAAATTACAGAAATGCTTTTATTTAAGTCTTTGTATACTTGCCTTTTGATGGCTTTTTTTTTTTTTACAAATCACTCGAGGCGGCAAATGTATTTAGCGCACACAGAGCTGAAGAAGCTTCTTAGGTGAGAAGCAAAAAGTCTTCAAAGAAAAAGGAGAAAGTCCAGTTGCCTCTTCGAGCTCTTGTATCTGTTGGACAGTATCCCTCCCCTTCCTGATGCTCCTCCATTTATAAATCCATTCACCATTTGGGCAGGGTTTTCCAACGGGAATCTTTTTGGGGGAATTTCCTGGAATTTACGGCAAGCCTTTTACCTCCGATCTGAAGCCGGAAATTGCAAGACGGCTTATATCCTTGGGCATCGCTAAACGGGTTGCAACCCGCCCCCTGAACTTAATGCTTGGTTTACGTGCGAGCAACTGGCGTTCCTCTTTTCTTTTTGCCGGCGGCCGGAGAGCTTGTGCTATTTCTCGGTGTTCTGGAGAAGGGGACATTCCCTATTCCCAACTGAGCCGGCCTTTGTCCCTTGCCGGATGAGAAGCATCTGACTCCCAGTCAGCTAAGATCATCATCTGATAATGTCCAGCCTTGATATTTTCCAGATATTGCTTCAGGCAGAAAAAAAATTCCGGGTTGGGTTTGTTTTTTATTTTTTATTTTTATTTTTTATTTTTTAATTTAATTTATATGCCACCCTTCTCCGGAGACTCAGGGCGGCTTACAATACATTAAGCAATAGCCTTCATACTTTTGTATATTTATACAAAGTCAGCTTATTGCCCCCACAATCTGGGTCCTCAATTTACCTACCTTAGAAAGGATGGAAGGCTGAGTCAACCTTGAGCCTGGCGAGATTCGAACTAGCAGTAATTGCAGGCAGCTGGATGATAATAACAGGCTATTAGTCTGCTGCGCCACCAGGCTCTATTAAATTTTAAATTATTTATTATTAAAATAACATTACAAACAGCATATACAATACTTCACCCTGTGCTATACATAAGAAAGGAAGATTTGGTTCTTCGGATATATCCTCATGATCGCCAAAATCCACGTTCTCGGGGTACAGGTACTGAAGCATCCGATTTTCCCAGCGCATAGTCCACGAATGGTTTCCAAATTTTCCAGAAAATATCTTCTTTATAGTCACCATTTCGGGTTGGGTTTGAAGGAGAAGGTTTGGCTTCAGAAGTTGGAGCATCTCAGTTTGGGGATGGTTGTCCTGGATTTGCCTTAGTTCGACTAGAAGTCCTCTAAAGTCCCTTCCATCCCGGCTACAGGTCAGGGGTGGGTTCTAATCGGCTTTACTACCAGTTCTCTTTGTGTGCGCGCTTTGCGTGCGATCGCCTCTTCAGTCGCGCGCAGCAATCCGTTCTGCCACACCTTTCAGCTGGGCGAAAAAAACGACATATAAGGTCGGCATAACGCCGGGGCGGGCGGGAGGGCCAGCTCCCGAAGACAGAGAACCAGTTCGGTGACGTCATATCGTCACCGCTATCGGCTCTCACGAACCGGGCCGAACCGGGAGGAACTGCTGATACAGGTAGTGTCAGGCTGGCCCCAGCTTACTCCCCTAGGAAAGAAAGACCCTTGACTCCATTAGAGAAAAGATACTTTTACTACCGATCAACCCATGGAACAGAAGTTGCTTTCGGAAGTTGTGGGAGCTTCATCACTGGAAGCTTTCAAGAAGAGACTGGACTGCCCCCTGTCAGAGATGGTGTAGGATGTCCTTGCTTGGGTGGGAGGTTGGACTAGATGACCTCCAAGGGGAGAGGAGAGGAGAGGAGAGGAGAGGAGAGGAGAGGAGAGGAGAGGAGAGGAGAGAAGAGAAGAGAAGAGAAGAGAAGAGAAGAGAAGAGAAGAGAAGAGAAGAGAAGAGAAGAGAAGAGAAGAGAAGAGAAGAGAAGAAGAGGAGCTGGAAGGGACCTGGCAGGAGACCTATACCAGACCTATACCTTGATAGTACAGTGGTTTAGTGCACCCTGTTATTAACACAGCTGCCTGCAATTTCTGCTGGTTCGAATCTCTCCAAGGCTCAAGGTTGACTCAGCCTTCCATCCTTTCTAAGGTAGGTTAAATGAGGACCCAGTTTGTGGGGGCAATAAGCTGACTTTGTATAAAATATACAAAAAAGGATGAAGGCTATTGCTTAACGCATTGTAAGCCGCCCTGAGTCTCCGGAGAAGGGTGGCATATAAATCAAATAAAAAAAAAAAAAGTGGCTGTCCAGTCTCTTTTTAAAAACCTTCAGTGATGAAGCACCCACAACTTCTGGTGGCAAGCAGTTCCACCGATTAATTGTTCTAACTGTCAGGAAGCTTCTCCTTAATTCCAGGTTGCTTCCGTCGCTCCTTGTCCTGCCTTCTGGTGCTTTGGAGGAGAGGACGATGCTTTCTAACTTTCTGTCCTTTGCTCCTTGATAAAAATCCTTTCGTAACTCCCCCCCCCCCCCGTGTCGCCCTTTAGCCGGGAGAAAGGTCAGCCCCTAGATCGGATAGCTCACATAAACGCGCCGGGCGGAGATTGCATAAACCGACTTAATCCAGGTGGATGTCGCTTATCTTGGCGTCTTTCCCTTCAGTGCAAAACGCGCCAAGCCAAAGTTTGCATTCCCAGGTTCCGAGAGCCAGATCAAACTCTTTGGGACCAAAAGACACAAGGAGTGTTTGTCTGGCTCGGAGGATTGCAGACCGCAAGGGGAGAGAGAGAGAGAGAGAGAGAGAGAGAGAGAGAGAGAGCTCCCGGTGTGTCGAACGCTCGCTTTGATTGGCAGGAGGTGACTCTTAGGTAGGGCACACGAGTGTGGAGTGTTGCAGAGCCGGAATGATAGGCTGAAGCAAACGTATTTTGCAACGTCTGTCATCTGTCTGTCTGTTCCTCTATCCATCCACCCACCCATGTATCTACCTACCAGTGGTGGGTTCCTTCCGGTTCGGCCGAGCCGGTAGCGGTGACGATATGACGTCACCGAACCGGTTCTTCCCCCCCGCCCTCCCCACATTATTCTTACCTTTTATTTGGTCCCACCCCTAATCTATTGCTGCCTCCTGAGTCCCAGCTGATGACTAGAGGGGAAAAAAAACTGTTTAAACTCTTGCCGCGGGGCTTCAAAGGGCCGTCCTACAGCTGATCAGTGTTAAAAGCAAACAAATGAGTCGGGTCGTAAGTGCGAGGACTGGTCGTAAGTGCGAGGACCCTCCAGAAATGACTCTGACCAGCTAGCCACGCCCACCTAGTCACATGACCACCAAGCCACGCCCACAAAATAAGCCACGCCCACAGAACTGGTAGTAAAAAAAAATTAGAACCCACCCCTGCTACCTACCTACTCATTCATGCAGGGGTGGGATTGAAAAATTTTAGCAACTGGTTCTCTGTCTGGTTGCTTGGGTGGGCGGGGCCTACTCTGCCTCCTGCACCATGGGGGGGGCGTTTTCACCCTCCCCAGGCTCCGGAGGCCATCCAAACTTCCGGTATTTCCAGGAGGCCCATTTTTCGCCCTCCCAGAGCTTCCGTGCGGGCCCGGCACTTACCTTGCATCTAAAACAGGCCATATGGAGACTCCTGGGAGGGTAGGGGTGGAGTGGGAGGGGCCATCCAGTCCTTTGCAACTACCGGTTTGGCGAACCAGATGTAAAATTAGCATCCGGGTTTCCCGAACCGGTCCGAATCCCACCCCTGCATTCATGTATCCACCTATCGACCTATCCATCCATCTACATGTCCATCCATCCATGTACCTACCTATCCTTCCATCCGTCCGCCTGTATACGTATCCTTGCATCCATCCATCCTTCCATGTACCTATCCTCCCTCCCACCCATCCATTCATCTATCTCTACATCCACCCTTCATCCCTCCCTCCCTCCCTCCATCCACCTATCCATCCCCCTACATGCCCATCCATCCATCTACCTACCTACCATCTACCTACCCACCCATCTGTCCGTCCATCTCTCTGTCTACATATCCCTACATCCATCCATCCATATATCTACCTACCCACGCATTCGTCCATCCACCCCTTTATCCTTCCTTCCTTGCACGTATCCATCCATCTACATACCATCTACCTACCTATAATATACCTACTTACCCATCCATCTGTCCATTTGTCTCTCTGTCTACATATTCCTCATCCATCCATCCATGTATCTACCTATCTACTCACCCTATCCATCCATTCACATAATTACCTGTCTATCCATCCATCTGTCTATCTATCTATCTATCTATCTATCTATCTATCTATCTATCTATCTATCTATCTATCTATCTATCTATCTATCTATACGTCTGTCTGTCTCCTTGTCCATCTGTCTGTCCATCTGTCTATGTATTCATCCATTCACATAATTACCTGTCCATCCATCCGGTCTATCTATCTATCTATCTATCTATCTATCTATCTATCTATCTATCTATCTATCTATCTATCTATCTATCTATCTATCTATACGTCTATCTGTCCCCCTATCCATCTGTCTGTCCATCTGTCACCATCCATCCATCTATCTCTCATCTATCTATCTATCTATCTATCTATCTATCTATCTATCTATCTATCTATCTATACGTCTATCTGTCTCCTTATCCATCTGTCTGTCCATCTGTCACCATCCATCCATCTATCTCTCATCTATCTATCTATCTATCTATCTATCTATCTATCTATCTATCTATCTATCCGTCTGCCTGTCTCCTTATCCATCTATCCATCTGTCTGTCCATCTGTCTATGCATCCATCCATTCACATAATTACCTGTCCATCCATCCGTCTGTCTGTTACATATCCACTCACCATCCATCCATCTATCTCTCATCTATCTATCTATCTACATATGCATCTGTCTGTCTGTCTCCTTATCCATCTATCCATCCATCTGTCCGTCCATCCCTCTATCTGCTTATATATTGTTTATATATCATATTGGGGTATTGAATTTAGCACCTGGAAAAATACTTGAATTCCCTTTCCCCTCAATCACCACCATACACTGTATTTCCACAACTATCTGGACACTTTTCACTTAACTTTAGCAAGCTAGTCTCTGGCTGAAGAACCATTTTCCATGACATTTGAAACCAGAAAGTAAAACACCAGAAGTAAAAATGGCAGATTATTGGAAACTCAGAAGGACAAGGTGGTTAGGGGTGGGTTTCCAGAAGAAGACCAGGATAGCAGTGTTCCAATATTTGAGGGGCTGCCCCAAATAAGACGGGGTCACCCTATTCTCCAAAGCACCTGAAGGTAGGAGAAGAAGCAACGGATGGAAACTAAACAAGGAGAGAAGCAACCTAGAACTAAGGAGGAATTCCCTGACAGTGAGAACAATTAACCAGTGGAACAACTTGCCACCAGAAGTTGTAAATGCTCCAACACTGGAAGTTTTAAACGAGATTGGACAACCATTTATCTGAAATGGTATAAGGTCTCCTGCTTGAGCAGGGGGTTGGACTAGAAGACCTCCAGGGTCCCTTCCAACTCTGTTATTCTATAATTCCAATCTCCGATACGCCCCACTGGGAGACAAGTGTGCGGTTTGGTAATACCGGACGGTGGTGTTTGGCTTGTCCATTTAAGAGAATGACTTTCAGAAATAAATCTTTAAAGGACTTTCAGGATGATCCTCTAACTTTGGAATTTCCTCCCCAGTTCACAGCCCAACTGTTGGGCTTCTTGATCAGTGTGGTGAGCTCCATCTTCTGTGGCCACCTGGGCAAGGTGGAACTGGATGCCGTCACCCTTGCAGTCTCGGTAGGTACATCCCCGCTTAGCCGAAGAAGGAAAAGAGATTTTCTAGCACTGTCACCCCGGTAGAATTAGAGAAGGTGAGGATTGACTATTGACTGGCGCATGGATGTGCGGACTTCCACTCCCAGAATCCCCCAGCCAGCATGCTTTAAAATGCGTGGACTTCCACTCCCAGAATCCCCCAGCCAGCATGTTTTAAGATGGGTGGACTTCCACTCCCAGAATTCCCCAGCCAGCATGCTTTAAGACGGGTGGACTTCCACTCCTAGAATTCCCCAGCCTGCATGCTTTAAAATGGATGGACTTCCACTCCCAGAATCCCCCAGGCAGTGTGCTTTAAGACGGGTGGACTTCCACTCCTAGAATTCCCCAGCCTGCATGCTTTAAAATGGATGGACTTCCACTCCCAGAATCCCCCAGGCAGTGTGCTTTAAGAGGGGTGGACTTCCACTCCCAGAATTCCCCAGCCAGCATGCTTTAAGAGGGGTGGACTTCCACTCCCAGAATCCCCCAGCCAGCATGCTTTAAGATAGATGGACTTCCACTCCCAGAATTCCCCAGCCTGCATGCTTTAAAAAGGGTGGACTTCCACTCCCAGAATCCCCCAGGCAGTGTGCTTTAAGAGGGATGGACTTCCACTCCCAGAATCCCCCAGCCAGCATGCTTTAAGAGGGGTGGACTTCCACTCCCAGAATTCCCCAGCCTGCATGCTTTAAAAAGGGTGGACTTCCACTCCCAGAATCCCCCAGCCAGCATGCTTTAAGATGAGTGGACTTCCACTCCCGGAATTCTCTAGCTGGCATGCTTTAAGATGGATGGACTTCCACTCCCAGCATGCTTTGGCAGACGGACCCAGAATTCTGCAACCCTCCGTGCATTGATGGTTGAGGAATTCTGGGAGTTGAAGTCCACCCATCTGCAAATTGCCACGGGTGAGAAAGACGGTGTTGGAGGCTGAACGGTGGACAAATACAGTGGAAATCTCTTGCTGACCTTTCCTTTTCCCCCCTTCCCTCCTTTCAAGGTCGTCAACGTGGTTGGCATTTCGGTGGGTACCGGCTTGGCATCGGTATGCGACACTCTCATGTCACAGGTACCGTGTCTTACGCTTAACAACTGCGGTGATTCGCTTAATGACCATGGCAATAAAAGCCCTTCTCTGATCCTCATATGCTTATGATTCTGCGTCTCTCCTATCAATGAAGAGAATTTGTATAAATTTAAGCATGTGGTCCTCGAATTCCTCAGCGCTTTGCTCAGAGATCCTTTGGTGGGTGAACAGAGGTAGTCCTCGACTTGTAGCAGTTCATTTAGTGACCGCTCCAAGTTACGAGGCCCCTGAAAATAGTGACATGGGACCGTTTTTCACACTTATGACCGTTGCAGCATCTCCGTGGTCACGTGATAAAAAATTTAGATGCTTGGCAACTGGTTCCTATTTATGACGGTCACAGGATCCCGGGGTCAAGTTTTTAAAATTTTAAAATTCTTCAATTTTAAATTTGTCTTATGAATTTGGGGTGTTTAAAATTTCGTTTTATGGGCCAATTATTTAATTGTATTTTAATGCTTTTTTAACATTTGTATTATATGTATTTTATTTGGCTGTTCACCACCCTGAGTCCTTCGGGAGTAGGGCGGTATACAAATTCAATAAATAATAATAATAATAATAATAATAATAATAATAATAATAATAATAATAATAATAATAATAATAATAATAATAATAATAATAATCCCCTTTTGCGTCCTTCTGACAAGCAAAGTCAATGAGGAAGTCAGATTCACTTAACAATCATGTGACTTACTTAACAAATGCAATGATTCCCTTAACAACCGTGGCTGGGAAATTTGTAAACCGGGGCAAAATTCACTTCACAAATGTTTCACTTAGCAACGTAAATTTTGGGCCCCGTCGTGGCCGTAGCTTGAGGACTGCCTGTAATAAGAATCTGATTTCCTAGCTGCCCTGAGGGAAGTGACAGATAATATATTTTACATTTTATTTTATTATATTTTATTTTATTTTTCATTTTATTTATTTTATTTTTCATTTTATTTATTTTATTTTACTATTTTATTATATTATTTTATTTTATTATTCTATTTTTTATTCTATTTTATTTATTTTATTTTTTATTATCCTATTTTATTTTATTTTATTATTTTATTCATTTTATTTATTTTATTTTATTTTTTATTATCCTATTTTATTTTATTTTATTATTTTATTCATTTTATTCATTTTATTTTTTATTATCCTATTTTATTTTATTTTATTATTTTAATTTTTATTCTAATTTATTTTATATTTTATTCTATTCTATTTATTTTATTTTATTTATTTTATTTTATTATTTTATTTTTTATTTATTTATTTATTTATTTTTTAAATTTGATTTATATGCCGCCCTTCTCCGGAGACTCAGGGCGGCTTACAGTGCGTTAAGCAATAGCCTTCATACTTTTGTATATTTATACAAAGTCAGCTTATTGTTCCCACAAACCGGGTCCTCATTTTACCCACCTTAGAAAGGATGGAAGGCTGAGTCAACCTTGAGCCTGGTGAGAATTGAACTTGCAATAATTGCAGGCAGCTGGTGTTAAATTACAGTGCTTCTGTCTGTTGAGCTAAACAATAATAAAATGAATTATTTTATTCATTTTATTTATTTTATTTTATTTTTTATTATCCTATTTTATTTTATTATTTTATTTTATTTTATTTTATTTTATTTTATTTTATTTTATTTTATTTTATTTTATTTTATTTTATTTTATTATTTTATTTTATTTTATTTTATTTTATTTTATTTTATTTTATTTTATTTTATTTTATTTTATTGTCTCTCTCTCTCTCTCTCTCTTTTAACCAGACTTACGGGAGTAAGAACGTGAAGAGAGTCGGCACGATCCTGCAACGGGGCATCCTAATCCTTCTCCTTTTCTGCTTTCCCTGCTGGGCCCTTTTCCTTAACACCGAGAGGATCTTGCTGCTTTTCCGACAGGATCCCGAAGTCTCCAGGTTGGGCATGCTCGAACGGGTGATTGTGTGGCGTTCTTGGGCGATTGTGTGCCAATGCCCGGCCTTGTGCAGACACGCACGCATTCCTGAACCACAATCCCTTCTGGGTGCGGTGACCCATTTGCTTTGGCAGCCTGTGCCGGAACTCATCTATTTGCAGCTGGGAGTCATGTTGCTAGTCCCTGACGTTTTGAATCTGTCTCTAACCCCGCAAAACAGATCGAGAAAAACGGCAAAAAAAAAAAAGGGCGCCTCTCGGTTTTGCAAAACGGTGCAAATCAGTGGGGGAATTCAAATTTTTTTTTTACTACCGGTTCTGTGGGCGTGGCACGGCTTGGTGGGCGTGGCAGGGGAAGGATAATGCAAAATCTCCATTCCAGCCCCACTCTGGGGCCAGCCAGAGGTGGTATTTGCCAGTTCTCGGAACTACTCAAAATTTCCGCTACCGGTTCTGCAGAACCTGTCAGAACCTGCTAAATAGCAGCCCTGGTGTAAATCCATAGCAGGATCCTAAAAATTCTTTTTTTTTTTTTGAATGGGGAATAGAATAGAATAGAATAGAATAGAATAGAATAGAATAGAATAGAATAGAATAGAATTTTTATTGGCCAAGTGTGTCTTGCTGCAATTTATTTATTTATTTATTTATTTATTTATTTATTTATTTATTTATTTATTTATTTATTTATTTATTTATTTATTTATTTATTTATTTATTTATTTATTTATTTATTTATTAAATTTTTATACCGCCCTTTTCCCGAAGGACTCAGGGTGGTGTACAGCCAAAAATAAAACCCACAACTATATGAAAGTTAAAAGACAATTTAAAAATATTAATTAATTTGGTCGAAAAAGCTAAAATAGAAACCACCCATTAAAATAGCATTTAGGCCAGCCCTGCTTGGTGAAACAATAGCGTTTTGAGGGCGCGGTGAAAGGTGCGAAGGTCGGGGATCCTACGAATCTCCGGGGGCAGCTCATTCCAGAGGGCAGGTGCCCCCACAGAGAAGGCTCTCCCCCTGGGGGTCGCCAGTTGACATTGTTTGACCGATGGCATCCTGAGGAGTCCCTCTCTGTGGGAGCGTACTGGTCGATGGGAGGCTATCGGTGGCAGAAGGCGGTCTCGTAAGTACCCGGGTCCTAAGCCATGGAGCGCTTTAAAGATGGCAACCAACACCTTGAATCGCACCCGGAAGACCACCAGGAGCCAGGGCAGCTCTCACAGGAGCGGTGTTACATGGGAGCGTCAAGTTGCTCCCATAATCACCCGCGCGGCTGCGTTCTGGACCAGCTGGAGCCTCCGGGTGCTCTTCAAGGGGAGGCCCATGTAGAGAGCGTTACAGTAGTCCAGACGGGACGTGACGAGGGCATGAGTGACTGTGTGCAAGGAGTCCCGGTCCAGAAAGGGACGCAACTGCATATGCTGTCACTGTACATAAAAAAAAAAACACCTGTCCTTGTGTCTAGTTGTTCTGGGGTGCAGTGCTCTATAGCGGCGTTTTGAGAGTAGGAGTTGAAACAGTTTATGTCCAGGATATGAGGGGTCTGTAGATATTTTCCCAGCCCTTTTTTTGACTCGTGCAGTAGCCAGGTCCTCCATGGAAGGCAGGTTGGTAGCCATGTTTTTTTCCGCCGTTCTAATTATCCTCTGAAGTCCATGTCTGCCTTGTTGGGTTGCAGAGCCAAACCAGACAGTTATGGAGGTGCAGATGACAGACTCCATAATTCCTCTGTAGAACTGGATCAGCAGCTCCTTGGGCAGTTTGAGCTTCCTGAGTTGACGCAGAGAGAACATTCTCTGTTGTGCTTTTTTGATGACGTTTTTGCTGTTGGGTGTCCATTTTAGATCTTGCGATATGGTGGAACCTAGAAATTTGAAGGTCTCTGCCGTTGATACTGTGTTGTCTAGTATCGTGAGAGGTGGACGTATGGGAGGGTTTCTCCTAAAGTCCACCACCATTTCTACGGTTTTGAGCGTGTTCAGTTCCTCTGTCAGGTTTCGATACTATCTCAAACTAAATGAATTTCCAAACTGCCGATCTTTGAGGAAATTTTCTCTTTATTGAGCATAGTGATCTGTCCCTGGCTCTTTCGCGGTCAGCACTGACCTTTGCCCCCCAATCCCCCCCTTTCCGATCCCCAATTCTCTGCGTCTCATTGGCTATCTTCCAAGCCACTCTCCTCATCCCATCTCTGTCAGATCACAGGAATGTCCCCCCCCCTCCTCCCATCTCCGAGGAAACAGAATCTTCAAAGGAATTAAGTAGGCCAAAGTTCAAGCTTCTCCTCTCCTTTCAATATGTCAGCGCTGGAACGCTGACATCCAGATTGTTCCGGTCGCACCACGAGGCTAGTTGTTCAACCTCCCGTCTGTGCGTGGATTCATCGTTGTCTCGAATGAGATCGATCACTGTTGTGTCATCTGCGAACTTCGGTAGTTTAACAGATGGATCGTTAGAGATGCAGTCATTGGTATGCAGAGAGAAGAGAAGTGGGGAGAGCACACCGCCTTGGGGGGGGGGGCTGTGCTAATTGTACAGTTATCTGATGCAGTTCTGCTTAGCTTCACCTGCTGCTTCCTGTCTGTTAGGAAGCTTACGATCCACTTACAAGTGTGCTCAGGTACCACTAGCTGGTTTAGCTTAGTTAGAAGAATTGTTCTGTCCCCGTTCCACTCACGCACCCCCACAGACGGCCCGGAGTTAATAAGCCACACGACAAAATTCTTTGAAAATAAAGCTGGCAGCAACCTAGTGGCTAGCTGCCAATTCAGACTTTACTCACACAAAACAAAGATTAGACTGCCAGCATTCCGATAAAACAGGCAGAGTTTTCAACAATACAAGGATTAATCCAAATGCAGTCCGATAAAGCAGGCAAAGTCCAGTAACGCAGAGATCATGGATTATTTCTAGTTTTTGCTCGTCACAAACTGAACCGGCCACCACACCCACATTTATACCCTGTGGGGTGTGGTCCAGTGACTCAGCTAATCTCTGGCACGCCTTCCCCTCTGCTGCGCATGCTTCTCCCTGCGCCTCTGTCGCGGGTCCAGCCAGCACTTATCTCCTTCGTCACTGTCCACCTGTGGCTGTGGGGACGTGCTTGGCTCTGAGCCTATCTTTTGGCCTTCAGTGTCCTCCGGAGGCATTGCCAGAGAGGAGGGTCCTGGAGAGGGAGGCCTTGCCAACTCCTCTTCCTCACTCTCAGAGTCTGCATCTGTCGATAGCCCAGGCTCAGGCAATGGAGCCACAACAAGAATGTCTGGAATGATGGTAGTGAATGCTGAACTAAAGTCTACGAAGAGGACCCTTGCGTACGTCTTTGGAGATTCAAGATGTTGTAGGACTGTGATGGCGAACGTATGGCATGCGTGCCACAGGTGGCACGCTGAGCCATATCGGTGGGCACGTGAGCGTTGCCCTAGCTCAGCTATGGCACGCATGCGCAAGCCAGCCAGCTGATTTTTGGGCCTTCTGGGCCCACCAGAAGTCGGGAAATGGGCCCTTTCTGGCCTCCAGAGGGCCTCCGGGAAGGTGGGGAAGATTGTTTTCACCCTCCCCAGGCTCCTAGAAAGGCTCTGGAGCCTGGGGAGAGTGAAAAACAGGCCCTCGGGGCCCACCGGAAGTTGGCCAATGGGCCATTTCCTGCCTCCGGAGGGCCTCCAAGGGTCGGGGGGAGGCCGTTTTTGCCCTCCCCAGGCTCCAAGAGACCCTTGGTTTTCAAGTGGGACACCACTAGCCTTTCAAAGGTTTTCATGACTACAGATGTTAGAGCAACTGGTCTGTAGTCGTTCAGTTCCTTGATGGTGGGCTTCTCCGGCACTGGGATGATAGTAGAGCGTTTGAAGCAAGAAGGAACATAGCACATCTCTAGCGATTTCTTGAAGATTCGGGTGAAGATGGGGGCCAATTGGTCAGCACAGACTTTTAAGCAAGAAGGAGTAATCTTGTCTGGGCCTGGAGCTTTTCCTGGCTTTTGTCTGTGAAATGGGACTATTTATTTTTCTGGCTTGTGCAAGTCTTTCCTTTTTTTATACGTATATATATATATTTATTTATACATTTTCTTTCATATGCATAAGTATTCAATAAACAGTGTATTATCTGGGTCTTTTTACATGTACCTAATAGTACTACTACTACTACTAATAGTAATAATAATGATAATAATGGTGATAATAATAATAGTAATAATAATACATCTTAAGAAGGTACTTGGTTGATTCCTGGACGCTGGCAGCAACCCGTATCAACCATTAGCACCAGTCAGTGGTATTTGTGATGCATTTTTGAATGTTCAGTTGACTGAGTTTCATGTTTAATGAATAAAAGTTTATATAATAATAATAATAACAACAACAGTAATAATAACAATAATCTTTACTTATATATAGTAATATTCTTCCCATTTCTAATTTCTACTTTTATTATCTAACCACTGTTAAAACCAATTCTTTTTATAAGTCGTCCTCAACTTATGACCGGTAGCTTAGCGACTCTTCCAAGTTACGACTTGCTTGGAAAAAAGGATGCCACGTCCCATTTCTGAAGTTATGACAGTCCTTTTGTCCCACGGTTACGTGATTGCAGAGACTCGGTAACGCGGTCACACTTACGGCCTTTTGGGGAGTCCTGCCTCATCCTGTTTTATGACGTAAGCCGTAAAATTGGGTGCGACTCACTTAACAACCGTCTCGCTTAAGAACAGCGATTCTGGTCTCAATTGTGGTCGTAAGTTGAGGACTACTTATGCTTCAGTTCCCTATGGCTGCCTCAAATATTGCAGTGGATAACAAACACCTAACAAACCATGGTCATCCATGGGGGAGAGAGGTCAAAAAAGGCAAGGGAGCATCTGTTTTTGAGGGGCCCCCAGAATAATAGAATAACTCAGGAAGTACAGCTTTTCCAGAAAAAAAAATGGAGTATTTCAAGTGATGGTGGATTACAGAAAGTTCTTGACTTATGACCATTCATTTAAGGTCCGTTCCATGTTATGACATTAGTGAAAAAAAAGTGACTTATGACCGTTTCCCACACTTACGACCGTTGCAGCATTCCCCAGGGTCAAAATTCAGACGTTTGGCAACTGGCTCATATTTACGACGGTTGCCGCGTGTCCCGGGCTCACGCGATCCCCTTTTGCGACCTTCTAACAAGCCAAGTCAACAGGGGAGCCAGATTCACTGAACGACCGTGTGACTCACTTAACAACTGCAGCGACTCACTTAGCCACGGTGGCAAGAAAGGTTGCAAAACGAGGCAAAATTCACTTCATACTTGTCTCGGTGACGGAAGGTTTTGAGCTCCGTTGCGGGCGTAAATCGGGGATGACCCATAAGCTGGTTTATGATAACACTACTTTCAACCCACGCACACAAAAGATATACCCATCGCAGGTGTCCCTTTCACACAAACCCGTCGAGATCAAATTAAGCAATCAACCCAATTAAGCCAACTCTTTAATTTCCTCCTTTTGGGTGGAGCACCGAAAAGAGAAACGGACAAAAAGAGCTGCTCTAACGTCACAGATTCTTCTATTTCACGCCGGCAGGATTATTTTTGCTTTTTAAAAAAATTAGGAAAGGATGGGTTATGTTCCAAAAACACACCTTGCTCTTGTGTAACAGCTACGCGACCGTCTTTTTTTTCTTCCCTTTCTTGTTTTTTGCCTCTTCTCTTCGTTCCTGTTTTGTTTTGTTTTTTTAATTCCTTCTTGGTTTCAAACTTTGAGAAAAAACTTTCCTTCTCTTATATTTTTTCGGTCAAAAGTTCATCTTCACATCGGAAAAAACCTACATTTTTTTTTTTTAGGGAAAGAAGGAGTTAACAGCAGATCCTTAATTTTTTTTTTTCCTTAAAACAACAACAAGAAGACAATTTTGTCTTGCAGGAGAACCTCCAGTGAAAGGGGCAGTCTATCTTTGAGGGCTGGAGGCTGGGCATCGAGAAAGGAAGGCTTCCAATATTTGGGCTTGTCTTTGGAACAAGAGTTTTGTGTGCGTATGTGTGTGGTGTGTGTGTGAGAGAGAGTGTATTACAAGCACATACACACATATACATAAAGAAGTAAAGGGAGACTAGTATAGATCTATTTCAAGCTATTTACCGTATTTTTTGGAGTATAAGACGCACACTAGTATAAGCTAACCTTTTCGCCGTTGCATGCCAAAAGCTGGGGGAGCCCGGGGGGTTGCGCGCACATGTGCCCACCCCTATAATTCAAAGCCCCCCCGCCCCCTGCGCATGCGCACGACCCCCCCCCTCGCGCTCCCCTCGCTTTTGGCACATGACAGCACATTGGGCCCGGTAGGCCCATTTTTCGCCCTCTCCAGGCTCCAGAGGCTTTCTTGGAGCCTGGGGAGGGTGAAAACAGCCTTCCCCACCTCCTCAGAGGCCGGAAACAGCCTGTTTCCCAACTTCCGGTGGGCCTGGAAGGCCCGAAAATCACCCCCTTGCGCCTCCCTCGCTTTTGGCACATGATGGCACATTGGGCCCGGTAGGCCCGTTTTTCGCCCTCCCCAGGCTCCAGAGTCTTTCTTGGAGCCTGGGGAGGGTGAAAACAGCCTTCCCAACCCACCCACCCCCCCGAGGCCGGAAACAGCCTGTTTCCCAACTTCCGGTGGGCCCGGAAGGCCCGAAAATCAGCTGGCTGGGCATCGGAACTGAGCTAGGGCAACGCTTCCGTGCCCACAGATATGGCTCCCCATGCCACCTGTGGCACGCGAGCCATAGGTTCGCCATCATGGCCCTATACCATTCTAGACAGATGGCTGTCCAGTCTCTTCATAAAAACCGCCAGTGATGAAGCGCCCTCAACTTCTGGTGGCAAGCAGTTCCACTGGTTAATTTGTCCTCACCGTCAGGAAGTTTCTCCTCAATTCCAGGTTGCTTCTCTCCTTGGTTAGTTTCCACCCGTCGCTTCTTGTCCTGCCTTCAGGGGCTTTGGAGAATAGCTTGACTCCCTCTTCTTTGGGGCAGCCCCTGAGATGCTGGAACCACTCCTATCATGTCCCGTCCTCCCCACCGAGTCCTTCTTTTGTTCCCATCCCATTAAAATGTTTTTTCATTTTTTCTTGCAGATTAACCCACATTTATGTGATGATCTTTATTCCTGCCCTGCCGGTAAGTGTGTCATTGGTTGCATTCGCACAAACACATACACACACCAGGCGAAATCAGGATCCGGGGAAGTCTGTTCATCTGTCGGTTGTGTGAACAGGGCTTGTTGGGTTAAGACAGTGTTTCTCAACCTTGGTAGCTTGAAGATGGGTGGACTTCAACTCCCAGAATCCCCCAGCCAGCAGCGCTGGCTGGGGGATTCTGGGAGTTGAAGTCCACCCATCTTCAAGCTTCCAAGGTTGAGAAACACTGGGTTAAGAAGACATCATGGCTTGTTAGCTGAGATCTGACTTAATGGGGGAAGGAAAACATTACGTTTCATTAACCTGGGTTCAGAGTTCAAGGTACAATGTGAACCCAAGTAAAAGGTGATTTGAAGAAAAAAAAAATTACAGGAAGTCCTCAATTTACAACGGTTCATTTAGTGACCATTCGACGTCACAACAGCACTGAAAAAGCGACTTATGACCGTTTTTCACACTTAACGACCATTGAAGCATCCCCATGAACATAAAGGTTCAGCTTTATGACGGGGTTGCAGTGTCCTGGGGTCACGCGATCCCCTATTTGCGACCCGGCAAGCAAAGTCAACGAGGAAGCCAGATTCACATACCAACCCTGTCACTCACTCAACAACTGTAGGAATTAACTTAACAGCGGTGGCAAGAAAGGTCGTACAGTGGGGCAAAACTCACTTAACACATTTCTCACTCAGCAACATCAATTTTGGGCTCGATGGTGGTTGTAAGTCGAGGACTACCTGTTACAGGTAGTCCTCCACTTACGTCCATAATTGGGACCAGAATTTCCGTTGCTAAGCAAGGCACTTGTTAAGTGAGCCGTGCATAAACCTTTCTGGTGCCACGGTTATTAAATGTACAAGTACAGTTAGTCCTCCCCTTACAACCATTCATTTAGTGACCAAAGGAACAACGGCACTGGAAAAAGTGACTTATGGCCGTTTCTCACACTTATGAACGTTGCAGCATCCCTGCGGTCACATGATCAAGATCCAAATGCTTGGCAACTGATTCATATTTATGACGGTAGCATTGTCCCGGGGTCATGTGATCCCCTTTTGTGACCTACTCCCAAGCAAAGCCAATTGGGGGGAAGCTACATTCGTTATACGACTGCATGATTCGCTTAACGACCAGGGCAAAAAAAAAGGCCGTAAAATGGGGGAAAACTCACTTAACGGCTATCTCGCTTAGTGGTAGAAATTTTGGGTTCGGTTGTGGTTGTAAGTCGAGGATTGCCAGTAAGTGAATCATGCGGTCGTTTGAGTGAATTCAGCTGCTTCTACTGAATTTGCCAACTGCGAAAGCCACAAATGGAGATCACGTGACCCTGGGAAGCTCTAACCATTGTAAATCCATGCCTATTGCCAAGTACCAAATACGATCACCTGATTCTGATGGTCGTAAAAGCGAGGACCGGTCGCAAGCCACTTTTTTCACCCCCGTCCCGATTTCGAATGGTCGCTAAAATTGAGATATTTTAATTTCTTCTCTATTTTTATGATCTGTAAGCTGCCCGGCATCGTCGACATATTGGGAAAGATAAATTTAAAGAGGAAAGAAAGAAAAAAAATTGAATCGTCGTAAGTCGAGGACTCCCTGAATTGTTGCTTTTCCCCCCTCCCCCCCCCTCAATGACATTTCACTTGGGACCCTCGCCTCCCTTGAGGGCCCCATGCGCGTCAGGAAAAATAAAACAAAGTGAATAAAATAACAATGAAAAAAATGATTTTCAATCAGAGAAACTAATTTAAATCTTTTTGGGGTGCATTTTCAGGCCGCGTTCATCTACCAGCTGGAAACACGTTATTTGCAAAGTCAGGTACGTCTGTTGTTAAAAGGAGAATTTTCTGGGAGAGGCAACCATACCTCAAAAGCAGCAGATTAGGCTAATGCTTTTGTTATTATTGTTACTTGCGGAGTCGTGTCCGACCCATCGCGACCCCATGGACAATGTTCCTCCAGGCCTCCCTGTCCTCTACCATCCTCTGGAGTCCATTTGTTATGGAATGATGGGACCAAACAACATTCCTGGGTCAGCCAGAGACAGTTTATTGCGCAGTTTCAGAATCAGATTTGTATCTGCAATTCTGAACCAAGAAGAGCTCTGATACGACTGCTTTTATACATATCCAAGACAAAAGGATTTTGCGAGCACAGCAGTTTTCCATATATGGTTAACGTACATTTGTTACACTATAATTGATACTTTCTAAATTACTAAATTCCTTCATTATTTTCTAGTTCGTAAGATTATCTTAGCTAAACAACCTTCCTCAGTTCTGTGATTGCTGAGGCGTAGATTCATGGCTGCTTTGGATAATAAGTAACTTTTTGTTTCATATGGATGTCCTTGCATCCTTGACAGCTAGGCCCCTCAGAAGATATATATTACCAAGAATGGAATTTAGCTGACTTAGCGCAATCTCTAAACAAGCGCATTTCTTTCTTATAGTAATGTGAATAAAGAGGGTCCTTCAGTGTTCATATAGCTGACCCTGTACTATTCCTACATCATTCACATTACATTGAAGCACACGCCGACTGCTTCAGTGACTCCATCCAGCCACCTCGTTCTCTGCCGTCCCCTTCTTCTTCTTTTGCCCTCCATCGTTCCCAGCATTAGGTTCTTCTCCAGTGAGTCCTTCCTTCTCATTAGGTGGCCAAAGCATTTGAGTTTCCTCTTCAGGATCTGGCCTTCTAAAGAGCAGTCAGAGTTGATCTCCTCTAGGACCGACCGGTTGGATCGCCTTGCAGTCCAAGGGAATCACTCGCAGGAGTCTTCTCCAGCTCCTCAAAGGCCTCAATTCTTTGGCGCTCAGCCTTCCTTATGGTCCAACTTTCACAGCCAGACATTGCAACTGTTCTGTCCCCCTTCCTCACACAGGCAAACGTAATACCAAGCACGCCCGCCAATATTTTATTAGGTAAACAGATTAGAATTCTTGGCAGACCAAGGTTTTGGCAGCAAAGTGCCGAATGCCTGCCAAGACTGTTTTCACTCCCATAAAGCAGAAGAGGACTGATCTTCTGAGTGGCGTAGAAGGCTAATGCCTCCTACTAAGGCAGCATTTAACATCCAGCTGCCTGCAATTACTGTGAGTTCAATTCTCACCAGGCTCAAGGTCGACTCAGCCTTCCATCCTTTCTAAGGTGGGTAAAATGAGGACCCGGTTTGTGGGGGCAATAAGCTGACTTTGTATAAAAAATATACAAAAAGTATGAAGGCTATTGCTTAACGCATTGTAAGCCGCCCTGAGTCTCCGGAGAAGGGTGGCATATAAAAATAAATAAAAATAAAATAAAAAATAAATCTTCAGTCCGTTCCAGGAGCAACAAATTATCCACGAGACAAGAGTTTAGTCAATGTTCAGTCCAAAATATATCCAAACCGAATTTCAGAGATCACGATGTGACTTTCAAGGTTTAACTTTGTCCGTCACAAAGCCTGAAGAGCAATCCCACCCACTTTTATTCCCGGTGGGGCGTGGCTCCGTGACTCAGCTCAGTCTCTGGCCCTCCCACGCCTCTTCCGTTGCTGCGCACGCTTCTCCCTCCGACGCTGCCTGGGATCAAGCCAGGATTCATCATCCTCGCTCCCTATCAATGGGTGCTCCGAAATGCCTTCCTCCTGGCCCATCCCAGGCTGTTCCTCCTGGCCTTCGGATGGAACCTGAGGCATTGCCAGAGAGGAGGGTCCTGGAGAGGGAGGCCTTGTCAGTTCCTTCCCATCACCTTCTGAGTCCTCTTCCTCTGTTAGGACAGGCTCGGGAGTTGGGGTCACAACAGCAACTGGGAAAACCATAGCCTTGACTATACGCTCTGTTGGCAGGGTGATGTCTCTGCTTTTTAGTACGCGGTCTAGATTTGCCGTAGCTTTCCTCCCCAGGAGCAAGCATCTTTTAATTTCTTGGCTGCAGTCCCCATCTGCGGTGATCTTGGAGCCCAGGAAGATAAAATCTGTCACTACCTCCATTTCTTCCCCATCGGTTTGCCAGGAAGGATAACGCTGAAATAGCATAAAATAGAATTCTTTATTGGCCAAGCATGATTGGACACCCTAAGGGATTTGTCTCCGGTTCATAAGCTCGCAGTGTACATGCAAATAAACAAAGCGATAGGTCTTCTATCATATAGATCATAGTTACAATCATTAATCATAAGATACAACAAGTGATAAATCATAGATAGGAGAAGGTGGGAAAAGAAAGTAGGAAAGAGAAGATGAGAAGGGAGAACCGGTAGTAACATAATGTGAAACCCACTGCTGGATACAGCCCTACTACATGGGTAAATACCGATCACTTTATTGTTTACATATGCACAGTGAGAGCTTATGTCATCATTATCTTCTTCTTCTTTTTTTTTTTAATTAAAAAGTTTTAAAAATTTTTACACATATTTTCCTTTCCCTCCTCCCCCCTCCTACCCCAACCCCCCCCCCCCGACTTCCCAGAGCAAATCCAGGATATAGCATTTAACAAACATATAAAAAAAAACATAAGCTAACTATCTATAAATGTATCTCCCTTTTGCACTTTAACTCACCTTGTTCATATCTAAATATAACTATTTAAACAAGTTATTGCTTGAAAGTAATCAATCCAACTTCGTTCTTGTCCGTTCTTCAATAATAAACAAATCTTCTTTCTTCCAGCATTACACAACCCGAGCCCATTTACAATTAACCATCACATCTCCAACCCTTACATATATTGACACATTAACAAAATATTTTAGCCAATCTCGAATAAATTATATTATAAAAACCTTATTTTTACTTTTTACCCCATAAACTTATTTTAATTCTTCCTGGAAACATTCCTTACATAATAGCTTTGCATAAACTTATTCATCTCATTCTCTACAAATCCACTACGTATAATCAAATAACATCTTCACTATTTGATATCTATAAAAAATATTGTAAATATTTCATCATCTTCTTTTAACGACTCCATAATCCCTTGCGGGGTGGAGTTCTGGGCGACTGAATGGAGATGAGTGTTTATTGGCCGGATGCCTTTCCTGTTGCCAGTACAGAGTTTTGTTCGGCAGATATATTCTCATTGTGCCCAGAGAGAGAAATAGCTGCCTCTACTTAGGATGTTTCTGTCCCCAAAGTCAGAAGTCTGGGGCCTGCAGGTAGTTTACACATTGGCCCTTGCTTTGTAGTTCAACCAGTTGAGCTTCCGCCTGCATCGTAGCATTGCTGAAATATGCCCCTGTGTTCACAGATCCTTTTCTTGCATTCCAGGCTGTTCTCCTGCCTCAAGTAGTGACCGGCGTAGTGGTGAACGTGTTGAACGTGATCATGAATACCATTTTCCTGCACACCTTCAAACTGGGCGTGGTGTAAGTGTGACAGATTTTCCCGTTGGCCCAAAGTCTCGGGTTCAAAACCTAACGCTCTTAATTTCTCACGGGTGAAACAGCCCGAGAGGCGGCTTGAAATCTTCCAGAAGACAGGTAGTCCTCGATTTACAGCGGTTCATTTAGTGACCGTTTGAAGTTAGGACGGCACTGGAAAAATAGCGACTTAGGACCGTTTTTCACACTTACGACCGTTACCGCATCCCCATGATCAGGTGATCAAAATTCAGACGCTTGGCAATGGACTCATATTTATGACGGTCGCAGTGTCCCGGGGTCAGGTGATCCCCTTTTGCGACATTCTGATGAACAAAGTCAATGGGGAAAGCTGGATTCACTTAACGATTGCCGTGTTATGCTTATCGATAGTGGCAAAAGAGGGGGTAAAGTCAGGCATTTAACAGCTACCTTGTTTAATGATAGAAATTCTGGTCTCAATTGTGGCTGTAAATCTACCTGTAAGAAGAATGAAGTTGCTAACTCTCATGAGTTCAGTCAAACAAACATTAAGACTGACTTTCTTTCTCTTTCTCCCTGTCTTTCTTTTTCTCTCTCTCTCTTTCTCTCTCTCTTTCTCTGTCTCTTTCTTTCTGTTTTTCTTTCTCTGTTTCTTTGTTTCTCTCTCTGTTTCTTCTCTATTTCTCTTTTTTTCCTCTTTCCCCCCTCTCTTTCTCTCTCTCGCTCTTTTCCTCTCTCTGTTTCCCTCTCTCTTTCTGTCTCTCTCTCTTTCCCCCCTCTCTCTTTCCCTCTCTTTTTTCTTTCTCTTTCTCTCTCTGTGTTTCTCTTTCTCTCTCTCTCTTTCCCTCTCTCCTGCCTTTCCTCTTTCTTTATTTCTCTCTTTCTCTTTCTGTTTTTCTTTCCTCCTTTCCCTCTTTCTGTCTCTTTTTCTTTCTCACTCTCTTTCTCTTTTTCTCTCTCTCTCTTTCCCTCTCTCTTGCCTTTCCCCTCTCTCTCTTTCTCTGTCTCTTTCTTTCTGTTTCTTTCTTTCTGTTTTTCTTTCTCTCTGTTTCTTTGTTTCTTCTCTAATTCTCTTTTTTCCTCTTTCCCCCTCTCTCTTTCTCTCTCTCGCTTTTTTCCTCTCTCTTGCCTTTCCTTTTTTTCTCTTTCTCTTTTTCTTTCCTCCTTTCCCTCTTTCTATCTCTTTTTCTTTCTCACTCTCTTTCTATTTCTCTTTCTCTCTCTCTCTTTCCCTCTCTTGCCTTTCCTCTCTCTCTCTCTCTCTCTCATTCTCTCTTTTTCTCTTTCTGTTTTTCTTTCCTTCTTTCTCTCTCTTTCTCTCTGTCTCTCTTTCTCTCTTTCTCTCTTTTTGTTTCCCTCTTTCTCTCTCTTTCTCTTTCTGTTTTTCTTTCCTTCTTTCTCTCTCTCTCTTTGTCTCTCTCTCTCTCTCTCTGTCTTTCTCTCTCTCCCACAGGGGTTCAGCCTGGGCCAACACCCTTTCACAGAACCTGCAAGCATTTCTGCTCTTCCTCTTCGTCTGGTGGAAAAAGATCCATAAGGAAACCTGGGGAGGTAGGAAAAAGCGGAATATTTTTGCCACCTGGGGAGGGAGGGGGGGACCGTTGAGAGAATCACCGGAACAGCTGGCAAAACTTTTGTTCCTCTCTTTTATTTTCGTGAGAAGGAACGCCCTTGTTTTCAGACAGTTATTTATTTATTCTATTTTTATACGGCCACTCGTCTTATCAAAGTTGACGCTGGGTGGGGTACAATAAGGAGCCTTGGTGGCGCAGCAGACTAAAGTGCTGTTAAGTAGCACTTAGCTGCCAGCTGCCTGCAATTACTGCGAGTTCGAATCTCACCAGGCTCAAGGTTGACTCAGCCTTCCATCCTTCCGAGGTCGGTAAAATGAGGACCCGGATTGTGGGAGCAATAAGCTGACTTTGTATAAAATATAACACCGCTTGGGGGGGCCCCAAAAAGCCCTACTAAGCAGGTATATACAAAAGTATGAAGGCTATTGCTTAACGCATTGTTAGCCGCCCTGAGTCTCCGGAGAAGGGCGACATATAAATCGAACCAATAAATAAAATAAATAAAAATAATCCTAACCCACAGGCATAGACACGCTCACAGACACACACCAGATACACAAACCGACATCGGCATGCAGACACACAGACACAAATACACAAACACACACATAGACACACACACACACAGAAAATACACAAACAGATACACAAACACACTGATGCACCACAGATACATAGACACACAAACAAGGAGCTTGGTAGTACAGTGGTCTAAAGCACCCTGTTATTAAGACCAGCTGCCTGCAATTATTGCAGGTTCGAATCTCGCCAGGCTCAAGGTTGACTCAGCCTTCCATCCTTTCTAAGGTAGGTAAATTGAGGACCCGGATTGTGGGGGCAATAAGCTGACTTTGTATAAATATACAAAAGTATGAAGGCTATTGCTTAACGCATTGTAAGCCGCCCTGAGTCTCCGGAGAAGGGCGGCATATAAATCAAATTTTAAAAAACAAAACAAAACAAAACAAAAAAAAACAAGCAGATATAGACAAACTGTGAGGGGGATCTTGGGAGTCCTAGTGGACAATCACTTAAAGATGAGCCATCCGTGTGCAGCAGCTGCCAAAAAAGCCAACACAGTTCTAGGCTGCATCAACAGAGGGAGAGAATCCAGATCACGTGAAGTGTTAATACCACTTTATAAGGCCTTGGGAAGGCCACACTTGGAATAATGGATCCAGTTTTGGTCGCCACGATGTAAAAAAGACGTGGAGACTCTAGAAAGAGTGCAGAGAAGAGCAACCAAGAGGATTAGGGGACTGGAAGCTGAAACATATGAAGAACGGTTGCTGGAATTGGGTATGTCTAGTTTAATGAAACGAAGGACTAGGGGAGACATGATAGCAGTCTTCCAATATCTCAGGGGCTGCCACGAAGAAGATTTGGGGGTCAAGCTGTTCTCCAAAGCACCTGAAGGCAGGACAAGAAGCAACGAGTGGAAACTAATCAAGGAGAGAAGCAACCTGGAACTAAGGAGAAAATACCTGACAGTCAGAATAATTAACCAGTGGAACAACTTGCCACCAGAAGTTGTGAATGCTCCAACACTGGGAGTTTTTAAGAAGAGACTGGATAACCATTTATCTGAAGTGGTGTAGGGTTTCCTGTCTTAGCAGGGGGTTGGACTAGAAGACCTCCAAGGTCCCTTCCAACTCTGTAATTCTAATTCTAATTCTAATTCTAATTCTAAAACAGACACCCACACAGATACACAGACACGCAAACACAGACTCTGCTCCCACACCGGAGGCTTTTAAGAAGAGGCTAGTCAACCCTTTGTCTGAAATGGTGCAGGGTTTCCTCCCTGGCCAGAGGGTTGGACTAGATGGCCTCCGATGTCCAATGTCCCTTCCAGCTCTGTTATTCTGTTATTGAGACACAAAGACACACACACAGACACACAAACAGACATAGACCCACGCAGAGGGACCCAGAGACCCAGTCCCCTCGCCCTGACACGGCGGCCATCTTCTTTTACAGGCTGGACAATGGAGTGTTTGCAGGAATGGGGTCCCTTCATCCGGCTGGCCCTGCCCAGCATGTTTATGATCTGCATCGAGTGGTGGACCTTTGAGATCGGGAGCTTCCTGGCAGGTGAGACCCCCTGACCCTTTTTCTCTCTCTCTCACCCAGCAGGGGTCTCTTTGTTGTCTCGCTGGGAGAGTTGCTGCTACAGTGAGGTGGAGTTATACAGGTAGTCCTCGACTTATGACCACAACCGAGCCCGAAACATATGTCGCTAAGCAAGACACTTGTTAAATGAGTGTTTTAAACAGTGCCCCGTTTTACGACCATCCTTGCCACAGTTGTTAAGTGAAACACTGCAGCTGTTAAGTCAGGAACACGGTTGTTAAGTGAATCGGGCTTTCCCCGTTGATTTCGCCCATCAGAGGGTCGCCAAAGGGGATCACATGACCCCGGGACACTGCCGCCGTCAGAAGTATGAGTCAGGTGCCAAGCGTTCTGAATTTTGATCACGTGGCCACGGGGATGCTGCAACGGTCGTAAGTGTGAAAAACGCTCGTTTTTTTCAGTGCCGTTGTAACTTTGAATGGTCACTAAGTGAACTGCCATAAGTCGAGGACTGCCTGTATAGGTAGCCCTCAATTTACGGCCAAAACCGAGCCCCAAATCTCTCTGCATGGGCCATGACAACATGGCATTCCATCAGATTGTCTGGTTTTTATCGGTGATGCGGCGGTGGGTTCAAAGGTTTTCCCCAACTGCATCTATTTTAATTATGACGATGGTTGGTCGCAAGGTCAGCCAGATGTTCAGACTGGATTCTGGCATTTTTGTCCATCTATCGAGTCCTTCCAAAGACCTAGAATAGACAGATGTGTGAATGTTTTAATAATATTCAAGGTTTCGTGGCAAGGATGTAAGCCGTTCCAAGCAAAGCTGCCTTCTGCAATTGACTGATGGTGAATTTGTCAATTCCGATGGGTGAGTGGTGCTCACCCAGCCAGCCAGATGTTCAGACTGCATTTGCCATTTTTGTCCACCTGTCAAGTTCTTCCCAAGCACCTGGGATAGCCAGATGTTGCTGTTTAATAATATTCAAGGTTTCGTGGCAGGATGTAAGCTGTTCCAAGCAAAGCTGCCTTCTGCAATTGACCGATGGGGAATTTGTCAATTCCGATGGCGTTCAAGTGGTGCTCCAGATGTTTTGGGATTGCGCCCAAAGCGCCTGTCACTTTTGGTACTGCCTTTGCTTTCTCTTGCCACAGTCGTTCTGTTTCTATTTGCGGGTCTTTGTTATTTTTGTGATCTTCTCCAGTTCTTTCTCTTCTCTTCTGCCGTCATGTCTACTATCAAGACTTTTTTGGTTTTTCATATCGAGAAAGTTTTGTGCCTTGTCTGTTTCAATTCTAAAATACCAGAGCAATTTAGCTTTTGTTAGGAAATGAGTATTACCTACCTTGTTGAGTTGGCAATATATAAACCATCAATATAGATTTAAGTCTGCTGTATTGCATCATACTGTGTCCTGATTGGTTAGCTCTGTAGCCAATCTCCTTAAGAGGGAGCTAGAAACATGGTTTGTTTCTCTTTGCCGTTCTTGCTCTCTGATATCTCTGTATGCTACTGTTTGCCAATCCAGAAGAACTGTTTATTGGGAATGACTACGACGACTGGTAAGAAGACTTTGTTATTGGATTATCCCTGGACTGTCGTTTTGCTGTCTCCTGCTTTATATGTGTATGACCTGGACTGTTTATTGGACTGTGCCTTACTATTTCCTGAAAGTAAACACAACTCAGTGTATCTGTGTGTTGACTGTGCTTATTCGTATCTACTCTCAATCGCTTTCATGTACACACCCTTGCTATTCAAGGGTTACTCTGCGAATTCCTTAACAGCTTTCTTCATTTTTGATGATTTTCATGTATTCTTTGGGCCATTTTGTGTGTGGATTTTTAGTTGTTGATTGGGGTGTTGATGGCTGGCTATTAAGTTGTTGGCTGTTGTGTCCTTGTGCTGCCAAGCCCTCCGTCTCCTAAATACTTGATAAGCTGGTGATAAATGAGCCCTCCTGTTTGACTGACGAGGCTTCGATTCCTTCCCCGGCTGATTTTGTACCTGCTCGTCCAACAATCTTAGTAGCTGCAAAATGGAATGTTGATGACTTCGCTAATGACCATCCCCACCCTATTGGCCTTCCGAAAAGCGGTGAAGACCTGGCTTTTCCGGCAGGCCTGGTGCCGTTGATCTCGCTCTTGTGATCTGGCGAGATCCGGCCATGAATGGCGTGAATGAGTTTTTAATGTTTTTAATTTTTAAATGTTTTTTATAATGATTTTTAAAAATGTATTGTGAGCCGCTCTGATTCTTCGGAGAGGGGCGGCATATAAATTGAATTAATTAAATTAAATTAATTAATGACAAATGTTGATGACAAAATTCATGACTGTGTCTATTTTGTGGTCCCACCAGTTCTTGCTTGCAGGCAGATTCTATTTCTTGAATATTTATTTTTGCTACCCTGTTTCCCCAAAAACAAGACCTATCCCAAAAATAAGCCCTAGCATGGTTTTTTTTTTTTACGTTTGTGCATAATATAAACCAGTGGTGAAATGTAAAATTTGTTACTACCGGTTCTGTGGGCGTGGCTTGGTGGGTGGGGGTAATATGACTGAGTAGGCGTGGCCAACTTTTTTTTTTTTTACTTTTAAAACCATTTTTTTACAACCTCTTTGGCTGAAGAGGTTGTAAGAAAAATGCTTTTAAAAGCCTCTGACGATCCCAGCTGACTTGCCTGATTGGCAGAGGTTTTCTTTTTTTTTTTTAAAAACCTCTGACGATCCCAGCTGACTTGCCTGATCGGCAGAGGCTTTCTTTCTTTTTTTTTTTTAAAGCCTCTGACGATCCCAACTGACTTGCCTGATCAGCAGAGGCTTTTTTTCCCTTTAAAAACATTTATTTCTATAACCTCTTCAGCCGAAGAGGTTGTAGAAAAAATGCTTTTAAAAGCCTCTGATGATCCCAGCTGAGCCGCGCGATCATCAGAGGCTTTTTTTTTTTTTACTTTTAAAAGCATTTTTTCGGCCAAAGAGGTTGTAGAAAAAATGCTTTTTTAAAAATTTCAGCTGGGTAATGGAGGGGGGGGCAGGGATTTTAGCTACCGGTTCTCCGAACCACCCGCCTCCATCGCTACTGGATCAGGTGATCCGGTCCGAACCGGGAGCATTTCACCCCTGATATAAGCCCTATCCTCCCAAAATAAGCCCTACTTAAGAGCCTGCCCATTCCATCTGCTTGTTTGCAGTGCTGTGGCCATGAGGTGGGAGGTGGAGCCACCGCAAGCACCTCACACCAATTTACCTCAGGGCCTCCGCAGCCAGGCCATCCATGCTCCAACACCTGCCACGTGGCGGCAGCACCAACAGCCATGTGCAGTAGGCGCCCACGTGGCCGCGGGCTCACTTCTTCTGCTCGCTCGCAGCCGCAAGGTGAGGCATATGTCGGGCATGGATGGCCTGGCTCCTGGGGCCCTGAGGTAAGCCAGTGCCTGGCGTGTGGAACAGCTCCACCACCCTCCGCCTCGCCTCGTGGTCACGGCACCGGTGTATTGTTCGGTCTCCTGCTCCGTTGTGGCCGCGAGCAAGCAGAAGAAGTGGGCCGGTGGCCACGTAGCATCCTGCTGGATGGGGCTGGAAGGCGAGGCAGGTGTCGGGGTGTGGGTGGCCTGGCTGCAGGGGCTCTGAGGTAAACTGGGGTGGGGTGCGTGAGGCACCTCTACCCCCCTGCCTCGTGGCAGCGGCACTAGCATACCACGCGGCCTCCTGTCCCGTCTCCCCGCCACAAGCAAGCAGAAGAAGTGAGCCTCCTGTACATGGAAAAAAAATAAGACATCTCCCAAAAATAAGCCCTAGTGCTTATTTTGGGGCCCAAAAGAAAATAAGACCCGGTCTTATTTTTGGGGAAACACGGGTATTACTGTTCAATGTATCTGCCGCTTGTCTCACTGTTTTGTGTAACTCTTCTGAATCTCTACCAGGGTGGATTTGATTTAAATCGAGTTGATTTAAATCACAATTTAAATCATGATTTAAATCCCTAGTATAAAAAGGCTTGATTTAAATCAACTCGATTTAAATCATAATTTTTAAAGAGCAACTGTCATCTCTGCTACTCCTTTGACCCGCTGTTGACTCACCGATAGTCCCAGTGTTGCAGAATATACAGCCTCCTGCTACATAATTAAGCTCCGTTTCATGCTGAATAAATTAAATTATTTATGTATCTTACATAGAAAACTATCTTACGATAGATTTTTACCCCAAAAGTTTTTTATTAAAATAAATCCGATAAAAATAAAAAAAAATCGATTTAAATAAAAAAAAATCCGTTTTAAATTAAAAAAATCTGATTTTTTGATTTTTTTAAAAAAATCATTTTTTTAAAAAATTTGATTTATATGCCGCCCTTCTCCGGAGACTCAGGGCGGCTTACAGTGCGTTAAGCAATAGCCTTCATACTTTTGTATATTTATACAAAGTCAGCTTATTGCCCCCACAAACTGTGTCCTCATTTAACCTACCTTAGAAAGGATGGAAGGCTGAGTCGACCTTGAGCCTGGGGAGATTCGAACCTGCAGTAATTGCAGGCAGCTGTGTTAATAACAGGGTGCTTTAAACCACTGTACTATTTTTATCCACCCTGATCTCTACCATGTTTCTCTCCTATCAGGGTTAATGAGTACGGTGGAATTAGGAGCTCAGTCCATCATCTACGAACTGTCGACCATCGCATACTTGGTAAGAATTTGCTAAATTCGGAGGGCGGGGAAGGAGAAAGAATGAACACCCATGGGAGACTGTGAGAAGCAGGAAGCATTACGTAAAACGGAAAATTGCTCGTTGCGTCTCAAGACATATGGGGCAACAGGTCCTCTGCAACAGCAAAGCTCATTGCTAGGGTTAAAAAAATTAATAGAAAGTAAAGATTTACAGTATTATCTTGGTCCACAAGGGCTTTGAAACCCATCGAATTTGGTACAGGTAGGCCTCGATTTACGACCACAGTTGAGCCCAAAATTTCTGTTGCTGAGCGAGACCGTTGTTAAGTGAGTTTTGCCCCATTTTATGACTTTTCTCTCCAAACGGGTGAAAGACCAACGACTACACTCACACAAGCTTTTTCTCAGCTTCCACAGGGCATGAGCGTGGCCTCCAGTGTCCGCGTGGGGAACGCCTTGGGCGCCGGGGATGCTGACCAGGCCAAGAGGTCGTGCATCATGGCCCTCCTTTGCACCGGTGTGTATGTCTCTTTAAGCCAAGGAGGGGGTGGGGTTCATGCCGGCCGGGGAATCCTGGGAGTTGAAGTCCAAAGATCTCTTAACGTTGCTAAGGTTAAGGAACATGGCTTTAGTGTAGTGGATGCTAGTCCTGAGCCAAGAGGTTAGACTAGAAGACCTCAGGGACCCCGCTAGTTTAGAACAGCCTCAGAATACATCCCACGTCCCCCTGATAGAGATGGATTGAGGGAAGGATAATTGGATGAATGGATTGATGGATGGAGAGAGAGGGATGTGGAGATGGATAGATTGCTGATAGACAGATGGATAGACAGATATTGATCAATAGATAGATAAATAGATGATAGATGGATGGATGGATGGATGGATGGATGGATGGATGGATAATGATGATATAGATAGATAAATAGATAGATAGATAGATAGATAGATAGATAGATAGATAGATAGATAGATAGATAGATAGATAATAAAAATGAATGGATGGATGGATAAATGATAGATAAGATAGAGATGGGTGAATGGATAATGAGAGATAGATAAATTGATGATAGACAGATGGATAGATAGATATTGATCAATAGATAGATAAATAGATTTATTTATTTGTTCAACTTGTAAGCCACCTTTCTCCGAAGACTCAAGGCGGCTTGAGTCTATCTATCTAGATTATAGATAGATAGATAGATAGATAGATAGATAGATAGATAGATAGATAGATAGATAGATAGATAGATAGATAATAGAAATGGATGGATGGATGGATAAATGATAGATAAGATAGAGATGGATGAATGGATAATGATAGATAGATAGATAGATAATAGAAATGAATGGATGGATGCATGGATGGATAGATGATAGAGCGATGGATGGATGGATGGATAATGATAAATGAGATAGATGATAGATAGATAGATAGATAGATAGACAGATAAAGATATTCATAGATTAGATAGATTATTAGATAGATTAAGACAGATACAGATGATAGATAGATAGATAGATAGATAGATAGATAGATAGATAGATAGATAGATAGATAGATAGATAGATAGATAGATAGATAGATATGGACAGATAGGGGGAGAGGAAGAAAGAGAGATCTTACTTTGACACCCTTGGCTTCCAATTTATCCATCTCCCAATTTATCTCTCCCCACTTGAAAAATGCTGGCCCGCCACTCTCCCAAGGCATCGTTTGGGGTCCTTAGAGCAGCGAAGGGGGGGTGGCTGAAACCCCCTCACCCCAGGAGAACCCACGTTTCAGACCCTAACCCTCCCCTCTGCCTTCCCAGGGGTCCTTGCGGTGGTTTTCGCGGCGCTGCTGGCGGCCCTGAAGGATGTGGTGGCCTACATCTTCACAGACGACAAGTGAGCACCTCTCCTCATTTTTTTTTTCTCTTTTTCTCAAGACGCCCCAGGAAGGGAAGGGAAGGGAGGCAGGAATGGGAGTCTGACTGTCGTGCCTTTGCGTGTACAGGCTGTCCTCGATTTACGACCGGTTGTTTAACGACCATTCGAACTTACGACGGAGCCGCCAAAAATTGCTTACTAAAACCGTTTCCAAAGTTGTGATGACACACACACAAACACACACACACACAGGGTCAGTCGATGCGATGGTCGTAAGTGCGAGGACTGGCCATAAATCTTTTTTTTAAGTGCTGTTGTAACTTTGAACGGATGCCAAATGAATGTTTGTAAGTTTAAGGCTACCTATATATTTTCCAATGGACTTTTTCCCATGCTGTCCTGCCTCAGCTACGGACCCCAAAGAACGCAGCAGACACAAAGTTTGTACAAAACTTAATTTACTAAAATAACTCAAGTCTTTTTCAAAACAAAGGCTGTTAATAAACTTTCTTAACAGCCTACAAAAAACCAAAGATAAAGTAATCACAATCTTACTAAAGTTGGCAGAAAGCCCAGAAGCAATTTGCAGAGAATCCAGACGCGAAGGAGAATGAACTGAAGTTGTTCCCTACAAATTGCTTCAGTCGGCGTTCCTCCTTAAATAGGCTAAGGGAGTGGCCAATTAGCCCCAAGCCTTACTCTCAAGGAGACCTCCTCCTGAGGAGCCACTCCTGCCTTTTGGCAGCTCTGCGCGCCCGTGCATCAAGAAGAGGCTCCTCCCCTTCTTCCTCTTCACCCATGGAAGCTTCTGGAGGTTCTGAAGGCCCTGGCTGAGTCCCTGCCTCTGGCACCACATCTTCTCCAGCCTCCTCATTGTCCGACTCGCGTGCCAGCTGCACAGGCTGCTGGTGCAACACCACACCAGCCTCCTCGCTGTCAGAGTCAGCTACAATCCGCACAGGCCGCTGACGGGTCACAACATGTGCACACTTTAGAACTCAGATCTCCTAATATATATATATATATATCTTTTTCCCTCAATAGAGAGATTGTTGCTTTGGTCTCCAAAGTTATGCTGATTTTCTCACCGTTTCACCTGTTCGATGCCACGGCGGTGAGTTTCCGGCGTTGCGCAACGCCACGGGTTAGGGTGGGTGGGATGTTCTTGGTGCCCAAATGGACTTTGTTAGCCATGAGGACTAGAAACCTGCTCCTTTTAAAAGTTAAAAAAAAAAAGAACTTTTATTAAGTTCTCTTTTTTTTTTTTTTTTGAACTTTTAAAAGGAGGAGGTTTCTAGTCCTCATGATTACAAATAGATCCAGTTCCGGTGGAAATCGTAGCGGTTGGATAAATGACTTTTTTATGACTGCTTTTATTTGGATTTTAGCCCTCAGGGGAGTCCTAGCATTGGCAGGACCTGAAGTATGAGCAAACAATGTGGGTCAGAAGAAAGTAATATTTTGACGTGTGGGGCCCAGGTTACCTCAGATTCAGACGTACAATCTACTTGCCTGCAAGGCAGGATCAGTGAATATTGATTGGGAGGTCAGAACAGGACATCATGCAGAGACACACCAGGAGGGTCTCTCCTGCAGGTCGAAGTGGGCTCTGAACCCCTATAGGTAGTCCTCAATTTATGACCGCAATTGAGCCCAAAAATCTGTTGGTAAGAGAGACGGTTGTTAAGTGAGCTTTGTCCCGTTTTACAACTTTTCTTGCTGCGGTTGTTAAGTGAGTCGCTGCAGCTGTTCGGTTACTAGCACGGTTGTTGAGCGAATCGGGCGTCCCTGTTGACTTTGCTGGTCAGAAGGTCGCAAAAGGGAATCACGTGATCTGGGGACACTGCGACCATCATAAATATGAGTCAGTGTCCAAGCATGTGAATTTTGATCACATGATCATGGGGGAACGCTGCGACGGTCGTTAAGTGTGAAAAATGGCCCTAAGTCATTTTGTTCAGTGCCGTTGTAACTTTGAACGGTCACTAAATGAACTGTTGTAAGTCAAGGACTACCTATAGTAGTTGAGATGCCAGAACAGGGCATCATGCAGAGACACTCCAGGAGAGCCCCCCCCCCCCCCCCCCTTGCAGGTGGATGGTGGCTCTAAAATCGTAGAAACTTTTGAAAACAGATTTGTGTCTTTTGCGGCAGCCACATTCCCTGGGCTTATTCCAAGCAGCTCAACAGAATGTGCCTGGTTTTGGGACAACAACCTTGTGAGGTAGGCCAGCCGAGTGGGATTTTAAGCCATCCTTATCTCAGGATTGAGTGACGCTTCTCGGAGACTCTTTTAGAGGATTGCCCTAACCTCCCTGCTCTGCCTCCATTCGCCAGGCCACTTGCGGAGGGGTGCTGAGAGGCGCCGGCAAGCAGAAAATTGGCGCCATCGCCAACGCGGTGGGCTACTACGTCATCGGGTTGCCCATCGGGATTACGCTGATGTTCGTGTACAAGCTGGGCGTCATGGGTGAGCCGGCCGGGAGATGCCGTTTCCCCTTTGCAATCTGCCCTCCTCCAGATGTTTGGCTGGGTCTGTGGGACTCTTAAGAGCACCAGCCAGATGTGCCTCGTGCAGTGTTTGAGATCCCCTTGAGGACAGTCACAGTGGGTTCCCTGCCCATCCGGTGGCAGTGAGTTCCACAGGCAAACTCACTAAAATAGTGTTTCTCAACCTCAGCAGTTTTTAAGAGGGGTGGGCTTCAACTCCCAGAATTCCCCAGTTAGCATGCTTTAAAAGGGGTGGACTTCAACTCCCAGAATTCCCCCAGCCAGCCTGCTTTAAGAGGGGTGAACTTCAACTCCCAGAATTCCCCAGCCAGCATGCTTTAAGAGGGGTGGACTTCAACTCCCAGAATTCCCCAGTTAGCATGCTTTAAGAGGAGTGGACTTCAACTCCCAGAATTCCCCAGTTAGCATGCTTTAAGAGGGGTGGACTTCAGCTCCCAGAATTCCCCCAGCCAGCCTGCTTTAAGAGGGGTGAACTTCAACTCCCAGAATTCCCCAGTTAGCATGCTTTAAGAGGGGTGGACTTCAAGTCCCAGAATTCCCCAGTTAGCATGCTTTAAGAGGAGTGGACTTCAACTCCCAGAATTCCCCAGTTAGCATGCTTTAAGAGGAGTGGACTTCAACTCCCAGAATTCCCCAGTTAGCATGCTTTAAGAGGGGTGGACTTCAACTCCCAGAATTCCCCAGTTAGCATGCTTTAAGAGGGGTGGACTTCAACTCCCAGAATTCCCCAGTTAGCATGCTTTAAAAGGGGTGGACTTCAACTCCCAGAATTCCCCCAGCCAGCCTGCTTTAAGAGGGGTGAACTTCAACTCCCAGAATTCCCCAGCCAGCATGCTTTAAGAGGGGTGGACTTCAACTCCCAGAATTCCCCAGTTAGCATGCTTTAAGAGGAGTGGACTTCAACTCCCAGAATTCCCCAGTTAGCATGCTTTAAGAGGGGTGGGCTTCAACTCCCAGAATTCCCCAGCCATCATGCTTTAAAATGGGTGGACTTCAAGTCCCAGAATTCCCTAGCCGGCAATCCCCTCCTCAGCCCAGAGTAATTTTGATGCAACCCACCTCGCAGGGTTGTTATGGGGGAAAACGGGAGGAGGCTTTTATACACAGCGTTAAATTCTAGTCTAGGCAATGTTTCTCAATCTTAGCCACTTTAAGACAGGTGGACTTCAACTCCCAGGATTCCCATGGGAGAGACGGAATTCTGGGAGTTGTAGTCTACCCGTCTTAAAGCTGCAGAGGTTGAGAATAAGGGCTCTGGAGTCAACTTCTTGCTCTCCCTGCAGGCCTGTGGACCGGTTTAATTGTCTGCATCTCTCTGCAAGCCGCATCCTTCTTGGTTGTCGTCTTACGCATGAACTGGAAAAAAGCCGCCGAAGAGGTAAATCTCTGCCTGCAGATTTGATCGCACCTTGTCCTCAGTAGTACCAGCTGAGGAATGGGTTCATGGGCTTGGCTCAGAACAACAGCAAACCATGAACTTCTATGGCACGGGTGTCAAATTTGATTTCATTGAGGACTGCATCAGGGTTGTCTTTGACCTCGAGGGGGCGTGGTGGGCGTGGTCAGGGCCAGCTCAACGTCACTCGTGTCTGGGCGCGGAGGCCCGAGCACTCTGCCAGCGAAAACGGAGCTCGGGCCGGCCGCACGCAACCCTCCCGAGCTCCGTTTTCACTGGCAGTGGCACCACGGACCGGTCCTTTGCTGTTTCCAGGGCAGCCCTGCAGGCCAGATCTAAGGACCCCGCGGGCCGGATCCACCCCCCGGGCCTTGAGTTTAACACCCTGTACTATGGCATCCTGACTCTTCACACAGTCTTCAATATTGTTCTGCTTGTTTGTTTCTCTTAGGCTCAGATTCGAGCTGGACTAACAGTCAGACAAGGAAGTGCTGAGGATTCTGTTAGTGCAGGTAAAAACGCCCTATCCCTTACTCTTTGTGTGATGTGATGTGACGTGTGTGGTTTTCAAAAGGAAGCCTTTTTGTTTTTTTTAACAGAATGTGAAAAACTTTTGAAGAACTTTTAAAAGCACCCGTTGGCTCTTAACAAGGTTTATTCAATGTATTTATTCACTGACTGCATTTTTATATTTGGTCAATGCAAGGCCATCTATTTTATTTATTTCTCTGGATTCCACCTTTATTATTTTTGCAAACAATTCAAGATGGCGAATATATCCAATACGCCTTCCTCTTTTTCCCCACCAGAACAATCCTGTGAGGTGGGTTGGGATGAGACAGTAAGTGATCCAATTGTGGTTCTGAGGCCAGGCCTACTGTGTATTCACCAGCATCAGATGGCCAGGTCGAGCGTATCAATCACTAACGTCTACTCCTTTGCATGTGGTCTATACACAGATTATCTTGCGATGAATTTGGAGGTGCCCAACGGAGATACCCTCAGTTGTCTTGTCCACCCGGGTGAAAACTTAGGGGATCATCAACCCTTTCCCGGTGAAGAGATGCCCCAGTTTATCACTTCTCCGACACCAGGTGCCTTATCCTGCAAGCAACTTCTTCTCCGGCGTGGACTGGCACTGCTGTTAGCAGTTGCCATCTTGGTTTTGGGGGTTCTCATCCATCTCCTGCTCTGAGAACTGTACAGCATGGGAGGACTGGACAGGGCAGCCTGTTGGAAGGGGAGACCTTCTCACCTCATCAGTGTTCATCCCAGAGGATCTAAAAGTGATCCAGTTTGGATCTGATCCCGAGGGACAGTTGCTCCTCTACCATCGGCCTGGACTTACCCGCTGGACGTGATTTCTCAATGTGGTGGAAAGACTTAACTCGCCTTTAAAGGTGTTTGGGAAATCACACTGGAATAAATCCAGGTGTTTAAATTTTTTTTTTTTTTTAAATGGTGTTTTGTATTTTAACTTTTTTGGAATAAAATAAAAATAGATATTAAAAAAGAAAGAAAAAAGCCCCACATTGGAATAAATCCAGGTGTCTTCTGTACACGTTCATTGATAAAATTCCTGTTTTTAAGAAAACTGTTGAAGGTTTGATTGACCACTCGTGGTTTCCATCAGCTATCACGGTACCAAGTAATATAACCACAGCAATCAAAACTCAGGCAGATAGATTCCTCAAATAATACATTTATTGTATATATCATATTGGCACAGGCTGGTGAAAGCTGACTCTGAAGGTTTCCGCGGTTTTCACCTAATAAAAAGTAAACGTTTGTTACTTTCTCAAAACTATCAGTCACATGGTCCAATCAAGGCACTGTCTGGTTGCCTGGTGACATCACTCCTCCTCCCTCTGACCAGATGCGAGAACGTCCTTGGTTCCCAAGAGAAAGCATTTTGACTACACAACCCCAGCTATCTCTAATCTCCCCCCCCCCCCCCCATCCTTCAGCTCTGGTGTGGCAGCACTGAAGCTTCAAGTTTGCTTCGGTCAGGTCAGCTTCAGGGTTTCCATCAGCCATGTTAATGCTGTGCTCCTAGGAGGTCCCCAGATGTGGTCAAAAAAGTCAAGATGGCAGCTTTGACGAGTCGACAAAAGCTCCTGATTTTTGATATGCGTAAAAACAGGGTGAATTTCCATGGTGCTGTTGGAGCCATCTCCTCCTCTTCTTCCTTCTTTTGTGTTTCTTCTTTTATGATTAATTTTGTTTCTTCTTCTTCCTCTCCTCTTCTTCTTTTCCTCTTCCTCCTTCTATTCTTTCTTCTTCCTTCTTTTCTTCTTTTGTGTTTCTTTTGTTTCTTCTTTTGTTCTCCTCCTCCTCCTCCTCCTCCTTCCCCTTCTCCTCTTCCTCCCTCCTACTTTCCCCACAATTATGGACTTCTCCAAACTTCTAAAACACATCATATGTCCAAAATAGGATTGTTTGAGCTTGCTCACTGATGTTTTGAGCGAGAACTCTGGGTTGATTTATTTCAATGATCCATCAAGTTGTTTTCATGGCTTTCCATGATCTTCTCAGGAGTCTTCTCCAGTACCCAGAATTCAAAGGAATCCTTCCCCAATGTGTTTCTTCAAGGCTTCCAGTGATGTTCCCATTAGCATTGTGACTGAGTCCCCTCCACCTGGCTATTAGTTGTCCTCTTTTCTTCCAACTTTTCTAGCATCAGAGCTTCTCCTCCAGAGAACTGGGTCTTCCAGTTTGATTATATGCCATCAATTCAGTGTCATCTCTTAGTGACCTCATAGATACCATGTTTTCCTAAAAATAAGACCAGGCCTTATATTAATTTTTGCTCCAAAAGAATTAGGGCTTATTTTCTGGTTAGGTCTTATTTTGGGGAAAATACAGTACTAAATGCATCCATCTGGCTGACAATCTTAATGGGGGGTTATTTTGGGGGTAGGGCTTATATTACGAGCATCCTGAAAAATCATGCTAGGACTTCTTTTCTGATTGGGTCTTATTTTCGGGGAAACAGGGTAATATTTTTCTCCAGGAAGATCTGTCCCCAATTTAATCTTTCAGATCTTCCAATGGTGGCCCCATAACTTGAGTCCCTCAACCTTACTGCTGGTTGTCCTCTTCTCCTTCTTTCCACCTTTCCCAGTATTGGAGAATCTTCTTCTCCAGAAAGTTGGGTCTTCACATCATGTGTCCAAAGTAGGATGATTTGAACCTGGTCATTTGTGTCTCGAGGGAGAACTCTGCGTTGACTTGTTTGATGAACCATTGGTTGGTTTTCTTGACCATCCGTGGTCCTCTCAGTTGTCTTCTCCAACACCAAAGTTCTAAGACTTCAATACTCTTCCTTTCCTTCTTCACCAAAGTCCCAACTTTCTATAGATGGTCACAGGGAAAACCGTGTTTTGCACGATTCTGGTCTTTTTAGGTGGGGACACATCCCAACATCTGGATATCTTCTCCAAGACCTTCAAGGCTGCTCCATTGAGTGTTACTCCGCGTAGTATTTCTTAACGGTTTATTTTTTTTAACTGTGGATGGTTCGTCTTCAAAGGCCATTCTACAGTCACAAGGACTGACGCACGCCATTATTTTCCTAAAGTTCCAAAATAATATAGCCGTGATGGCGAACCTATGGCACGTGTGCCACAGGTGGCACATGGAGCCGTATCTGTGGGCATGCGAGTGTTACCCTAGCTCAGTGCGCCGGCCAGCTGATTTTCGGGCCTTAAGGGCCTAACGGATGGCCTCGGGGTGGGTGGGTGGGGAAGGCCGTTTTCACATTCCCAAGGCTCCAAGAAAGCCTCTAGAGCCTGGGGAGGGCAAAAAACAGGCCTACCAGGCCCACTGGTAACCTTTTTGCCATTGCATGACAAAAGCGGGAGGAGTGCGGGGGGGGGTGTGTTGCGCACAAATGCGTGGGGGCGGGGCATGGGAGCCATTGAATTATGGGTGTGGGCATGTGCATGCATGATCCCCCCCGCGCTCCCCCGCTTTTGGCACGCAATGACAAAAAGGTTAGCCATCACTGTAATATAGCAAAAGTCAAGTCAGCTAACGTCAAGACATGAACCTACCAAAAAACCCTAAATTCTCACTTTCTGACCCCATAAAATTTCTTAGTCTCTCTAAAAAGAGATACTTTAAATATGGGTAGTCCTCGACTTATGACCACAATTGAATGCTGGTCATTAAGTGGGTCTCCATGTGACTGCACCCAATTTTTCCATCTTTTTTGCGGGGAGGTTGTTAAGTAAATACAATGGTTGTTTAAGTGAACCCATTGTTCGCTATGATGGTTTGTGCCAGAAACCGGTTTCTGACAAAACCATGAATCATGGTTAGCTGACGCTGCAAACGGACACAAATGTAGTCTGGTTGCCAAGCATCCCAAATGTGATCATATGACCTGGGGCCAGTCCATTGGTAAATATTTTGGTTTTTTGGGGGGGCGGGGCGGGTGTCTTTTGTAAGTTTGAATGACTGCTAAGCAACCAGTTGTAAGTTAAGGACTAGCTATCATTTATGCAACATTGCAGATCATGTGTAAGAATTATGCTGTCTTGAAACCTCCCTTTGAGGTAGGCCAGGAAACAAGATTGGAAATCCAGTCATAAAAAGAAAAAGATGTCTTCCCTGACTCAAATCTGACCAAGGGTTGGGCTGGATGACCTCAAGGTCACCTTCCAATACTAGATTCTACCATTCTACCATTAAACAAGGCAAAGTACTCATTGTAAAAAAAAAAAGGATACCGCCAAGGAGAGCATTCAGCCTTTGATCAAAGATCTCACTCTTGTTATCCATCAGAAATTCAGGGGTGGCTTCTCACCAGGACAAAGAGAACTCTGGCGAAATGGGGCAGAAAAGTTACCTGGTGGTCCCCTTTCCTAAATATTAATATACCCCCTAATAATAAGAGAAGCAGCAAACCAAACGAGATGGGCAGCAAGCAAATCTTAAGAAATGATTAAAAGAAATAAAAACAATACCAAATGAGAGACGCACGGAAAATCCACCCTGAGCTGCATTTCTAATGCAATGAATTAAATTCAATAAAATAAATTCGAATTAGAAAAACGTTTTTTTCAAAATGCAGGGCTCCTTAGAAGCCACAAGGGGGCGCCTGAATCTCACAGCTACTAAAGTGACTCTTTTCTCATGGAAGTTGGAAAATCGTAATTTTTCCAAGATTTGGGGGTTTCAGCAGTTTGTCCTTCTGAACACTCCACTCAGCCATCTTGGCTTGTTGGGGGGGGGGTTTCCTGTCCCCTGAGAGGGTGGCCGGTGTGGTGGCATGCCAATATTTTTAGAAGCAAAGCCAAACTTGGTTTGTCTTGCAGGAAAGCAACCTTTTATCAACTTAAAAAACCAATGTTTCTCAAATTCAGCAGCTTTAAGATGGGTGGACTTCCACTCCCAGAATCCCCCAGCCAGCATTTTAGTGACCATTCAAAGTAACAACAGCACTTAAAAAAAGTGACATGACTGTTTTTCACACTTACGACGGTTGCAGCATCCCCGTGGTCAAAATTTGGGCACTTGGCAACTGGCATGTACTTATGATGGTTGCAGTGTCCCAGTGACACGTGATCCTTTTTTGCGACCTTCTGACAAGCAGAGCCAATGCGGGAAGCCAGATTCACTTAGAGCTCCACTTCAGGTGGAGCTCTTGCCTCACAATCAGGAGGTTCTGAGTTTGATCCTAGGTAGAGGCAGATGTAGGAGACCCTGCTTGGGCTGGGGGGTTGGACTAGATGACCTGCACGGTCCCTTCCAACTCTGTTAATCTTAATGCTAAATCTTAATCTAGATTTACCAACTGAGTGTAAATAGGTAACCAAGATTGATTTGAATATTTTTAAAGCTTCTCATGGTTGGGGGATGAGTGTTTGGGGTGTCCCCCATCCAGCTATCCCACACCCCATATCCCGCCCTCAGACGCCCCCAAACAACCCCAACTCCACCCATGTTCACACAACCCAACCTTGGCTAGCTGGCGTCTGAGCTGCCCCCCAGAGGGGTCTTTTCCCTTTCGTCCTTCCCTCGTACCACCCCACAAAAGGAATCCCAACATGGTGTCTGAGTGTCCCCCCACCTCCCATTGGCCCCTCCCTCATTCCCACCCCCCAAAAGAGCCAACCCCGCCTGCGTTCACATGACCGGCTGGTCTCTGAGCACTTGGGATCCTCTCCCAAACCCTGCTATTCCACCCCTTAAAAGAACCCCAAAACCCCAGTTGGAGGGCGGATGAGCAGGGTGTTCCCCCCAGCCTCCACCTTCCTCTTGTCCCTCCCTCCTGCCGCCCCCCCAAAAGCAACCCCAACATGGCTCATATTCACACAACCCTCTTGGCCCAAACTCCACTAGCTGGCAGCTGAAAGAGCAGGGATTACTCCAGGAATCCAGTGCCCCCTTCCCGTCTGCCTCTCCCTCATACTGCCCCCCCCCACCCAAAAAATAAACCCAACCCTGCCTACATTCATACAACCAAAGCTTGGCTGGCTGGCTGGCCACTGTGCCTGCCTGTGGTCCCACCAACCCAGCCCTCCCCCCATCTTCCTCTCTCCCCCTCCCTCACACTGCCTCTTTAAAAGAAACACCAACCCTTGCTCCCCACCTTCCCTTATCTCTCCCTCACAACCCCCAAAAGGAACCCCAAGACTGGCTGCCTTCACACGACCCAAATTCCCCCCAGCTGGAGATGAATGCGGTGGGATTGCCCACAACCCAGTGCACCCCCTCATCTTCCCCCTATGCCTCCCTCCCACAGCCACTTTAAAACTACCCCCAAACCCAGCCCCTTTTCCTATCCCACCCTTGTACCCCCAAAAAGGAACCCCAACACTTAGCCACCTTCACACGACCCCAATTCCCCAATGGCCCCAAATTCACCTCACACACCTCCCCCCCGCCCCTTTCAAAGAAAGCCCCCAACTCAGCCCCCTCCTCCACTTTCTCCCTCATACCTCCCCCCAAAAGGAACCCCAACAGTGGCTGCCTTCACACGACCCCCAATTCCCCAATGGCTCCCAATTCACCTCAGACCCCTCTCCGTCCCTTTCAAAGAAACCCCCCAACTCAGCCTCCCCCACTTTCTCCTATCCCTCCCTCAAAAGGAACCCCAACACTTAGCCGCCTTCACACGACCCCAATTCCCCAATGGCCCCAAATTCACCTCATCACCCCCCTCCGTCCCTTTCAAAGAAAGCCCCCAACTCAGCCCCTCCCCCACTTTCTCCCTCATACCCCCCCAAAAGGAACCCCAACAGTGGCTGCCTTCACACAACCCCCAATTCCCCAACTCAGCCCCCCTTCACCCTCCCCTGCCCCTCCCTTGTACCCCCAAAAAGGAACCGTTAGCCGCCTTCACACGACCCCAATTCCCCAATGGCCCCAAATTCACCTCACACACACTCCCCCCCCATCAAAGAAACCCTCCAACTCAGCCCCCTCCCCTCCTTTCTCCCTCATACCCCCCCCAAAAGGAACCCCAACAGTGGCTGCCTTCACACGACCCCCAATTCCCAACTCAGCCCCCCTTCACCCTCCCCTGCCCCTCCCGTGTACCCCAAACGGAACCCCAAAACTTAGCCGCCTTCACACGACCCCAATTCCCCCAAATTCACCTCACACACACACATTCCCCCCCCCGCCCCTTTCACAGAAAGCCCCCAACTCAGCCCCCTTCCCTCCTTTCTCCCTCATACCCCCCCAATTTCCCCCAACCCAGCCCCCCCACCCTCCCCTTCCCAAGAAACCACTCCCCTCTCCCTCAGCCCCGCCCGCGTTCACACGACCAAGCTGACGCGCGGTTAGCGAGCGAGCGAGCGGGCGGGGAAAAGGAGGGAGGGAGCGAGGGGGGGCGTGTCCTCCGCGCAGGAGGGCGGGGCGTTTCCCGGGGCGGGGCGGGGCCGGGTGGGAGGAGGAGGCGTGGATCGCCACGCGGGGCCCTGCGGCCACGCGCGCCCCCTGGCGGCGGCCTGTGGGTCGGGGGCGGCGGGCATGGCTGCGCTGGCCGAGCTGCTGGGCGAGGCGCTGGCGGCGCCCGACGGCTCGGCGGTGGCCACGGCGTCTGTGCCGGCGAGGGGCGTCTCGCTGGTGGGGCTCTACTTCGGCTACTGCGGCGGGGGGCCCTGCGCGCAAGTGGCCGCTAACCTGGCCGCCTTCTACGGCCGCTTCCAGCCCGGCCCGGAGGGAGGAGACGCCGCCGGAGGAGCCGCCGGAGGAGCCGCGGCCGCCCCGTCCCAGCAGCAGCGCCTGGAGATCGTCTTCGTCTCGGCCGAGCAGGAGCAGCCGCGCTGGCAGGAGGCGACGCGGGCCATGCCCTGGCTGGCTCTGCCCTTCGCAGACAAGCGCCGGAAGGTGAGAGGGGGGAGGGAGGGGGGGGTGGGGGTCCTGATGGGGTGGGGGCGTGGGGGGGAGTTGGAGTTGGAGGAGCAGCCCCCGCGACCCCTCCCTCCCCAAAGACGGAGTGGATGGCATCTCTCGGGGGTGGGGTGGGGAAGCCCCCCTCCCCCTTTTTAGAGTGCAGGGAATTAGGGGAGGGGGCGTCTTTGCAAAGATAGGGGTCGGCACGGGAGGGAGGGAGGTGGGGGGCATGAGGACTCAGCTCGGAGCCCCCTCCCCTGGAAAATAAAAACGGAGTTGATCCCGGCGGGGAAGCCCCCCCCTCCCCTTTTAGAGTGCAGGGAATTAGGGGAGGGGGCGTCTTTGCAAAGATAGGGGTCGGCATATGTATGGGGTGGGGGCTTTACACCAACCAGGCGCCCCCTCCTCCCAGGGAAAACGGAGTTGATCCCCGCGGGAAAGCCCCCTTCCCCCTTTTAGAGTGCTGGGAATTAGGGGAGGGGGCGTCTTTGCAAAGATAGGGGTCGGCATATGGAGGGAGGGAGGTGGGGAGATGAGGACTGAACCCTGAGCCCCCTCCCCGGAAAATAAAAACGTAGTTGATCCCGGCGGGGAAGCCCCCCTCCCTTTTTAGAGTGCAGGGAATTAGGGGAGGGGGCGTCTTTGCAAAGCTAAGGGATTGTCACATGGGGGGGCTTTACCGATCTGGCACCCCCTCCTAGGAAAAAAACGAAGTTGGTGGCATCTAGGGGGTGGGGAAGCCCCCTCCTCTTTCAGAGCACTGGGAATTAGGTTAGGGGGCGTCTTTGCAAAGCTAAGGGGGGCTTTACCAACCAGGCGCCCCCTCCCCAGGAAAAACAGAGTTGATCCCCCGCGGGGAGAGCCCCCTCCCCTTTGGAGAGCTTGAAACTGGGGGCGGGGTCTTTGCAAAGGTAGGAGTCGGCATGGGGAGGGGGTTGGCAAAGCCCCCTCCCCAGAAAAAATGGAGTTGATCCTGGCAGGGAAGTCCCTTCCCCTTCGGAGCGCTGGAAACTTAGGGGATCTGGGCCCTCTTTGCAAAGAGTGGGTGGGGTCGGCAGGGGGGAGATAGAGGAGGAGATGCCAACCAGCCCCGCGCCCCCCTCCCCAAAAAACCAGAGCCGATCTTGTAAAGGAAGCCCCCTCCCCTTTAAAATGCAGGGAATTGTGTGGGGGTCCCGGCCGTGCCCTCTTTGCAAAGTGGGGGGTCGGGTTGATGGGGAGGGGGCGAAGAAAGAGATGCAAAGCTGACTGTCGCCGCCCCTCCAACCCATAAACCTTGGTGGGGAAGCCCCCTCCCCTTTAGGGTGGGGGTCCCGCCGTGCCTTTGCCCTGAAGTCCATTCTCACTCTTTGCAAAACGGTGTGTGTGTCTCGGGATAATGGGGGGGGGCTGCGGTGGGGAGGTACAAAGCTGGCTGTCACCCCCCCCCCCCAAAATGGGACATCATTCCCGGTGGGGAAGCCCCCTCCCCTGGGGAAGACCCCAGGAAAACTGCAGTCATGGCCCACTCACCCTTTGCAAAAAAGTGAGATGGGAGATTATGGTGGAATTGCATAATGGGCGGTGGGGTTATATGGAGGGGGGGGTCTATCTTTCAATCAAACAGTTCTAGATTGCAATCCCCCTCTCCTGATTCCCCCCCCCTTTGCCCCCCAATTTGGGACCCCCCCGAATGATCCTATTAAATAGTCCCTTTTCCTTAAATGGCAATCAAATGGAATTTTTTTTTTTTTTTTGGAAAAAAAAATAATCATAATTTTGCATCCTGTTTCTTGGGGTGGGGGGTCTTTCCTTTGCAAACTGGACCTGCCCTAATTCAGGCAAAAAAAAAAAAAAAACCAAAAAAAAAAAAAGGGGGAGCATTAAAAAAGAGGGTTCAAATTGGGGTTCCTTTTCATGAAAGGATTTTTGGGGGAAAATCTGCAAAAATTCGCATCGCTGTTTTCTCCCTTTTGCAAAGGAGCCCATCCATATTAAATGGCATTTTTTAAAAAAATAAAATTGGTCGAACAGTTGAGGTTAAGGCAAGCTTTGCAAGAAAACAGAAATATTGAGCTTTAAAAAAAAAAAAATCTAGGTTCTATTATTTTCCATGATCTTCCTTAACCCTCTTTGATTTAAAGGTGAACCGATGTTTGATTGTCTCGCCCGTTGGCTTCGGAAACCCATGGTTCACAGCCGCGAAGGGCGGGGTAGTGGATGCCATTGTCCAGCAGCCATAACTGGGCGGAAAAAAAAATAAATCTGCATTTACATCCGTTCAGAATTCCTAATCTTGCTCAATTCCAATGGTGGATGGATGCAAGACAGCCTCCCCCACCCCCAAAAAAACCTTCCAATCCTCTTAATTTTTTGTTATTTTCTGTATGGCTCTCCTAAGAAAATGCAGATTTTTTTTTCCTTAGTGTTAAAAGATTGCTACGGATCGCAGCCCCGTGTTACGTCGTATATTGGGCGAGGTGTGTTACGATCTGTAAACACAAGATAATGCATTGTTAATTTTTAAAATGGCACGCGCGTCTCTTTGTTTAGGTTGCAATAAATTAACACGCACATACATGGCAGAATTTCCAGATTAAAGTTTAACGGGGAGGTTCATGTATGTGGGGCTGTTTTTTCTTCTTCTTCTCATAAATGTGTATCTCTGTACATATATCATTTCAACAGAAGCCGTGTTCGTATATCGGAGACCCCCAATAATAGCTGGTTTGCATTTGAAACATTGAATTTTCACGATTTTGGCAGAACAATTAGTGTCAAGTGATTTTTATTTTTATTTTTTTTGGCACGTAAAAATGTTGATAAGTCTGACCTTAAAAATGAGCGCGCCCTTTTTTTGAGTGAGCTTGAATTAAATGAAATTAAATTTGCTACGCTTAGAGATGCCCTAAGAGATGCTTCTTTTGGGGATGTGTAAATAGGTTTGGAAAGAAAACCCCAAAAAACTATCGGCTGAAAAAAAACCACACACACACAAAAAAGAATATTTATTTTTATCTTTGTTTTAGCAAAGACTTTTTAGGCTGTTCTTTCATTGAAATTGGTCCCAAGGGAAAACCAACGCCAAAGAGAAATTTTAAACCAGGAGATTGGCTTATCGCAGTAACCGATTTTTAAGGTGTTTGGAGTAACACGGGTTTGTGTTGAGTATCGCAAGGATCTGTGTGAAAGATATTTAATTTGCATTGAAGAACATTGAAGTTTTGGCTTTCTCATTATAAAATCGACTAAGCCCTTCGGGGAGATTAAAACGGTGTGTAATTTGGACAGGATTCTGGATTGGGCCAATATTTGGGTTACAATCACAGCAAGCCAGCGACTTCGAGAAATCTGTTCTTTTAATTGTGCACAATCTTTTTGATACGGGAGCCAAGGAAGCGCGCGCACAGTGAGGTCTAGAAGCTTGATATTATCGCCAACTCTCCTTTAAGTTAAGAAGGCCTGCTCTGCATCTAACCTGCCCTGGCTTGAGGAGATAGGTTTCCTTTTTACGCTTGGGTGGTTTAAAATAGCTGTGGCAGCAGTCACTCACGTATCAAAAATATGTCAAAAATTTGCAGGGAGCTGAAGAGACACGTCTTGAGAGAGTCACTGCACAACTGGATCCGGAATTTCCTTGGGGGGTTAAGGGCCGGGCCAAGCGGGTGGGAAAATGTTACTTGCTACCTGTTGATTTAATTTAATTCCTAATGCAAAGGTGATTTTGCATAGTGCATGCTACTACCTGTGGTGCAATTCAGGCACGAATGAAGTAAGATTTGAGCCCGTGGTGAAACAGCCCTTTTATTTCCAAATGCAAGATTTTTTTTCTCTCTCTCTCTCTCTCTCTCTCTCTGTTTTTCATCTTTCCTGCTGCTTCTTTAATGTTAGGGAGGGGAGGGAAATTATATAAAATTATATATCTTATATATCTTATAATAAAAGAAGATATCTTACATATCTTCTTCAGGGTGTGTTTTGCAAGCAAAGCCAGCTTTCCCACGCTTGGTTCCTTGCGTCGCTTTTCCTCGCCACGTTGATATAAAATTGGGCAGCGAAATCAATTGGAAGTTCTATTTATTGCTGGATTTCAACTGGAGAAGTGTCTAGTCCTCATTGAGGGAAACCACAATGATCAAAACACGCTCAGAGATTGCACGGTTAATTGAACCGTGTGGGTGAGGAGCAAAGCTCTTTTTTTTTTTTTTTTGTGGCTTTTTCCTTGCTAAAATAGGATTTGGGTTTGAAGGAAGAGGGCTGACAGAGGCCAGCTGAATCTTTTAGCAGTTCCAGAAGAGAAAAGGAGATGCTTGTTTAATATGTTGAAATCAAATCTGGTTTGATTTCTTAATTGGCGACAGATGTTAGCCCAAAGGATTTGCGGAAGGAGCCTGGAAAAGGTTTAAAACCTAGATCCCGGGGCTTTATTAATTTATTTATCTGTTCAATTGCTAACGAATAAATTGAATTTGCTTCTGCTCACTCACCCCGCTTAGATTAGGTTTGGGAGGCCCCCAAAACGATCCATTTCCCCCCCCCCCCCAAAATAAAACACAGCGAGCTTAGCTTCCCAATTTTCCAGGAAAGCGCTTCCATTTAGCTGACCGATCCATGTGGACAATTTATTAGCGCAAAACCTTAAATGTAAGCTCTTCCCCCCCCCCCCTTTTGCGTGCTTGGAAAAGTGGAGGTTTTTTTTTCTAGGTGTAGGCAATCACTTCGTATCTTTTTTTTTTGTTCTTCCCCTATATGCTTCATTTAAATGTGATGGGGTTTTGGGGGAAGTTGTTCAAATTTGCTGAAGGAAACGGGGGAATTTTAGCCATAGAATTGTATCAAGGGAAGGTTCCCCCCCCTAGAGGTCATCTAATCCACCCCGCCATACCCATCCCTCTCGGGAGACGAATTTATTTATTTATTTAATGTACATATTGTTCGTTTTCAGCTTTTGTAATACTATTTTATCAGATTGTAAGCTGCCCAGAGTTGGATGACAGAGGGATATGCAGCAAATAAATTTGATAGGTAGGCAGGTTGGCAGGCAGGCAGAGATTATAGAGATAGATAAGACAGACAGACAGATAAATGATAGATAGATAGATAGATAGATAGATAGATAGATAGATAGATAGATAGAGACAGAGATGATAGATTGATAGACAGAAAGATAGATGATAGAGATAGACAGATGATAGATTGATAGAGTAGATAGACAGACAGACAGACAGACAGACAGATAGATAGATAGATAGATATAGAGATGATAGATTAGATAGATTGATAGACAGAGTAGATAAATAGATGATAGATAGATAGATAGATAGATAGATAAATAGATAGATAGATAGAGATAAACATGATAGATTGATAGACATACAGAGTAGATAGATAGATAGATAAATAGAGATAGAGATGATAGATTAGACAGATTGATAGACAGAGTAGATAGATAGATAGATAGATAGATAGATAGATAGATAGATAGATAGATAGATAGATAGATAGATATAGACATGATAGATAGATTGATAGACATACAAAGTAGATAGATAGATAGGCAGGCAGGCAGGCAGTAGATAGAGAGATGGATAAATAGAAATAGACAGAGATGAGAGATTAGATACATAAACACAGATAGACAGACGTGATAGATTAGATAGATAGATAAATGATAGATAGATAGATAGATAGATAGATAAAGACAGAAGACAAGACACGCGATAGAGATAGATATTGATAGAAAGATAGATATGGATGGATAAATATGATCGAAACAGATGATATAGCTAGATGATAGATATGATAGACAGACAGGATAGATGGATGGATGGATGGATGGATGATAGATAGATTGATGGATGATGAATGGATGGATGTTTTTTGGGTGAAAAAAGAAAGAAAAAGAAAAGAAAGAAAAAAGAGACTGCTTTCAATCTTGACAGCAGTTATAGGTACAATTTTAAATTTGCTTCTTACTCAGGGGTTAAAACCGGAACTCTCTTCTTTCTATAATCTATGCTGTCTAATCCTCAAAAGTATAAATTATAAATTTATTTTTTCCCCTATTTTATGCAAAAAGATCCATGAGGGGTTTTCCAGTCAGCAATAAACATAGATGTCTCTTCTCTATTAAAGAACTCAATTTAGTCATCTTGGCAAGTTTCTTATCTTTTCTATCCATTTCTCCATGATAGGTATATATTTTTTTTAATTTTATTTATATGCCGCCCTTCTCCGGAGACTCAGGGCGGCTTACAGTGCGTTAAGCAATAGCCTTCATACTTTTGTATATTTTATACAAAGTCAGCTTATTGCCCCCACAATCTGGGTCCTCATTTTACCTACCTTAGAAAGGATGGAAGGCTGAGTCAAGTATTGTCATATCTTCCCATTTTATGCATACAATAATTTTGCTTCAGTTATCATGTATGAAAATAAAATTCCATGATTTTTTTCCCCCAAACTCTTCGTCCATCGATCCCGAAAGAAAAACGTCTCATCTAATTGTATATTAATATTTTAAATTCCCCTGAATCGGTGGATGTAAAAAAAACCAAGTTTTTCTTGCTATTTTACATCTTCTTCAAACATGCGAATCTCCGTTCTTCCTGTTCACATTTAGAATATAAATTTGAAAGATACCTTCTAGATCCGTGACGGTAAACCTATGGCACGCATTTCATTTCATTTATTAAATTTTTATACCGCCCCTCTCCCAAAGGACTCGGGGCGGTGAACAGCCAGGATTAAAAAACATACAATATAAACATTAAAATACTTTAAAACATAATTAAATCTATATTGGCTTCCCCCAATTTAAAACCCCTTACCCATAAAATTAAACCAATTAAAAAATTTTAAGCCAGCCCGGCTTGCTGAAATAAAAAAGTCTTTAGAGCCCGGCGAAAGGTCCCGGAGGTCTGGGATCAGTCGTATCCCTGGGGGCAGCTCATTCCAGAGGGCGGGTGCCCCCACAGAGAAGGCTCTTCCCCTGGGGGTCGCCAGCCGACATTGCCTGACCGACGGCACCCTGAGGAGACCCTCTCTGTGGGAGCGAATTGGCCGGTGGGAGGTTATCGGTGGCAGAAGGTGGTCTCGTAAATACCCGGGCCCTAAGCCATGGAGCGCTTTGAAGATGAGAACCAATACCTTGAAGCGCACCCGGAAGACCACCGGAAGCCAATGCAGCTCGCGCAGGAGAGGTGTTACGTGGGAGCGCAGTGTCGCCCCCATAAGTAACCGCGTGGCCGCATTCTGCACCAGTTGGAGCCTCCGGGTGCTCCTCAAGGGGCTCATCAGTTATCCTTTGGGCATGTGGCAGTGCCGAAAACCGGTGTGCACATGCGTGCCAGCCAGCTGATTGTCAGGTGCACATGCACGCCAGAACCCGGAAGTGTGGCTTTTCTGGTGCGTGATTTCTTCTGGAGCACCCGTCAGTGCCAAAAACCGGCCTGCGCATGTATGTCAGGCGCATATGTGCGCGAGAACCCGGAGGTTTGGCTTTTCCGGAGCGTGATTCCTTCGTGTGCGTGGCAGTGCCGAAAACCAGCCTGCGCATGTGCACCGGCCAGCTGATTGTCAGGCGCGCATGCACGCTAGAACCCGGAAGTTTGGCTTTTCTGGAGAGTGGCCCTGACCACTCGGTGCCGAAATGTTAGCCATCACTGTTCTAGATAGTTTGTCTGGTGACATATACTAACAGTACAGGTACTCCTCTGCTTACGAATACAACTGAGCCCAAATGTCTGTTAAGCAAGACATTTGTTAAGTGATGTTTGCTCCATTTTACGACCTTTCTTGCCACAGTTGTTAAGTGAATCGCTGCCGTCATTAAGTTAGTAACACGGTTGTTAAGTGGATCTGGTTCTCCCGTTGACTTTGGTTGTCGGAAGGTCGCAAAAGGGGATCACGTGGCCCAGGGATGCCAATTGCCAAGCGTCTGAATTTTGATCATGGGGATGCTGCAACGGTCATAAGTATGAAACGCGGTCATAAGTCACTTTTTTCAGCGCCGTTGTTAACCTTTTTTTTTTTCATTGAAAAAGTTTTACAAATATCAATGTTTCCCCCATTTTCCCCCCCGCATCCCTCCCTAACCCCCCCAAACCCTCCCCTCTTCCCATGACTTCCCCAAGGTGAAATCCATCCACCCACATTATATCATATCATACTTTACCACCCCTCTATTCTCCCCCCTGTGCACTATACATTTCTACATAACAATAAGCTATTTTGCCCCCTATAAACTCTACATTTCTACACAACAGTCAGCTATCTCATACTTCCTAGTTTGATATTTATTCTGCACATAATCTATCCATTTCTTCCAGTCCCATGCATCTTTTAAATATGCTGATATCTTCGCCATTTCTGCAAAACTGGCCATCTTCAAAGTCCATTCTTGAATTGTAGGCATGTTATCCTTTTTCCAATATTGACCAATCAGTAACCTAGCTGCTGTCAGCATATACAATATCAATTTTGTTTCACCCACTGAAAAACCCTTAACTATACCCAATAAAAACAATTGAGGAGAAAATTGAATTTTTTTCTTCAAAACATTTTGCATAACCCAGCGCCATTGTAACTTTGAGCAGTCACTAAATGAACTGTTGTAAGTTGATTAACTTTCCTTCATTTTATAAATTGCTTAACGCAAAAGAGCCTTGATAGTACAGTGGTCTACGCACCCTGTTATTAACACAGCTGCCTGCAATTTACTGCTGGTTCGAATCTCTCCAAGGCTCAAGGTTGACTCAGCCTTCCATCCTTTCTAAGGTAGGTGAAATGAGGACCCAGTTTGTGGGGGCAATAAGCTGACTTTGTATAAATATACAAAAGTATGAAGGCTATTGCTTAACGCATTGTAAGCCGCCCTGAGTCTCCAGAGAAGGGCGGCATATAAATCAAATAAAAAATAAATAAATTGTTTCTTTATTTCTCATCTTTATACATCGTCTAAATTTCAAATTTTTCAACCCCTTATTTTTCCATTGTTTGATTTGTGTGATAACCAGAATATTTCTTCTTCTATTTGAAATTTCAGCCAAATTCATTGTAAGGAATTCCTTTTTCACTATTTGTCCCCAATTCTATTTCAAAATCTGCACTACTCTAAGAATAATGTGCTTTTAATATTTTTATATCTATGCTTCCAACTCAGGGATGAAATGCTCCCGGTTTGGTCCGGTTCGCCCGAACTGATAGTAAAAAAGGCTACTGGTTCGCTGAACTGGTAGTAAAAAAGGCTACTGGTTTGCCGAACCAGTAGTAAAAAATATAAAAAAAAAAATTCCGAAAATCAGCTGAGCAATGCGCGATCGTTGGAACTTTTTTTAAAAACTTTTTTAGCATTTTTTTACTACCGATTCTCCGGAACCAGTAGCTAAAAATGCTTTTAAAAAGTAAAAAATAAAGGCTCCGACGATCACAGCTGTGCCGCACGATCGTCAGAGCCTTTTTTTTAACCTTTTAAAAGCATTTTTTAACAACCTATTCGCCTGAATAGGTGGTAAAAAAATGCTTTAAAAAGTAAAAAAAAAAAAAAAAGTTGGCCACGCCCACCCAGTCACATTACCCCCCTCCCCCATCAAACCACACACACAGAACCGGTAGTAACAATTTTTACATTTCACCACTGTTCCAACTGTAAGCCACCCCGACTCGCCTTTGCAGGGTGAGATGGGCAGCATACAAACTTAATCAATAAATAACAATAGTAAATAAGAGAAACATTGAAAACTGTATCCGAGTCAGCCACAAATTCTTCCCTTGATTTAATTTTGCATTGCCTTTGACAAAAATCTAGTACCTCTGACACGTTAGCCTATTGTTTCTTGCCTATAAAATGTTTTTATTGTGCTGAAACCCACAACCTTAGATTTGTAAATATTCCTTATTGTCAATATGGCACATCCTAACGATTTTTAAAATCCACATTAACCTTAACTTTATCATACCCCAAATACCCATGCCACCCAAATCTCCGGTCGTGTGCTTCTAACTCCCCAAGTCTTCTATTTCTCAACCAAACCCTCTTTTTCCTCCAAACCCAACAGCAAACACCTGCAAAATATAATTTCCAACCAGGTAAAAAGAAACCCAGGGATGCGGTGGCTCAGTGGCTGAGATGCTGAGCTTGTCGATCAAAAGGTCGGCAGTTCAGCGGTTCGAATCCCTAGTGCCGCATAACGGGGTGAGCTCCCGTTATTTGTCCCCGCTTCTGCCAACCTAGCATTCCGAAAGCCCGTAAAAAAAGGCAAGTAGAAAAATAGGCACCACCTTTGGTGGGAAGGTAACAGCGTTCCGTGCGCCTTTGGCATTGAGTCATGCTGACCACATGACCACGGAGACGTCTTCGGACAGCGCTGGCTCTTCGGCTTTGAAACGGAGATGAGCACCGCCCCCTAGAGTCGGGAACGACTAGCACATATGTGCGAGGGGAATCTTTACCTTTTTTAAAAAAAACCCACTTCTCCTCTTTGGATCTTGTCATGCCTTATATTTAACTCATGGTTTTTGTTTTATTTTTTTGGTTTTGTTTCCCAACCGCCACAGCGTATAAATGGCACGTCAAGTTGTCACAGCAGGCACTCTACTGTCTGAAACGAAAGCCTCCTTCTAGGCAAGACATCCGTTTTTATCACAGAAATTCTTGCCAACATTGACAGTTGGGGTTTTCTCCCGACTTAACAAGTCTTTTTTTTTTTCCTTCCTTATTTTGAAATGACACGCAGCTCTTGTTTGTCGTTCGTGATGGCACCCAGCTATTTTGCCACCTCCTCCGTCTTAAAACCTTGCTTTATTCATCAATTCTCTTTGATCTGCTATTTTTCTAATTTTTTGTTAACATTTGGCTCTTTCGTTGATTCCTCTTTAAACCTGCTAACGCACCGGTTTCTTTTCCGCTGGCTCATTAATATTTCATTCCCCCCCCCCCTTTAAAAGAATCCTGGGAGCCAGTCTCTCTCTTTTTTTGTTTTCAAAAAAAAATCTGACTTGGGTCGGGTGAGCGGTTTCTGATTTTTATTTTTATTTTTTTTTTATTCCCTCCCGAATCAAAAACGACATCGGAGCAATCCGGCTGCGAATCGGTTGGAGTTCAGACGGCTCCGCGTGCAAATTTTTTTAAAAAAATTAGACGGGAATCTCGGCGAGAAAATTCACGCCGGGATTCGTCTTGGAACATTTTGCAGGGTGGCCAAGGGCCTTTTGGGGTGGGGGGATTAAACGAGAAGATAATTTTCTGTGAAAACCATGGAGCGTCCTTGTGTGGGGCCCTGCTGCTTTTCTTTTTTTTCGTTTCGGGGCCGTGCGTGTTTCCCCTCAAATGTTGGGGCAAAAGGCAGGACTTACCGCGTGGAAGGACAAGATGGGCTTTGCACACTTGTCTCGCAACGCCGCAGGCAATAAACGCTCACCCACCCACCTGAACACCGAGGACTGGCGGGGCCACCCTGTTGGCATCCGGCAAGGATTCTCTCAACTTTGTACTTTTTTTTTTGCTTCCCAAAAGTTTGGTGGGAAACAAACAGACCCTTTTGAAATTGTCCGGTTGGGTTTCTTTTCGAACTGCCTTGTCCTTTCCCCCCCACCCCCTGCCCCCCACCGCCATCTCCCAAGGCTGAGAAAGGGGAATAAAAGAAGGCGCCACGCAAACGTCTCGCAACAAAAGTTGGATTATCGGAGGTAGCGGCGATGGGCGAGTGACGGACGTGTCTCCGAGACGGGGCCTTGCTTTAAAAAAAAAAAAAAGAGTTCTTCTTTTAGACAAATTGTGACTGACAGACGGTACAGACGGGGGTTTAATTCGGTGACCCTGGCAGACTTTGGGGGTGGGGGGGGGGCATGTAGAAATTCTGAGATTGTGGGTGAGCTGTGTGTGTGTATATGTGCGTGTGGATACTGGTTAGCAGCTGCTTGGTTATCCTTAAGGCTGGCTGCCATCATGAAAATATATGGCTTTTTGCTCTTTTATGTTTTGGGGTAACCTTTGCCTTGGCTGTCCCTGTGCAATCTTGGGCATGGAGAGCTGGCAATGTGGGTTTGTTTCAGTGGTGGTGGTGTGGCCCGCCAGCGGCCTGCGCGGATCGTGGTTGATCCCGACGAAGAGAAGGCTGGTGTGGTATCGCGCCAGCAGCCTGAACAGATAGCACTCGCGTCGGACAGCGAGGAGGCCGAAGAGGATGTGGTGCCAGAGGCAGAGACTCCGCCTGGGCCTTCAGAACCTCCAGAGGCTCCTTCAAGTGGAGAGAGCGAAGTGGAGGAGCCTCTCCTCAATGCTCGAGCACGCAGGGCTGCCAAAAGGCAGGAGTGGCTACTCAGGAGGAGGAGATCTACTCGAGAGTAGGGCTTGAGGATAATTGGCCACTCCCTTAGCCTATTTAAGTCGCACGCAGCTAGTGCGTTCTTGCTGGAAACAACTTGTAGTATTATCAGAGTATTTTGGTTTCTCATATCTTGTTTTCTGGGCTGGTTGCCAACCTTTGCCGGTCTTGTTCATTCTTGTTACTTAATAAATTTGATAAGGACCGTTGGTGTGTGTCAATATCCTCGGAAATCCGGAGCTGGGGCAGAACAGGTGGGTTGCTGCCGATTCTACGCGGAATTGCGAAGGGGTGGGAGTGGCGAGAGGCTCTGCTCACCCGCGCCAGATGCTTCCGCGTATGCGCAGAAGCATCGCACGCGCGCAGAAGCAAACCAGTAGCAACGGGTTTTGCAACTCACTACTGGTTTGTTTGGGGGTTGCCCTATTTGTTAACCTGGTTTTCTTTAAAGGAAGAGAGCTGGTTTGTCCTAGTGGTTAAGGCCCCCAAGCTAGAAAATGGGACATGGTGAGTTCTAGTACCGCATTAGGCATGAAAGGCAGCTGGGTGACTTTGGACCAATCACCAGGAGACTGGGAGTTCTAGTCCCATTTTAGGCAAAGAAGCCAGCTGGATGACTCTGAGCCAATCACTAGGAAACTGGGAGTTCTAGTCCTGCCTTAGGCAAGGAAGCTGGCTGGGTGACTTTGGATCATTTATCTTTAAATGGTTGGTAAATGAAGTTCTAAGTCAAGGACTACCTGTTGGTCCTCGGGATGTAGAGTTGAATGATAGCCAATGTCCTTTGGTGGATGGCCCCATCATCCCCAGCTGCAAGAGATGGGAGAGGTAGTCCCAATAGATGAATTAGGTAGCATTGGTCATTATAGTTAATTTTGGCTTGCAAGAATTGCTTCGTGGTCTCGTCGTTCTTTGCATCTCTGTTTCGAGCTTCAGTTGCACTGCTTATATATATATATTTAAATTCTCCTACTGAATTGAAAAGAAAGGCTTTGTGGTTTTAATAACTTCCTTTATGGACCGTATCGAAAATTGGATCTGGCACGGGCTCCCTCTTCAGGGTCTTTGACTTGCAGAGAAGCCCTGGGATTTTGCTGTGATCTTTGTATTTTCGGCGCTGTTTTGCTTTCTTGGTTTAATCGGCTACAAGAATATTCTATATTAAAACAAAAATATGAAGTCTTTAAGGAATGAATTCCTAAAAAAATGTGCTATGCCTTAGATTGGATCAATTCCCTCTTCCTTCTCTTTCTTTTCTTCCTCCTTCCCCTTTCCTTCCTTCCTTCCTTTCCTTCCTTCCTTCCTTCCTTCCTTCCTTCCTTCCTTCCTTCCTCTCTCTCTCCCTCTGTTCCTCTTGCCTCCCTCCCTCCCTCCCTCTCTCTTCCTTCCTTCCTTCCTTTCTTTCTTTCCTCCTCTCTTCTCTTTTTCCTTCCTTCCTTCCTTCCTTCCTCTCTCTCTCTCCCTCTGTTCCTCTTGCCTCCCTCCCTCCCTCCCTCTTCCTTCCTTCCTTCCTTCCTTCCTTTCTTTCCTCCCCTCTTCTCTTTTTTCCTTCCTTCCTTCCTTCCTTCCTTCCTTCCTTCCTTCCTCTCTCTCCCTCTGTTCCTCTTGCCTCTCTCCCTCCCTCCCTCTTCCTTCCTTCCTTCCTTCCTTTCTTTCCTCCCCTCTTCTCTTTTTTCCTTCCTTCCTTCCTTCCTCTCTCTCCCTCTGTTCCTCTTGCTTCCCTCCCTCCCTCCCTCCCTCCCTCTTCCTTCCTTCCTTCCTTCCTTTCTTTCCTCCCCTCTTCTCTTTTTTCCTTCCTTCCTTCCTTCCTTCCTTCCTTCCTTCCCTCCCTCCCTCCCTCCCTCCCTCCCGCTTAATGAACTCATTAGAAATGGGGTGGGGTCCTCTTCGGTTTCTGAGATTCGCTGTTTACAGAACACTTCACAATTAGCACATTGCAATTGCTAATTAACGAGGGCCTTATTCTCTGCCTCCCAATGTCATCTGCCTCTGGATAACCTTTCTTTCTTCATCTGCCTTTCCTTCCAGTTCTCCCCCTCACTCCCAGCTAAATTCTCCATCATTCTAAACTCAGAGTTTTTCAAACTTCGCAACTTTAAGGTGTGTGGATTTCCTGGCAGAGGGATTCTGGGAGTTGAAGTCCACCTATCTTAAAGCAAGGCTGGCTGGGGAATTCTGGGAGTGGAAGTCCACCCCTATTAAAGCAGGCTGGCTGGGGAATTCTGGAAGTCCACCCACCTTAAACCAGTTGACTGGGGGATTCTGGGAGTGGAAGTCCATCCCTCTTAAAGCCTGCTGGCTGGGGAATTCTGGGAGTGGAAGTCCTCCCCTATTAAAGCAGGCTGGCTGGGGAATTCTGGGAGTGGAAGTCCATTCATCTTAAAGCATGCAGGCTGGGGAATTCTGGGAGTGGAAGTCCACCCATCTTAAAGCATTGCTGGCTGGGGAATTCTGGGAGTGGAAGTCCATCCCTCTTAAAGCATTGCTGGCTGGGGGATTCTGGGAGTGGAAGTCCATCCCTCTTAAAGCATTGCTGGCTGGGGGATTTTGGGAATGGAAGTCCATCCCTCTTAAAGCATTGCTGGCTGGGGGATTTTGGGAATGGAAGTCCATCCCTCTTAAAGCATTGCTGGCTGGGGGATTCTGGGAATGGAAGTCCATCCCTCTTAAAGCATTGCTGGCTGGGGGATTCTGGGAGTGGAAGTCCATCCCTCTTAAAGCATTGCTGGCTGGGGAATTCTGGGAGTGGAAATCCATCCCTCTTAAAGCATTGCTGGCTGGGGGATTTTGGGAATGGAAGTCCATCCCTCTTAAAGCATTGCTGGCTGGGGGATTCTGGGAGTGGAAGTCCATCCCTCTTAAAGCATTGCTGGCTGGGGGATTCTGGGAGTGGAAGTCCATCCCTCTTAAAGCATTGCTGGCTGGGGGATTCTGGGAATGGAAGTCCATCCCTCTTAAAGCATTGCTGGCTGGGGGATTCTGGGAGTGGAAGTCCATCCCTCTTAAAGCATTGCTGGCTGGGGAATTCTGGGAGTGGAAGTCCATCCCTCTTAAAGCATTGCTGGCTGGGGAATTCTGGGAGTGGAAGTCCATCCCTCTTAAAGCATTGCTGGCTGGGGGATTCTGGGAGTGGAAGTCCATCCCTCTTAAAGCATTGCTGGCTGGGGGATTCTGGGAGTGGAAGTCCATCCCTCTTAAAGCATTGCTGGCTGGGGGATTCTGGGAGTGGAAGTCCATCCCTCTTAAAGCATTGCTGGCTGGGGGATTCTGGGAGTGGAAGTCCATCCCTCTTAAAGCATTGCTGGCTGGGGGATTCTGGGAGTGGAAGTCCATCCCTCTTAAAGCATGCTGACTGGGGAATTCTGGGAGTGGAAGTCCATCCATCTTAAAGCATGCTGGCTGGGGGATTCTGGGAGTGGAAGTCCATCCCTCTTAAAGCATTCTGGGTGGGGGATTCTGGGAGTGGAAGTCCATCCCTCTTAAAGCATTGCTGGCTGGGGGATTCTGGGAGTGGAAGTCCATCCCTCTTAAAGCATTGCTGGCTGGGGGATTCTGGGAGTGGAAGTCCACCCATTTTAAAGCATGCTGGCTGGGGAATTCTGGGGATTAAAGTCCATTCATCTTAAACCATGCTGACTGGATCACCTGACCCTACTGATGTTGCAACGGTCATAACTGTGAAAAACGTTAACTTTTTTCCGGGCCGTTGTAACTTTTAAACACTAAACGAACGGTTGTTAAGTCGAGGATGAACTGTAAACTGTTCACAGTTCTGATTTTGCAAGGTCCGCGAGGCCCATACAAGCCCGGACAGGTAATCCTCGACTTATGATGGATGCCTTTTGGCCCCCATTGTGTCTTCCTGTGACTACAACTGGCAACGTTGTAAACTCGAGGTAGTAAACCACAATAGGAGGTGTGGGGGGGCGGAAATCTGCCGTCTTCGCCAAGAGAGAAGGATGTAGGTTGACCTGGTCCTCTCTTCCCACTACCGACAGTTGCTAGGTGACTGCTGGGTGCCTAGCAACTGCAGCATCCTTCTTCTCTCCCCTCAAAGGGGCTGACCCAGGTTGGGGGCCTGAACAGTTTGGCGGGGGGGGGGAAGCGGGGAGAAATCACCCCAATCCTTCCCCCTCCCCCCCTTTAAATTAAGGCCCATTGGGGCACCAGAAAGGTGAATGCTGAATGATCCAAGGTAGCCAGCCTAAAAGCTTTTGCTGGTAACGGATCCAGATGTTGGCCAGATGTGTTCTCCCGCTCGGCAGAGAGAACGAGAAAAGAAGATGGAAGTCTTAATTATATTGGCCTGCGGGGTGAAGTTCTGATGCCCTAAATCAGGGTGGATTTGATTTAAATCGAGTTGATTTAAATCACAATTTAAATCATGATTTAAATCACTAGTAAAAAGGCTTGATTTAAATCAGCTCGATTTAAATCATAATTTTTAAAGAGCAACTGTCATCTCTGCTGCTCCTTTGACCCACTGTTGACGCACCGATAGTCCCCGTGTTGCAGAATATACAGCCTCCTGCTACATAACTAAGCTCCATTTCATGCTGAATAAACTAAATTATTTATGTATCTTACATAGAAAACTACCTTACGATAGATTTTTACCCCAAAAGTTTTTTATTAAAATAAATTCGATAAAAATAAAAAAAATCCAATTTAAATTAAAAAAAATCCGATTTAAATTTAAAAAATCTGATTTTTTTTGATTTTTTTAAAAAAAATCATTGATTTTTATCCACCCTGCCCTAAATTCTAAGAAATTTAGAATTTCTTAGACAAGCGCTGAAGGGCTTTGTCCCAAGCTGACTTGTGGTTATAATTTTTCCTTGTCATTTGTGGCCTCAGTTCGAGACCTACAGTATCTATCTATCTATCTATCTATCTATCTATCTATCTATCTATCTATCTATCTATCTATCTATCATTATTCATCTATCTATCTCTACCTATCTACGTATATAGATTAATATAGCTACATCTATGTATCTGATGAGAGAAAAGAAAAGAAAAGGAAAGAAAGGAAAGGAAAAGGAAGGAAGGAAGGAAGGAAGGAAGGAAGGAAGGAAGGAAGGAAGGAAGGAAGTTGTGTCTATTAATCTGGAACAATTCCCCTGTGCCCCAGGTGACCCCCCACCCCACCCCAAACTCCTACCAAGTTTTAGGACCTTATCCCACAAATTTCCACATAAAGTGAGTTAGGCCTTCTCTTCTCAAAATGTTGAATTGTAAAAGAACTTGATATTTATTTTTATTTTATTTTTATTTCCAATTTATATACCGCCCTTCTCCCTGAGGACTCAGGGCAGTGTACAGCCAGAATTAAGAACATGAAATACAAATATTAAAAAACAATTAAAATATATATAAATATATTTGCAGATATGCAGTGGATATAAGTGATTGGTGTGTGTGTTTTGCCCCTTCCTTCCTTCCTTCCTTCCTTCCTTTCTTCCACTTGTCTTATTTATTCTTCCTTCTCTTTCTCTTCCTTCTTCCCTTCTTTTGCTTTCTTCCACACTTTTTCTTTTTTCCTCCTACCTGCTGCCATTCTTCCCTCCTTCCTTTTCCCATTTCCTTCTTTTCCTTCTTTTATTCTTCTTTTCCTCTTTTCCTCCCTCCCTCCCATCCACCTATATATTTCCTTCCTTCCTTCCTTTTTCCTTCCTTCCTTCCTCATTCCACTTGTCTTACTTATCCTTCCTTCTCTTTCTCTTCCTTCTTCCCTCATTTTGCTTTCTTCCACATGTTTTTTCCTTCTACCTGCTGCCATTCTTCCCTCCTTCCTTTTATTCTTCTTTCCCTTTTTTCCTCTTTCCCTCCCATCCACCTATTTCCTCCCCTCCCCTCCTTCCTTCCTTCCTTCCTTCCTTCCTTCCTTCCTTCCCTCCTTCCCTCCCTCTCATTTCTTCCTCCCTTCCCTTCCCTCCCTCCCTCCCTTTCATTTCTTTCTTCCTTCCCTTCCTTCTTCTTCTTCTTCTTTTTTTTTTTTTGCTTTAATTTATATGCCGCCCTTCTCCGGAGACTCAGGGCGGCTTACAATGTGCTAAGCAATAGCCTTCATCCTTTTGTATATTTATACAAAGTCAGCTTATTGCCCCCACAATCTGGGTCCTCATTTCACCTACCTTTGAAAGGGATGGAAGTCTGAGTCAACCTTGAGCCTGGGGAGATTTGAACTTGCAATAATTGCAAGCAGCAAATGTTAATAACAGTGCTTTAGTCCACTGTGCTACAGGCTCTTGACTTCCTTCCTTCCTTCCTTTCTTCCACCCATCCATCCATTGCAAACCACCTCACCCAAAATGATTCTAGCCAGAGTACGTTAAAACCTGCTATTAAAAACCTACTGCAAAACCAGTTGCAAGTAATAAAACAATAAAACTAGATTAAAAACAAGACCGCGAGCAGAGAATATTACCCAGAATGCAGCCAACAGATGCCAGCTCTTTATTACCGGAAGATTCTCAAGCTTGTTGGAAAAACCACATTTTAAGGGCTTTTTGGAAGGCAGTAAAGGGTTAGAGGTTACGCTCAGCTCCTAACAGCTTTATAAATCTTCCCACGATTGCAAATTTAGATTAAAATGCTGCACAGTCTCTAGATGGATGCTGCTGTGACTTTAATTTTTCCCACTCCTGAAGTTGTTTAAATTGAATTTTTTTTTCCCCCACCAGCCAAACATCCTGCAGCCTCTTTTGTTAGTTTTAAGTTGTCAAAAGGGTTTTTCCTGCTTTTGTTTTTAACACGGTCTGAACGGGGTGGAGAAAGGAGGCACATTCCTAGTCCAAAAAAATCAAAACACAGGTGGGATTTCTTCTTCAGAAAAGGGGAGAAAAAAAAACCTACAAATTGTTAGCAGCCATCCAGATTTTCACAGCCGTGAAAACGGTGCTGGTGGCACGGATGGGAATTCTTCCCATCCTTATCGTACTTTTTATTTTAAGGGTTATTTCCTCTGGTCTTTGTGAGATTTTCGCTGCATGGAAAGCAGAGGGGGTGGGTGGGAAACAGAAAAATGGGCTTTACAGGAATTGCACTGCCTTTCCTGTCTTTTTGGACGACGTTTCTGATGTGCTGGATGGGGATGATGGGAACTGTAGTGTGCTGTATAGAAAGAGAGAGAGAGAAAGAGAAAGAAGAAGAAGAAATAGATAGATGGTTGATAGATAGACAGGGATGGATGGGAGAGATGGTGGATAGAGAGAGAGAGAGAGAGGAGAAAAAGAAGAGGAAATATAGATAGATAGACAGACAGACATGGATGGGAGAGGTGAGAGAAATTATAGAGGTAACGGATGGATGAGAGAGAGAGAGGAGAGAGAAGAAGAAGAAGAAGAAGGAAATGGATGGATGGATGGATAGATGATAGATAGACAGACAGACAGACAGACAGACAGACATGGATGGATGGAAGAGATGAGAGAAATGATAAGAGGTAATAGAGGGATGGATGAGAGAGACATGAGAAGAAGAAAAAGAAAGATGATAGATAAATGATAGATAGATAGATAGTAGGTATGGATGGATAGAAAGAGAGAGGGAAAGAAAGAAAGGCAGGGATGAATGGATGAGAGAGATGAGAGAAATGGTAGAGGTAATAGAGAGGTGGATAGATAGAGGAGAAAAAGAAGAGGAAATATAGATAGACAGACAGACATGGATGGATGGATGGATGGATGGATGGATGGGAGAGATGAGAGAAATGATAGAGGTAATGGATGGATGAAAGAGAGAGGAGAGAGAAGAAGAAGGAAATGGATGGATGGATGGATGGATGGATGGATGGATGGATGGATGGATGGATGATAGATAGACAGACAGACATGGATAGATGGATGAGAGAGATGAGAGAAATGATAGAGGTAATAGAGAGATGGATGGATGAGAGATAGATGGTAGATATGGATGGATGGATAGAAAGAGAGAGAAAGAGAAAGGCAGGGATGGATGGATAAGAGAGATGAGAGAAATGGTAGAGGTAATAGATGGATGGATGAGAGAGACATGAGAAGAAGAAAAAGAAAGATGATGATAGATAGATAGATAGATAGATAGATAGATAGATAGATAGATGGATAGATAGATAGATAGATAGATAGATAGATAGATAGATAGATAGTATGGATGGATGGATAGAAAGAGAGAAAGAAAGGCAGGGATGGATGGATGAGAGAGATGAGAGAAATGGTAGAGGTAATAGAGAGATGGATGGATGAGAGAGACATGAGAAGAAGAAAAAGAAAGATGATAGATAGATGGTAGATATGGATGGATGGATAGAAAGAGAGAGAGAAAGAAAGGCAGGGATGGATGGATGAGAGAGATGAGAGAAATGGTAGAGGTAATAGATGGATGGATGAGAGAGACATGAGAAGAAGAAAAAGAAAGATGATGATGATAGATAGATAGATAGATAGATAGATAGATAGATAGATAGATAGATAGATAGATAGATAGATGATAGATAGATAGATAGTATGGATGGATGGATAGAAAGAGAGAGAGAAAGAAAGGCAGGGATGGATGGATGAGAGAGATGAGAGAAATGGTAGAGGTAATAGAGAGATGGATGGATGAGAGAGACATGAGAAGAAGAAAAAGAAAGATGATAGATAGATGGTAGATATGGATGGATGGATAGAAAGAGAGAGAGAGAGAAAGAAAGGCAGGGATGGATGGATGAGAGAGATGAGAGAAATGGTAGAGGTAATGGATGGATGAGAGACATGAGAAGAAGAAAAAGAAAGATGATAGATAGATAGATAGATAGATAGATAGATAGATAGATAGATAGATAGATAGATGATAGATAGATGGTAGATATGGTTGGATGGATAGAAAGAGAGAGAAAGAAAGAAAGGCAGGGATGGATGGATGAGAGATGAGAGAAATGATAGTGGTAATAGAGGGATGGATGAGAGAGAGATAGGGAGAGGGATGATAGATATCAGTAGACATACAGACACTCACTCACGGAGAGAGATTTAAATTTAAATTTAGGAAATACAGACTTAGAAAAAAAAGGGAGTCATTTTTGCTTGAATAAATTCTCCTTTTCTTTTAACTGTTGGAGAGGGGCCTAATCTGAGCCAAACATTCTCCGGCTGCACGTCTCTTTATGTTTTTTCCTCCTCTTCTGTCGTCTCTACTTTTCAGGAAGATATTTGGAGGAGGGATTTAAAAAAAAAAAAAGTATTCTATATACATTCACATCTGGCTGAAACCTGGCCCGGCCAGATGTGGTTTCTTCCCTCAAGCAGAAAAGAATTTTTTTACCCCCTTCCAAAAAATTAAAGGAGAATTCTTTTATTTTTTATTTTTTTTTGTGGCAACTTGGAGGACTTGAAAGGATAAAGCAATATGGGTCTGATCATTCCTCCTTTTGTAAATCCACTAGTGTGAGAGTTTCCCTTTGTGGGTAGAAAAATCCTAATGTTGCAAGGGGCCATAGAGGTCATCTATCCCAACCCGTTGCTTGCTGTGTTAAGAGCTGCTTTCCCTTAGGTAGGTCCCTTGTACCTTCTAACAGTTGCTCTCTTAAGAAGAGGACTACAGCTAGCTCTCGACTTACGACCACAATTGAGCCCAAAAAGTTCCGTTAGTAGGCGAGACCCTGGTTGAGCTTCGCCCCATTTTACGACCCTTAGTTGCCATAGTTATTAAGTGAGAATCACTGCAGTTTTTCAATTAGTCACACGGTTGTTAAGTGAATCGGGTTTCACCACGGACTATTTGCTTGTCAGAAGGGGATCACGTGACCCTGGGACACTGCCGTCATTGTAAGTGCGAGTCAGTTCAGGGGTGAAATGCTCCCGGTTCAGACCGGATCACCTGATCCGATAGCGATGGAGGCGGGTGGTTCGGAGAACCAGTACCAAAAATCCCTGCGCCCCCCACCACCATGCCCAGCTGAGCCGCACGATCATCAGAGGCTGTTTTTTTTTTTTTTTTTACTTTTAAAAGCCTTTTTTCTACAACCTCTTCCGAGGAAAAAATGCTTTTAAAAGTAAAAAAAAGCACCTCTGATGATTGTGCGGCTCACCTGGGATCGTCAGAGGCTTTTCAAAGCATTTTTTTCTGCAACCTCTTGGCCGAAGAGGTGGTAAGAAAAATTATTTGAAAAGTCTCTGACGATCCCAGCTGAGTTACCTGATCGTCAGAGAGGCATTTTTTAAAAAGCGTCTCTGATGATCCCAGCTGAGTTGCCTGATCGGCAGAGGCTTTTCAAAGCATTAGAAAAAATGCTTTGAAAAGTTTAAAAAAAAAAGAAAAGTTGGCCAGACCCACCCAGTCACATTACCCACCACCACCAAGCCACGCCCACAGAACCGGTAGTAACAAATTTTACATTTCACCCCTGAGTCGGTTGCCGAGCATCTGAATTGTGACCACGGGGATGCTACAACCGTTGTAAGCCCGAAAAACGATCCTAAGTCACTTTTCTCAGGGCCGTTGTAACTTCAAACGGTCGCTATAAACAAACTGTTATAAATCGAGGACTACCCGTAAGCTTTATGGGCCTTGTGTGGTGTTACCGAACATTCCAGTTGTTTAAAAAGAGACACATCTGGATGGGAAATTTCTCCAAGGCGAAAGGAATTGGCAAGGGTTAAACCGAGAAATGGGTGCGATGGGTATATTTCGGGAGGGAACGGGGTGGGTTTGAAGAGAGAAGAAACACGACGGAAAAAAATACGCCATGCCAAAAATGCGTGGAAGATGTATCACAGATCCCCCCCCCCTTTGTCTGCTCCTAATTAAGATTCACCCAGCATAGTTTACAGTTTTGGTCAAGTGTTGAACCTGGTTTCCATCAAAAATACTTGCCTGGTTAAAATGGAGTTTGGGTGGCCTGTAAGAAGTGAGCCTAGCTGGCTGGGGAATTCTGGGAGTTGAAATCCACGGGTCGTAAAAAGGTGCCATCGTTGGCCGTCCCCGCCTTAGGCGCTCCCCATTGTCAGAACGTGGCTTATTTCTTCAGCCGTTGTAGGTTGTGTGAATGTTGTGTGTTGAAGTTCCTAGGTCGGGGTATCGTTTACTTATGGGTTGTTAGCAGAGGTGGGTTTCAGCAGGTTCTGACCAGTTCTGGAGAACCGGTAGCGGAAATTTTGAGTAGTTCGGAGAACTGGTAGCGGAAATTTTGAGTAGTTCGGAGAACCGGTAGCGGAAATTTTGAGTAGTTCGGAGAACCGGTAGCGGAAATTTTGAGTAGTTCGGAGAACTGGTAGCGGAAACTTTGAGTAGTTCGGAGAAACGGTAGCGGAAACTTTGAGTAGTTCGGAGAAATGGTAGCGGAAATTTTGAGTAGTTCGGAGAACTGGTAGCGGAAACTTTGAGTAGTTCGGAGAACCGGTAGCGGAAATTTTGAGTAGTTCGGAGAACCGGTAGCGGAAATTTTGAGTAGTTCGGAAAACCGGTAGCGGAAATTTTGAGTAGTTCGGAGAAATGGTAGTAAAAATTCTGACTGGTTCCGCACCTCTCTATTCTCTACCTCCCAAGTCCCAGTTGATCGGGAGGAAAAGGGGATTTTGCAGTAACCTTTCCCTGGAGTGGGGAGGGAATGGAGATTTTACAGTATCCTTCCCCTAGAGTGGGGTGGGAATGGAGATTTTACAGTATCCTTTCCCTGCCACACTCACCAAGCCACGCCACACCACCAAGCCACGCCACGCCCACCAAGCCACGCCCACAGGACTGGTAGTAAAAAAATTTTGAAACCCAGCACTGGTTGTTAGGCTAGTATTCATCTTGGAGTTAATCTTTGCTTGTTTGGGGTGTTGATTGCTGGCAAGGCGGTGATGTTGTCTTTCAGTTTTTTCAATGGTCTTTTTTGCATGGCATGTAAATATGGTTTACCTCTATGTGTCTGTTGATGTCTTGATTTGTCAGAAGGCCAGACTTCTAGAAATTCTCTAGCATTTTGGGAACTTGGCTTCGTCTAGGACACAGGTGTCAAACTCTCGATTTCATTGAGGGCCACATCAGGGTTGTGTTTGACCTCAGGGGGACTGGGTGGGCATGGCTGGGGGTGGGCGTGGCCAGCTCGACGTCACTCATCAAGGCTCCGTTTTTTGACTGTGACAGCCTCCTGCAGCCCACTGCCAGTGAAAACGGAGCTCGGGGAGGCCGCGTGCTGCCCGCCCGGGATCCATTTTCTCTAGCAGAGGGCTGCAGGAGGCCATTGCGGCCAAAAACAGAGCCCGGGTAGACTGCGCATGGCCGTCCCGAGCTCCGTTTTCGCTGGCAGAGGCACTGCAGGCCAGTCCTTTGCTGTTTCCAGGGCGGCCCCGCGGGCCAAATCTAAGCACCCTGCGGACTGGATCCGGCCCCCGGGTCTTGAGTTTGATACCCCTGGTCTAGGATGCTCCCTGAGGTGGGTGGTTTTCTTGCAGATGTTTAACCAGCCAACTAAGGGACGTCATCCATGCTAGAAGGGAGTGGGCTTTGTGGAGAGGAGGAGGAGGTGGAGGAGGACTGTGGGGTCCTGAGCTTGATGGTTTTCTTGCAGACGTTTCATGACCCAAATAGGTAACATCATCAGTGCTAGTGTTCTGTCCCCGTCCCACACGCACACACACCAACAGACGTTCAAGGGTTAAAGACTAAACCAGCCGACAAAATCCTTTTCCTTATGATAACGGAACTTGGCAACAACCTAGTGGCTGCCTGCCAAGAGTTTATTACTTACGAAGAGGAGAGATAACTTCTCCCCGCTTCTGGTACATCAAAAGAAACAGCTCAATAATTACAGAGTCAATCAAGTCCAAAGATAATCCAGCAAAGTCTATAGCAAAAGTCCGGCAATGCAGAATGGTGTGGAAGCTTTCAGCTTTGTTTGTCACAAGGTTTGACTGGCCACCACACTCCCTTTTATACCCTGTGGGGTGTGGTCCGGTGACTCAGTCTAATCTCGGGCACGCCTTTTCTTCTGTTGCGCGCGCTTATCTCTGCAACGCTGGCGTGGATCCAGCCAAGACTCATTACCCTCATCACTGTCCATCTGTAGCTGTGTGGACGTGCTTGGCCCTGGCCCTCTCTCTTGCCCTTCAGCGGGCACCGAAGGCATTGCCAGAGAGGAGGGTCCTGGAGAGGGAGGCCTTGCCAACTCCTGTCCTTCACTCTCGGAGTCCTCTCCTGCCGATGACACAGGCTCAGGTAACGGAGCCACAACACCTAGGACATTACAGGTAGTAAGGCTGGCTGGGCAATTCTGGGAGTTGAAGCCAGGGGTGAAATGTAAAATTTGCTACTACCGGTTCTGTGGGGGTGGCTTGGTGGTGGTGGGGTAATGTGACTGGGTGGGCGTGGCCAACTTTTTTTTTTTTTTTTTTACTTTTAAAAGCATTTTTTCTACAACCTCTTCGAGAGGTTGTAGAAAAAAATGCTTTTAAAAGGCTCTGACGATCCCAGCTGAGCCATCGTCCGATCATCAGAGGCTTTTTTTTTTTACTTTTAAAAGCATTTTTTAACTTCCCTTTTAAATTGCTATTTTTAAATTTGTCTTATAAATTGGGGTGTTTTAAATTTGTTTTGGGCCAAAGTATTTAATGTATTTTAAATGGTTTTTAACGTTTGTATTATGTGTATTTTATCTTTTGGCTGTTCACCGCCCTGAGTCCTTCGGGAGTAGAGCGGTATTTAAATTTAATTAATTAATTAATAAATTAATAATAATAATAATAATAATAATAATAATAATAATAATAATAATAATAATAATAATAATAATAATTTTTTTTTCGGCAGATGAGGTTGTAGAAAAAATGCTTTTAAAAGTTAAAAAAAAAGCCTCTGATGATCGCGCGGCTCAACTAGGCATGGGGAGGGGGGGCAGGGATTTTTGCTACCGGTTCTCCGAACTACCTGCCTCCATCGCTACCGGATCGGGCGATCCGGTCTGAACCGGGAGCATTTCACCCCTGGTTGAAACCCACACATCTTCAAAGTTACCAAGATGGACACAGACTGAACTAGAAGCTGGAAAAATGCCCCCGTTTCCATCCTGACTTTTTAAATTCCCTGCCCCAATGCTCCTGCAGATGCCCCTGGCACCGGCTAGCTAGACAAAGCTAGTTAAATGACTTTTTAATCCAAATACTTGTATTTATTCCAGGGTGGATAAAAATCAATGATTCTTTTAAAAAAATTTTTTAAAAAATCAGTTTTTTTTTATTTAAATCGGATTTTTTTGATTTTTATTGAATTCATTTTAATAAAAAACTTTTGGGGTAAAAATCTATCGTAAGATAGTTTTCTATTTAAGATACATAAATAATTTAGTTTATTCAGCACAAAACGGAGCTTAGTTATGTAGCAGGAGGCTGTATATTCTGCAACACTGGGACTATCGGTGAGTCAACGGTGGGTCAAAGGAGGAACAGAGATGACAGTTGCTCTTTAAAAATTATGATTTAAATCGAGTTGATTGAAATCAAGCCTTTTTACTAGTGATTTAAATCGTGATTTAAATCAACTCGATTTAAATCAAATCCACCCTGGTTTTTTCAGTTATTCTTTCATTCGCTCAGTTGCTCATGGATCGTTCCTCATTTAAGGCAGGACTAGAACTCGCTGTCTCCCGGTGATTGGCCCCAAATCATCCAACTGGCTTTCACGGCTAAGGAAGGACTAGAACTCACCGTCTCCTGGTAATTGTCCCAAAATCACCCAGCCAGCTTTCCCTGCTTAAACTGAACTAGAACTCACCACCTCCCGCTGTAACCTGGTGCTTAACCACTAGACCGAATTGCCTCTGTAATATCGGGGCGTTGGTCAAAGAAAGTATATGCTCTGTGGAGGGCGTTATTTGAATTTATTTCTCCCTCCCTAAAGCCTGCAGCGGGACTTACCTGGGCGGCGTAAACCTTCGCTTCCTGCCAAATTTAGCGTTGCTCATTTCTGCAGTCAGGGGCTCAAAAACGGACTTGTAAGACTCCGCGAAGACGACAGAAACTCGGTATCAAGCAGGTTGGCAAAATGCGGAGGAGGTATCATTAGCTCAACCCCCGTAAAGGGTTTGTTTGAGTGTCAGCCTGATTAACAATCTCCCGCTGCGTTTTTTTTTCCTCCCCTTTTGACGTTCGGTCGTTGTTTGAAGCCTCCAGAAGAGTCGGAAACCTTCCGGGCTTGATTTTCCCTTTTGTGAGATTTTTTTTTTTTTTTAATCCAGCTGTTCTAATGAAAACAAGATTTGATTTTGCTCTCCCTTTTAATTCTTTGTGCCGGCCGTCTGTATTTGCAGATCTAACAGGGTTACTCTGATATATATTTTTTTATTTTTATATATATATATATAAAATGTCTCTCTTTCTTTCCTCTCTCTCTCTCTCTCTCTCTCTCTCTCTCTCTCTCTCTCATCTCTACCTCTTTCAATCTCTCTCTTTCCCTCTTCTCTCTCTCTCAACTCTCTCTCTCTCCCTTTTTCAGTATCTCTCCCTCTTTCTCTTTTCCTCTCTGTCTCTCTCTTTCAATCTCTCTTCTCTCCCTCTTTCAATCTCTCTCTTTCCCTCTCTCTCATCTCTCCCTCTTTCAGTCTCTCTCTCATCTCTCTCTCTCTTTCAGTCTCTCTCTTTCTTTCCTTCTCTCTCATTTCTCCATCTTTCAGTCTCTCTCTCATCTCTTTCTCCCTTTTTCAATCTCTCTCTTTCCCTCTCTTTCTCTCCCTCTTTCTCTCCTCTCTCCTCTTTCTCTCTCCCTCTCTCTCTCTCATATCTCTCTCTCCCTTTTTCAATATCTCTCCCTCTTTCTCTCCTCTCTCTCTCTCTCCTCTCTCCCTCCTTCAATCTCTTTCTTTCCCTTTCTCTCTCATCTCTCTCTCTCCTGCTTTCTCCCTCTCACTTTCCCTTTCTCTCTCTCATCTCTCTCTCTCCCTCTTTTTCAATCTCTCTCTTTCCCTCTCTCTCCCTCTTTCAATCTCTCTCCCTCTTTCTCTCTCCCTCTCTCTCTCTTATATCTTTCTCTCCCTTTTTCAGTCTCTCTCCCTCTTTCTCTCCTCTCTCCTCTTTCTCTTTCTCCCTCTCTTTCAATCTCTCTCTCTCCCCTCTCTCATCTCTCCCTCCTTCAGCCTCTCTTTCTCTCTCATCTCTCTCTCCCTCTTTCAATCTCTCTCTTTTCCTCTTTCCCCTTGTCTCTTTCCCTTTTTCTCTCTCATCTCTCTCTCTCTCTCTCTTTCATCTCTCTCTCTCTTATCGGCTTGATCCCTGAGGCATTGAGGCATCGTGGTTCCACTTTGGGTGGGAAATAAAGTCTGATTGGGGTCCGTGAGCTTTGCAAAAACGCAATTCATAAAAAAGAAGCCAGAGCATCAGGCGTGAAATTATACAGAGTCCGGAAGGCCGTAAAATTGCTAAGAGTTAAGTCTAGCATGTTTTCAGCCTCTGGAGAAAAAACCCTAATAAAAATAAAAATTTAATCTCCAGGCGTCCTGCGGAAATGGCAGTATTTTTCTTAACGCTTCCTTTCTCTTGTTTGCAAAAATGGAAAAGCAGCCAGGTTTAATTGTTTTTACCGTTCCGACAATATTGTGAGAAGGAGGCTAAAACATACGGAGAACGATTGCAGGAATCAGGTATGTCTAGTTTAATGAAAAGAAGGATTTGGGGTGACATGAGAGCAGTATTCCAGTATTTGAGGGGTTGCCCCAAAGAAGAGAGGGTGAACTCATTTTCCAAAGCACCAGAAGGCAGGACAAGAAACAATGGATGGAAACTAATTAAGGAGAGAAGCAACCTGGAATTAAGGAGAAATTGAGAAAGTGAGAACAATTAACCAGTGGAACAGCTTGCCACCAGAAGTTGTGGGTGCTCCAAGAGATTGGACTGCCATTTGTTCAGAATGGTATAGGATCTCTTTAAACAGAACAGAATAACAGAATTGGAAGGCACCTTGGAGGTCTTGCTTGAGCAGGGGGTCAGACTAGAAGGCCTCCAAGGTCCCTTCCAACTCTGTTATTCTGTTATTTCAGGGTTTGTCCCCTGGCTCCTCCAACATGCCTAGCAACTTGATGTAAATAAAACACACTTGGGTTGCTTCGTGGGGACATCCGGTGCTATAAGGAAGACAAATTCTTCGGCAGCCCCGCAGCCGGAAATTCTTCGTAGGATTTATGTGTGTTTTTCCTCTAGCCAGGTTTTTCCTACGTAATCAAGGTTTTTCTGCAGCCCTAGCTCAGTAGAATCACATCCACTCGATTCTGGGCTTTTTTCTTTCTGGCAGCCAGCAAGTTCTTGCTGCCAGGTGAGAGACTTATATAGATCTATTTCTGGCTCGTTAGCCATCATCAGTAAGCCACACCCACTGGGAGAAACCTGGCTCGTTAGCCATCATCAGTAAGCCACACCCACTAGGAGAAACCTGGCTAAAAGAAAAACACTTTTTTAGTCAGGGTTTTTTCCTATGTAAGTCAAGATGTTTATGTAGCCATAGTGGGGTGATATCTCAAATCACCACTTTCAGGCTTTATCAGACATTTTGTGTTGTCTGTTCTGAAAAAACCCTGACTAAAAAAGTATTATATATTTGAACCTATGAAGAACAAAATAAAAATAAATATTTGACCTTTACAGGGAGGAGTCATAAAATGTGGGTGTGGCTGGCTGAAGAAGTCTCATAAGACAGAAATAGTACTATCCCAGTCTCCCATAAGTCTCAGAACAGACAACACAAAATGTCTGATAAAGCCTGAAAGTGGTGATTTGAGATATCACCCCACTATGGCTACATAAACATCTTGACTTACATAGGAAAAAACCCTGACTAAAAAAGTATTATATATTTGAATATATATATATATATATATATATATTCTTACTTTTTCGTAGGTTTTATGTGTGTTTTTCTTTTAGCCAGGTTTTTCCTACGTAACCAAGATTTTTCTACAGCCCTAGCTCAGTGGAGTCACATCAAAGCCCAGAATCGAGTGGCTTAGATTTCCTATTTGTTTTTTTTTCCCCGTAAACAAAAATCGTCACGTGTGGGTTTTCATCTGTCCAGATTCAGCGGGATTTGCATTTCGCGGTGGCGGCGGCATTGATTAATTCACTTCATCAGATGAAAACTTATTCCCCCCCCCAATGCAAAGGAAAAAAGGGTAAAGCTGTTGATCCCTCCCAAAAATTCCCCTTCCCTCCTGCATGAGTCAAAAAAAAAAAAAAAAAAATCAGCACGGAGCGAGAATTTTAAAAATTCAGTTTTCAATGTCTATCTATTCGTTTGATGCTTCTAGTCCTCATGGGCAGAGTCCAAAGAGAGGGAAACCTGGATTGGTAGGGTTGATATGGACCAAAGTCATAAATAGAATTTTGACACGTATGTTCACATGTGTTGCTAAAACGGGCACTTGTAGGAATTGTAGTCCTTAACACCCATAGGGAAAGATGTCACGTGTGTTTGAGATCCATCTGTGAAATCAATCCTTGAAGAAAACATTTTTTTCCCCCTAAATGTATAATTAACATATGGAATCTGTTAGGGTAGCATCTTCCCAGTCTGGAAAGAGAAGGAGAAGAAGGAAGAAGGCAGTAAAGGAAAGAGGGAGGGAGGAGAAGGAGAAAGAGAAGGAAGGAGCTAAGGAGAAGGAAAGAAGGAAGGGTGGAGGAGAAGGTGAAGAAGGAAGGAGAAAAAAGGAGAGGGGGAGAAGGAACGGGAAGGACAGGAGAAGGAGAAGGAAGGAAAGAAGGAAGGGTGGAGGAGAAGGTGAAGAAGGAAGGAGAAAAAAGGAGAGGGAGAAGGAACGGGAAGGACAGGAGAAGGAGAAGGAAGGAAAGAAGGAAGGGTGGAGGAGAAGGAGAAGAAGGAAGGAGAAAAAAGGAGAGGGGGAGAAGGAACGGGAAGGACAGGAGAAGGAGAAGGAAGGAAAGAAGGAAGGGTGGAGGAGAAGGTGAAGAAGGAAGGAGAAAAAAGGAGAGGGGGAGAAGGAACGGGAAGGACAGGAGAAGGAGAAGGAAGGAAAGAAGGAAGGGTGGAGGAGAAGGTGAAGAAGGAAGGAGAAAAAAGGAGAGGGGGAGAAGGAACGGGAAGGACAGGAGAAGGAGAAGGAAGGAAAGAAGGAAGGGTGGAGGAGAAGGTGAAGAAGGAAGGAGAAAAAAGGAGAGGGGGAGAAGGAACGGGAAGGACAGGAGAAGGAGAAGGAAGGAAAGAAGGAAGGGTGGAGGAGAAGGTGAAGAAGGAAGGAGAAAAAAGGAGAGGGGGAGAAGGAATGGGAAGGACAGGAGAAGGAGAAGGAAGGAAAGAAGGAAGGGAGGGAGGAGAAGGAGGAGAAAAGTGAAAGAAGAGAGGAGGAGGGGGGAAGAGGAGGAAGAAGAGGATAAGGAGGTGAAATCATGTGGAGAAGATGATGGATGGAGAAGGAAGGCGGGAGATGAAGGAAGGAGGCAGAAGAAGGAAGGGGAAGGAGGGAGGGAGGGAGAAGAAGAGGAAAGAAGGGAAGAGAAGAAGGAAGGGAGGAAGGAAGGAAGGAAGGAAGGAAGGAAGGAAGGAAGGAAGGAAGGAAGGAAGGAAGGAAGGACTCTTCCCCAAATCCTGGTCAGGATTTCCCCCGAATCAAACAGAGCAAAATGTTAGTTTAAACCGTAGGCCATTCCTTGCACCTTTCACATCTACAATCTCCCAAACACCTGTGGTCGTTAAACAAATCACTGCAGTTGTTAAGCGAATCCTGCTTTCCCCCATTGACTTCGCCTTTCAGAAGCCAACTGAGAAGGTTGCTGAGCACCCAAATTTTGACCTCATGATCGTGGGGATGCTGCAAAAATCGTAAGTTGCAAGTGACTCTTCCTAAGTCACTTTTTGCATTGTAACTGCGAACGGTCACTAAGTGAATGGTTGTAAGTTGAAGACTACTTGTTCTGGAATATTTCTTCATTTGGGACATTCTCAGTCCGTATTCCTGAGCCAATCCAAGTGCCGGCCAAAAAACATCGCTCCAGGTTCCAATTTTCCAACCAGGATCTCAGCGTGCGGGAAAGGCCAAATCAATACAGGTAGTCCTCGACTTACGACCACAATGGAGCCCCCACATTTCCATCTCTAAGTGAGACATGTGTTAAGTGAGTTTTGCCCCCATATTATGCCCTTTCTACCCACCGCTGTTAAGTGAATCTTAAGTTCTTAAGTTAAGTGACAGGGTTGTTAAGTGAATCTGACTCCCCCCTTGACTTGGCTTGTCAGAAGGTCGCAAACAGGGATCACGTGACCCCCCCAGGACGCTGCAACCATCATAAATAGTTGCCAAGTTGCCAAGCATTCCGAATTTTGATCACATGACCACGGGGATTGCTGCAACGGTCGTAAGTGTGAAAAATGGTCCTAAGTCACTTTTTCCGGTGCCGTTGCAAGTTCGAACGGTCACTAAACGAACTGTCGTATGTCGAGGACTGCCTGTAGTTGAGACTGGCACTTCCATTGCTAAGCGATGCGGCTGTTGATTTTATGATGCCACTAAGCAAATCAGATTGTCATTAAAGTCATTCCTGCGTGGCTTTTGATCTTATGACTAGGGGGGGGGGGAATACCCTGACGGTCATAAGGGCGAGGATTGGTTGTTATATCACATTTTTCGGTGCCGCTGTATCTTCGAAGAGTCGCTAAACGGATGATTGTAAGTTTGGGGTCGATTGGTGTTACCCCTCCGTCTTATCTACATTTTTCCTCTCTGCAATGTCATACTTGGCTTCCCCCCTCCCCACATCCCCCCATTGATCGATGTTATCTGATACTAAAGAGATCCGAGTTCTAATCCTCCTTCTGCCCCAAAAGTTCCCTAGATAATTTAAGGTCAGTCCTTCTCTCTGAACCCAAACCATCTCAAAAAGTTTTTGTGGAGTTTTTTTGCTGGCCCTTCCAGCAGCCGAATCAAAGGAGGAGGAGGAGGGGGGATGGGAGTGAGGATCAGCATCAAGGCATCCTCGGAGCTCCGAGGGGGAAGAGGGAAGGGAGCTGGCAGGGAGGGAGAGAGAGAGAGAGAGAGCGACAGACAGACAGACAGACAGACAGACAGAGACATGGGCCGTCTGTCAGCCCTGAGATGGAGAGTCAAAACCCCCAGGACTAGAGGTGGCTGATGAGGAAGAGGAGGAACAGCTGGGTCCAGTGCCTGACGTGCGGATGCAGGCAGAGGAGAGGAGAGCAGTGGAAATCTATGGGCCGGTCCTCGGGATGGAAGAGCTGTCAGCACTTCAACCTGCATTTACTCTAGTGCTGACATAAGAAGGAGAAGAGGGGGCAGCTGTCAAGAGGACACTTGACTTCTCACCTACTTATTTTCCCTGAAGATAATATCCCCTAGGAGATGAGATGGGAGGAGGGACATTCCTGGGAGCTGAAGTAGTAGATATGGGGAGAGTGATTTGGAAGAGGGCCAATGAGACGCAGAGAATTGGGGAACGGAAAGGGAAGGTTTGGGGTCAGGAAGTCAATGTTGGCTACGCCACAATCAGGGACAGGTTGTCGTGTTTAATAAAATGAAAGATTTCTTCAAAGACTATTTGTTTGGAAATGCAATTTATTTTATTTGAGACGACATCGAAACCTGACAAGAGCCACTGCTGCTAACGAAGCCCCACCCTAGCTCTGGGGATAAAAGGCAGGGGCTGGAGATGAATAGATATGGCAGATAACTATTCATCTCCCTTGCTGGATGGATTTATTAATCTGAGTTAATCTGAGGAAAAAATTTTGCTAGGGCTCCCGGCACTCCGAATTAAAAGAATCTTTGAGTTCACTTCAGAGGGTTTGTCGTGTTTGGGGAGTTCGTGTCAGAAAACTTGAGTGTTTAAACCAATCTTTTCTACACTCTGCACCCCTAAGAATGCTTCTGATATATTCTTGCACCTCTTACGCAAATAAATACCCCGTTTCCCCAAAAATAAGACCCAACCGGAAAATAAGGCCTAGCATGATTTTTTTTCAGGATGCTCGTGACATACGTAGGATCCCCGACCTCCGCACCTTCCGTCATGCAGTGAAGACCCTATTATTCCAGTAAGCCGCTCTGATGGGATAAATGGTTTTAATTTGGTTTTAATGGGGTTTTTAAAATTGGTTTTAAATGAGAGTTTTAAATTCGGCCTATGATTTAATTATTTTAATCTGCTTTTAAATTCTATTTTGTACACTGTTTTATTATGGCTGTTCACCGCCCTGAGTCCTTCGGGAGAAGGGCGGTATATAAATAAAATAAAATAAAAATAAATAAGCCCCAGTTAAGATTGTCAGCCAGATGGGTGCATTTAGTACCGTATTTCCCCCCCAAAATAAGGCCTAACCAGAAAATAAGCCCTAATGCGTCTTTTGGAGCAAAAATTAATATAAAACCTGGTCTTATTTTCGAAGTAATTATATGCATATAATTTGCAGAGATTATTCTGTAATAATTATATTATGTAATTGTTTAACATTTTAAAATTTCCAAAAATATACTCTAATAAAGTATTTATATGCATAGAATTTGCATAGAATTATGCATACATACTATCATTTTGAAACTTCTAAAGTTTCCGCACTCCTTGGAATATCGTCTCGCACCCCAAGTTGGGAACCCCCCGTCTTAAACGAAAGATGGGGTATTATATCTTTTAATGGACAAAGAAATCAAGTTTCTAGTCCTCTTGGCTACACAGAAGCCGAATCATCGCCCAAAGAGGAAGCTTTTTCCAAACCCTGAAAACATAAGTTTAAGAAGGCAAAACCTTGTAAAAAGAAAAACACACACACACAGGACGTTTAAAAAATTTTTTTTCCTGAATTCCCTAGATTTTTGTCAGATTAGGGAAAGCTGCTGTGGTCACGCCGGCGTGGAAGGATTCAGGGATCACGTCCAGGATGATCTCAGATCAGCCAAGAGTTTGGGCCTGAGTCACCCGACTCGGTCCGATGAATTCTTTTTCGGAGCTGCAAAAGTCGATGCTGACTTCTTAGCGTGTTTACTCAGGGACGGAGCAGCCGGAGCCAAACGGACGTCCAGCGGATGCGAACGTCACCCGGCGCTCGGCCGTTGCTTGTGAGAAAACGGCGCTCCTCTGGCTGGCCTCCGAGAATTGGCAAACCGAGGATAGACTGCTCCTGGTTGTGGAGGGTCTGCCCTCCGAGGATTTGGCTCACAGGGTTCTCTTTGTCTTCCATATAGAGTCACTTTCTTGAGTCTGGGACTCGTATCTTCCGAGGATTCGGTTTGGATGGGCTGATGGCGACGTAGAGCGGTTTCATAAGACAATGGTCTCGGTTCTTGCTTTTCTTTCCTTCCTTCCTTCCATCCTTCTTTCCTCCCTTCTTCTCTTTCCACCTTATATTATTTATTCTTCTTTCTCTTTGCTTTATTCCATGCTTTTCCTTTTTTCTTCTTCCTGCTACCCTTCTTCCTTTCCTCTTCTCTTTCCTTTCCTTTCCTTTCCTTTCCTTTCCTTTCCTTTCCTCTTTCCTTTCCTCCCTCCCTCCTCCCTCCTTCCTTCCTCCCTCCCTTCTTCTCTTTCTCCCTTGTATTATTTATTCTTCTTTCTCTTTGCTTTCTTCCATGCTTTTCCTTTTTTCTTCTTCCTGCTACCCTTCTTCCTTTCCTTTTCTCTCCTCTTTCCTTTCCTCCCTCCCTCCTCCCTCCCTCCCTTCTTCTCTTTCCACGTATTAATTATTCTTCTTTCTCTTTGCTTTCTTCCATGCTTTTCCTTTTTTCTTCTTCCTGCTACCCTTCTTCCTTTCCTCTTCCCTTTCCCTTCCTTTCCTTTCCTTTCCTTTCCTTTCCTCTTTCCTTTCCTCCCTCCCTCCTTCCTCCTTCCTTCCTCCCTCCCTTCTTCTCTTTCTCCCTTGTATTATTTATTCTTCTTTCTCTTTGCTTTCTTCCATGCTTTTCCTTTTTTCTTCTTCCTGCTACCCTTCTTCCTTTCCTTTTCTCTCCTCTTTCCTTTCCTCCCTCCCTCCCTTCTTCTCTTTCCACGTATTAATTATTCTTCTTTCTCTTTGCTTTCTTCCATGCTTTTCCTTTTTTCTTCTTCCTGCTACCCTTCTTCCTTTCCTCTTCCCTTCCCTTCCCTTTCCTTTCCTTCCCTTCCCTTTCCTTTCCTTTCCTCTTTCCTTTCCTCCCTCCCTCCTTCCTCCTTCCTTCCTCCCTCCCTTCTTCTCTTTCTCCCTTGTATTATTTATTCTTCTTTCTCTTTGCTTTCTTCCATGCTTTTCTTTTTTTTCTTCCTGCTGCTCTTCTTCCTTTCCTTTCCTTTCCTTTCCTTTCCTTTCCTTTCCTTTCCTTTCCTTTCCTTTCCTTTCCTTTCCTTTCCTTTCCTTTCCTTTCCTTTCTTTTCCTTTCCTTTCCTCTTTCCCTCTGTCCTTGTTCCCTTCTTCCTTCCTTTCTTTTTCTTCTTTTCCTTCTTTTTCTCTTTCTCCCCTCCCTCCCTTTTCTCGCTCCTTCCTTCCCTCCCTCCCTCCCTCAGTCTTTCTTTCCTTCTTTCTTTCTCTTTCTTTCTTTCTTTCTTTCTTTCTTTCTTTCTTTCTTTCTTTCTTTCTTTCTTTCTTTCTTTCTTTCTTTCTTTCTTTCTTTCTTTCTTTCTCTTCTTCTTTCTCTTTTTCTTTTTCTTTCCTCCCTCCCTCCCTGCCTTCACTCTCTCCCCTCCCTCCCTTCCTTTTCTCTCTCTCTCTCTCTCTCTCATTTGTTCCTTCCCCCTCCCTCCCTTCCTTCCTTCCCTCCCCCTCCCTCCCTTCTTAACCCCCCAGAATCGACTCCCCTTCTATTAGATTCCTGTGGCTTCCCTGGGGCCTCCGGAGGATGGAAACCCCCCCCTCCCACTTTGCCCTCCATCATGTGGGATCTTAACCCCAAAGATCTGGGCAAGAGGGATTATCCGGAACGAAAGCCTTTAGGGAGTCTATTCAGGGAATCAGCGCCTGGTCCTCAGCGCCTGGCCTCGGAGCCAAAGCAGACAGCTGGACTCAAATCACTTCGCTCTCTCTCTCTCTCTCTCTCTCTCTCTCTCTCTCTCTCTCTCTCTCTCTCTCTCTCTCTCTCTCACTCTCTCTCCCTCCCTCCCTCCCTCTCTCGGAACAGAGAGTCCTCGACTTACGACCGTTCATTTAATGACAGTTCAAAGTTAGAACAGCCTTGGAGATGACTTCTAACGCAGCCCCATCAGGAAGGCAAATACAGGTAGTCCTCGACTTACAACGGTTCATTTAATGAACCGTTCCAAGTTACAGCAGCACTGGGAAAAAAAGTGACTTATGACCGTTTTTTTCACAGTTACGACCTTTGTAGCAGCCCCGTGATTAAAATTCGGACGCTTGGCAAAACCGGTTCGTACTTATGACCGTTGCTGTGTCCCGAGGTCGCGTGATCCCCTTTTGGCGACCTTCCGACAAGCGAAGTCAAGGGGGAAGCCGGATTCGCTTAACGACCGGGGTTACCAGCTGATCAACTGCAGGGATTCACTTAATGACAATGGTCCAAGAAAGGTTGTAAAATGGGGCAAAGTTCGCAAAATGTCTTAATTCGCAAAGGTTTCTGTTTAGCAACAGAAATTTGGGGGTCCGTTGTGGTCGTAAGTCGAGGACTACCTGTGTAAATTTAAATAAAAAGAGAGTTGGAGAATCTGAGAACTTGGAACTGAATTAAATGAAATAATAAACGAAGAATCGGCCAAACGCTTCCACGTTTTCCTCAAGAAATATTCACCCCGCAATTCTCTGCATATCTACTCGCCCTTTTTTCTTCAGACTAACCTATTTTATTAAAAAGCATCAGCTTACATGAAAATAGATGGTTGATAGTTGTGGGGGAGGAGATGGCAAAAGAATTTTTAAAAAGTTTGGAAAAGTTTCAGGTCATGGAATTTCCAAGTGTGAAAACGGGCTGTCCCCGACATACGACCATTCGTTTAGTGACCGTTCGAACAATGGCAAAATAAGTGGTCGAAAAGTTTGACATTTATACGATCTATAAAGGTGAGAAATAAAAAGAAATTTCATAAAATGAAATTTTATGAGGTTAATCCTGTGCTGACAATATTTCATTTAGTGACCTTTCAAAGTTACAACGGGCCTGGGGGAAAAAAAGTGACTTAGGACCGTGTTTCACACTTACGACCATTGCCGCATCCCTGGAGCCACCTAATCAAAATTCAGACGCTTCATGATTCATGACGGTCGCAGCATCGTTTAGCGACCTCCTGCCGAGGAAAGTCAGTGGGGAAGGCGGCTTCGCTTAACAACCATGTTCCTAACTTAATGACTGCAGCGACTCGCTTAACGGCTGTGGCAAGGAAGGTCGTAAAACGGGGCACGACTCATTTAACAGCTGTCTCGCTCAGCCGAGACAGCTCCTTTGGGCTCCTTTGTGGTCGTATGTCGAGGACTACCTATATTGAATGCCTCTGAACTTGGCTGGCACCATGTACATCCAAACTCTTCCATGTGGGTGGGGTGGATTTCCATGGAACATTACGTGTGTCCCCCCCGCCACTTCCAAGCCCCCCCCAACATTAGTTTTCTGCCAACAACTCTTTGTAAGCCTCTGCCAAGAATGCAAGTAATTAGAGGAAATTAAAGGCAACTTTTCTGCCTGAGCAGGTTCACATATGACATCCTGGAAATCTCTCAGATGGGGCTGGGGAGGGGGGGGGAGGGAGGGAGGGAGAACGGGGGGGATACACCAGGAGGCTTCCCACGTGTGGTTGGGTTGCCCAGCTTTCTTGCACTCAACCCAGGGAGAAAGGGAGTTGGCTGCTTTAGGGCTGCGAGCGGAGTAAAGGCAGTTTTTCACCTTGGCGACTTTTAAGATGGGTGGACTTCAATTCCCAGAATTCTATTCTATTCTATTCTATTCTATTCTATTCTATTCTATTCTATTCTATTCTATTCTATTCTATTCTATTCTATTCTAATTCTATTCTAATTCTATTCTACTCTACTCTACTCTACTCCATTCCATTCCTATTATTTCTATTTATTTCTATTCTATTCTACTCTATTCCATTCCATTCCATTCCATTCCTATTAATTCTATTCTATTCTATTCAATTCTATTCTATTCTATTCTATTCTATTCTATTCTATTCTATTCTATTCCATTCCATTCCATTCCATTCCATTCCATTCCATTCCTATTATTTCTATTTATTTCTATTCCATTCCATTCCATTCCATTCCATTCCATTCCATTCCATTCCATTCCATTCCTATTCTATTCTATTCTATTCTATTCTATTCTATTCTATTCTATTCTATTCTATTCTATTCTATTCTATTCTATTCTATTCCATTCCATTCCATTCCATTCCATTCCATTCCATTCCATTCCTATTATTTCTATTTATTTCTATTCTATTCTATTCTATTCCATTCCATTCCATTCCATTCCATTCCATTCCATTCCATTCCATTCCATTCCTATTCTATTCTATTCTATTCTATTCTATTCTATTCTATTCTATTCCATTCCATTCCATTCCATTCCATTCCATTCCTATTATTTCTATTTATTTCTATTCTATTCTACTCTATTCCATTCCATTCCATTCCATTCCATTCCATTCCATTCCATTCCATTCCATTCCATTCCATTCCATTCCTATTATTTCTATTTATTTCTATTCTATTCTATTCTATTCCATTCCATTCCATTCCATTCCTATTCTATTCTATTCTATTCTATTCTATTCTATTCTATTCTATTCTATTCTATTCTATTCTATTCTATTCTATTCCACTCAACTCTATTCTATTTTCTCTTCCCCCTTCCTGTTCTTTCCTTCCACTCTTTTCTTCCGTTCCTTTCCTTCCCTCTATCTTCCTTCTCTTCGCTTCCCTTCCGCCTTCCCTCCCTCTCCCTTCCGTTTCTATCCATCATTCCTTCCTCCCTCCCTCCCTCTTTCATTCTCCATTTTCCTTCCTTCCTTCCCTCCCTCCTTCTATCTATCTCTCCCTTCCCTTTCTATCTATCATTCCTTTCTCCCTCCCTCCTTCATTCCTCCTCCATTTCCCGCCCTCCCTCTTTATCTTTCTCTCCCCTTTCTATTCATCCTTCCTTTCTCAGAATAACAGAATTGGAAGGGACCTTGGAGGTCTTCTAGGCCCATCCCCTGCTCAAACAGGAAACCCTCCTTCTTTCTTCCCTCCCTCCCTCCCTTCTTTCCTCCCTCCCTCCCTATTTTTCCTCCCTCCCTCCTTCCCTTCCTCCTCCTCTTCCTCCTTCCTTCCTCCTCCTCCCTTACTTCCACCCTTCTGCCTCCTCCCTTCCTTCCTTCCTCCCTTTCTCCTCCTTCTTCCTTCCTTCCTAACTCACTCCTCCCTTCTTTCCTCCCTCCCTCCCTTCTTTCCTCCCTCCCTCCCCACCCTCCCTATTTTTCCTCCCTCTCTTCCTTCCTATTCCTTCCTCCCTCCCTTCCTTCTCCTCTTCCTCCTTCCTTCCTCCTCCTCCCTTCCTTCCACCCTTCTGTCTCCTTCCTCCCTCCCCCTCCTTTCCTTCCTCCCTTTCTCTTCCTACCTCCTTCCTTCCTAACTCACTCCTTCCTTCCTTCTTTCCTCCCTCCCTCCCTCCCTTCTTTCCTCCCTCCCTCCCTCCCTATTTTTCTTCCCTCTCTTCCTTCCTATTCCTTCCTCCTTCCCTTCCTTCTCTTCCTCTCTTCCTCCTCCTCCCTTCCTTCCACCCTTCTGCCTCCTTCGTTCCTCCCTCCCTCCCCTTCTTTCCTCCCTCCCTTTCTCCTCCTCCTTCCTTCCTAACTCCTTCCTTCCACCCTTCTGTCTTCTTCCTTCCTTCCTCCCTCCCCCCTCCCCCTTCTTTCCTTCTTCCCTTTCTCCTCCTCCTTCCTTCCTAACTCCTTCCTTCCTTCCACCCTTCTGTCTCCTTCCTCCCTCCCCCTCCCCCTTCTTTCCTTCCTCCCTTTCTCCTCCTCCTTCCTTCCTCCTCCTCCCTTCCTTCCACCCTTCTTCTTCCTTCCTTCCTCCCTCCCTCTCTCCCCCTTCTTTCCTTCCTCCCTTTCTCCTCCTCCTTCCTTCCTTCCTAACTCCTTCCTTCCTAACTCACTCCTTCCTTCCTTCTTTCCTCCCTCCCTCCCTATTTTTCCTTCCTTCCTCCCTATTTTTCCTCCTCTTCCTCCTTCCTTCCTCCTCCTCCCTTCCTCCCTCCCTCCCTCCCCCTTCTTTCCTTCCTCCCTTTCTCCTCCTCCTTCCTTCCTAACTCCTTCCTTCCTTCCTCCCTTCCTATTTCTTCCTTCCTCCCTATTTTTCCTCCTCTTCCTCCTTCCTTCCTCCTCCTCCTCCCTTCCTTCCACCCTTCTGTCTCCTTCCTCCCTCCTTCCCTCCCCCTTCCTTCCTTCCTCCCTTTCTCCTCCTCCTTCCTTCCTTCCTTCCTTCCTTCCCCATCTTAAAGTCACCCAAGGTTGGGAAAACACCCATATTCCGTGTCCCCTGCATTAAAACAGGCACCCTTAAAGAGAGACCGCAAACGCAAATAGCGTTGAGCCATTAAAACGCACATACTCTGGGCTAATCCTTCCCAGCCGGCTTCTGACAAGTCCTCGTATTTACGACCACAGTGGGGACCAGGATTCCTCTTGCTAAACAAGGCAGTTGCTAAGTGAGTCATGCTAAGTAAGTCCATTTAACGCCTGTTTTTGCCACAGGTTGTTAAGCCAGTCACTGCGTCCGTTCAATGAATCCAATGGTCAGTAAGTGAATCCGGCTTCCCCACTGACTTTGCTTATTGGAAATGGCGATCATATAAGATGGGACTCTGCCACCCCTCTTAAATAGAGATAATCCTCGATTTACGACCACAATCGAGCCCCAGATTTATCTTGTAAAACGAGAAATGTCATGAGCGAATTTTGTCCCCATTTTACGGCTTTTCTTGCCACATTTGCTGGTGAATCCCTGCAGTGGTCAAATGAGTGAGTCCTCAATTTAGGACCGCCATCCAGCCCAACATTACCGTGGCTAAGCGAGACACAGATGTTAAGTGAGTTTGGCTCCATTTTACGACCTTTCCTGCCACAAGTGAATTGCGGCAGTTATTAATGTTAATAACACGGTTGTTAAGTGAATCTGGCTTCCCCATTAACTTTGTTCATCAGATGGTCACAGAAGGGGATTATGTGACCACTGGACCCTGCAACCATCGTAAATACGAATCAGTTGCCAAGCAACCAAACGTAAATCACGTGACCACAGGGCTGCTGTGACGGTCATAAGCGTGAAAAATGGTCGTAAGTCACTTTTTTTCCGTGCCGTTGTAACTTCGGTCACTAAACGAACTGTTTTATGTCAAGGATTGCCTTCTAAGTGCCAGTTGCCAAGCCGTCACGCAGCACGTGACAAGATGCTGCGACAGCCATAAGTGCGAGGATGAGCCCCTGCTTTTCGCTGCCGCGGTAACTTCGAAGGGTCGCTAAATGAACTGTCGTAAGTCGAGAACTACCTCTTACGTGCCAGGTGCCCAGCAGTCAAATTTCGATCACGTGATGGTCATAAGCGCGAAGATTAGTTGTAAGTCCCTTTTTTTCCCTGCCGTTGTAACTTCAAACGGTCACTAAACGAATGTTTGTAAGCCGAGGACCCTCGCAATTTCGAACCCTCGCAATTTCAACCAGAGATAACATGTCTCCATCGTTTGAGAAGCGAGGCAAAGAAGTCTGTTTTGGATATCCGTCCAAAATCCGTCATTGAACAAAAACCTCCGTTTCCTGCTTGTCCTGCCAATCCATAGATCCGCTCGCCAGCTCCCCGCTGGGACCCAGTAGGATCCCTCTTCCTGCTCGGCAAATGTGGGATGCTCAAACGGCAAAACGACAATATTAAAAAATCCAATTTTTTGGTGGCGTTTCCTAAATTCCCATTTCTATATTTTACTGAATTCCTGTTGTCTTGTGTTTGGTATGTTCTGCTTCTGATCCAAGCCCTTTTTGGATTAACCGCGAGAGGAGTTGGTTCTCGTTCCTACCTTTGAACAGATCCTTCTAGTGTTTGGGATCCGCTGGATCTCCGCCAGGCCTCCTGATTGGCCGGCATCCAGCTCGGCTTCCTGTTTGGCTAGGAAACTTAGATAAACTTCCAGATGGGGGGAAAAAAAACTCCATCCTGAATTTTCCTTCACACGAGTGTACAGGTAGTCCTCGACTTACAACGGTCGTTTAGTGACCGTCCAAAGATACAGCAGTGCGGGAAAAACGGACTTCTGATCGTTTTCGGTACAAGTCGTCCTTAACGACCGCAATTTTGAGGCCAAAATTTATGTTGCTAAGTGAAACGTTTGCGAAGTGAATTTTGCCCCGTTTTACGACCTTTCTGGCCACGGTTGTTAAGTGAATCACTGCAGTTGTTAAGTGAGGTTAAGTGAATCTGGTCTTCCCCGTTGAGTTTGCTCGTCGGAAGGTCGCAAAAGTGGATTGCGTGAGCCCCCCCGGGACGCTGCAACCGTCATAAGTACGAGTCAATTGGCAAGCATCTGAATTTTTTAATCGTGTGACCATGGAGATGCTGCAACAGTCATAAGTGTGAAAAACGGTCGTAAGTCCCTATTCTCAAAGCTGTCGTAACTTTGAACGGTCGCTAAATTAATCGTTGCAAGTCAAGGACTGCCTGTCCTCACAACCGTTGCAGCCTCTCCACGCTCAAAATTCGGACGCTTGGCAACTGGCTCATATTTATGACGGTCGCAGTGTCCCGGGTCATGTAATCCCCTTTTGCGACCTTCTGACAAGCAAAAGTCAATGGGGAAGACAGACTCACTTAACGACCGCCTTATTAACTTAATAACTGCAGTGATTCACTGTGGCAAAAAAAAAGCTCATACAATGGGGCCAAACTCACTTAACGACTGTCTCGCTTAGCCGCAGAAATGTTGGGCTGGGCTGTGGTCGTAAGTCGAGGACTTCCTGTCATTTTCTGCAAGAAGAAAAGATTTCTGAACAGAAAGAGGGTTTGCCACATGGGCTGAGATGAATCTCCTTTTTTCTTCTGGGAAATTCTTGAGTAAGCAGAGATCAAAAGCAGCGGCTCTGGCTTTAATTTTAAAAAAGGAGGAGGAGGAGGGAAATATTTGGGGTGGAGAAAGAAATGAAGAAACGGAGTTTCGGCGGCGGCTTCATCACTGGAGGCTTTCAAAGAGAGACTGGACAGCCCTCTGTCAGAAATGGTATATATACAGGGTCTCCTGCTTGAGCAGGGGGTTGGACTAGATGACCTCCAAGGTTTCTTCTCTTCTCTTCCCTCCCCTCCCCTCTCCCCTCCCTTCCCTTCCCTTCCATTCTCAATCTCTTCCCTTCCCTTCCCTTCCCTTCCCTTCTCCTTCCTTTCCTTTTTCCTTTCTTCCCACTTTTCTATCTTCCATTCCTCCCTCCCTTTTCCTTCCCTTCCCTTCTCTCTTCCTTCCCTTCCCTTCCCTTCCCTTCCCTTCCCTTCCCTTCCCTTTCTTGTTTCTTTTCTTTTCCTTCCCTTCCTTTGTCCTTTCCTTCCCTCCCCTCCCCTCCCTTTCCTTTCCTTCCCTTCTCCTTCTTCCTTTTTCCTTTCTTCCCACTTTTCTATCTTCCATTCCTCCCTCCCTTTTCCTTTCCTTCCCTTCCCTTCCTTCCCTTCCTTTCCTTCCCTTCTCCTTCTTCCTTTTTCCTTTCTTCCCACTTTTCTATCTTCCATTCCTCCCTCCCTTTTCCTTCCCTTCCTTCCCTTCCCTTCTCCTTCCTTTCCTTTTTCCTTTCTTCCCACTTTTCTATCTTCCATTCCTCCCTCCCTTTTCCTTTCCTTCCCTTCCCTTCCTTTCCTTCCTTTCCCTTCTCCTTCCTTTCCTCTTTCCTTTCTACCCACTTTTCTATCTTCCATTCCTCCCTCCCTCCCTTTTCCTTTCTTTCCCTTCTCCTTCCTTTCCTCTTTCCTTTCTTCCCGCTCTTCTCCCATTCCTCCCTCGCTTTTCCTTCCCTTCCCTTCCTTCTTTCTTTTCTCTTCCTTCCCTTCCTTCGTCCTTCCCTTCCCTTTCTTGCCACAGTTGTTAAATGAGTCGCTGCAGTTATTAAGTAAGTCACATGGTTATTCAGCAAATCTAGCTTCCCCATTGACTTTGCTCGTCAGAAGGTCACAAAAAGGGATCATGTGATCCCGGGAAATTGTAACCGTCATAAATATGAGTCGGTTTGCCAAGTGTCTGAATTTTGATCATGTGACCACGAGGGACGTTGCAAGGGTCGTAAGTGTGAAAATGGTCATAAGTCACTTTTCCCAGGGCCATTGTAACTTTGAACCGTCACTAAATGAATGGTTGTAAGTCGAGAACTTCCTGCAATGGCTAAAGAATGCCTAGCATACAGGTAGTCCTTGACTGACAGCACCTCGTTTAGTGACCGAAGCTACAACAGCCCTGACAAAAGTGACTTATGACCGTTTTTCACACTTACGACCACTTTTCACACTTACGACCGTTGCAGCTTCCCTGTGGCCACGTGATCAAAAGTCAGACGCTTGGCAAGCTGACTCATATTTATGACGGTCGCAGTGTCCCGGGGTCACGGGATCCCCTTTTGCGACCTTCTAACAAGCAAAGTCAATGGGGAAGCCAGATTCATTTAACAACCGCGTGACTGACTTAAAAAAACTGCAGCGATTCGCTTAACAACGGTGGCCAGAAAGGTGTGTAAAATGGGCTAAGGCCCACTCAGCAACTGTCTCGCTTAGCGACGGAAATCCTCGGCTCAATTGCGGTTGTAAAACTGCAGCGATTCGCTTAACAACGGTGGCCAGAAAGGTGTGTAAAATGGGCTAAGGCCCACTCAGCAACTGTCTCACTTAGCAACGGAAATCCTCGGCTCAATTGTAAAACTGCAGCAATTCGCTTAACAACGGTGGCAAGAAAGGTGTGTAAAATGGGCTAAGGCCCACTCAGCAACTGTCTCGCTTAGCAACGGAAATCCTCGGCTCAGTGGTGGTTGTAAATCGAGGACTGCCTGTATTGGTTGTTTTAATTTTCGTGTGTGGGAGTGCAAAGGAGTTGCTTGCCAATCCCCCGGAGTTAAATCCACTTGTTTTTCTGAACGCTTAAAAGCAAAGAAGCTTCTATTTTTTTATTTATTTTGCAGCCTGCAAACCACTTGTAGATTAATTTGCCAAAACTGGCACAGATCACGGTGTTGGTTTCCAACTCTGATCCAATCATCAAAGCGGCTGGAGAGCAGCTGGAATTCGACACACACACACACACACACACACACACACACACACACACACACACACATCTGAACAAGTTGTAACCTACCGAACGCAGCGGGTGGTTCCTCGGAGTAAACATGTCCAGACTATAAATCTAAAGTGTTTCGTTGTTGTTGTTTTTTTTCTGTCTTCGTCTTCTGCTGTTTTTTTTTGCTTTTTCACGGGCTGCCACAGTTCTCACACCTTGAAATGCCTTTTACAGTATGTGCTCATGAGGACTAGAAACCTCCCCTCCGTTTTAAAATTCCGTTCCGGAGAGTATCCCTTGGCGACCTATGTCAACGGTACATCATTTTATAAAAATTCCTCTTTACGTTACACAGTGTAAATTTCAATCTTTTCAACCACCTGTTTTCCCCACGGTTCAATCTGTTATAACCATGTTTTTTAATCCCACTTTATTATACATGTGTTTAGAATAGAATAACCGAGTTGGAAGGGACCTTGGAGGTCTTCTAGTCCAACCCTCTGCCCAGGCAGGAAACACTACATCACTTCAGACAAATGGTTATCCAACATCTTCTTAAAAACTTCCAGTGTTGGAGCATTCACAACTTCTGGTGGCAAGTTGTTCCACTGTCAGGAAATTTCTCCTTAGTTCTAACTTGCTTCTCTACTATCTGTCTATCTATCTATCTATCTATCTATCTATCTATCTATCTATCTATCTATCTATCTATCTATCTATTCACTCACTCACTCACTCACTCACTCCAATTTGTATAGCTGGCCATCTCAGTCCATGAGTCTAGGTGGCTTCCAGTTCTAAAATTAAAAACGATTAAGGCAATAAAAACATTTATTTATTTATTTATTTATTTATTTATTTATTTATTCATTCATTCATTCATTCAATTTATATGCCGTTTATTTGAAACAATAAAAAAAATATTCTTCTGTTTTCAATTTTAATAAAACTTTATGCGTTTTAGCAAGTGCATTGGTACACAAACCCAGTCTTGCAGAGTTCAAAACCCTAAATTCTTTCGGTTGGTTTAAAACTTTATAATAATTACAAAAGAGAGATCCACTGGCAACTAGATCCGTCTCTCGTTAGTTCTTATTTTGTTTCGATTTCATATTCCTCTCAACAAAATTCTAGCATCTCCAAATAAATGCAAAATTTTTAGCATCTCATATCATCCTAAATGCAAAATTCCAGCATCTCCAAATAAATGTAAACTCCTGATAAACAAAGAATTCTAGCATCTCACAGTACATGCAGAATTGTAGCATCTCCTGATAAATTCTCAATTCTAGCATCTCACACTAAAATTTTAGCATGTCCTGATACATTCAAAATTCTAGCATCTCCCAGTAAATGCAAAATTCTGGCATCTGACACTGTGCAAAATTCTAGCCTTTCCTACTAAGTGCAAAATTTTAGCATCTCCTGATAAATTCAAAATTCTACCATCTCCCAATAATTCCAAATTTTAGCATCTCGCACCAAGTGCAAAATCATGGCATCTCCCAATAAATGCAGAATCCCAACATCTCCCAATAAATTTAAACTGTCCTGATAAACACTAAATTCTAGCATCTCACAGTAAATACAGAATTCCAGCATCTCCAACTAAATGCAGAATCCTAAGATTTCACACTAAAATGTTAGCATCTCCTGATAAATTCAAAATTCTAGCATCCCCCAATAAATTCAAAATTCTAGCATCTGATTCTTTAAGTGCAAAATTCTTGCATCTCCCAATAAATGCAAAATTCTAGCATCTCGCAGCACAGTAAGTTCTTTTTTTAAAATTTCGAAACGAAATTTGGCTTGCTCAGAATTCCAAAGTATTGAAGCTCTGAGTCATTTCTGGGTTTTTTTTTTTCAATTCCAAAACCGGATTCCTTCCCCTCCGATTTCCTTGGATCTGAGCGTGTCCCACCCTCTGTTTTGCGCTGCGCGATTTTGTCAAGGATACGGCAGAAATATCTGGCAAAAACTTAATAAGGGGATTAGCTACAGAATCCTCTTCTGATTAGGAGTTGCTTTTGAAAAGTCAGCTATGCAGCTCTCCCTTTCTTTTGTACGAACTAAAATTAAATGGGGAGATTGTCTTCTCCAAGGGCCTTAAGGGGCAAAGGGATTTTCTGGGTATTAATTTTTTTTCAGGATTTTTGGCACTTGGTCCCGTTTATGTTTGAAGAAGCTTCTGCTGAAAGACCTGGAAAACATTGAATTAATTTTTTTAAATGTTCACCACCAACTTGAGAAATACAGAGTGTGGTGAAGATTGGTGTGTGAATGTGAAGGCCAGACAAAATGATTTTCAGAAGTTGTTCTGTGAAGTTACAGGTTTTTTTTTTTTTAAATTTGATTTATATGCCGCCCTTCTCTGGAGACTCAGGGCGGCTTACAATGCGTTAAGCAATAGCCTTCATACTTTTGTATATTTATACAAAGTCAGCTTATTGCCCCCACAAACTGGGTCCTCAATTTACCTACCTTAGAAAGGATGGAAGGCTGAGTCAACCTTGAGCCTGGGGAGATTCGAACTTGCAGTAATTGCAGGCAGCTGAATGTTAATAACAGGCTATTAGTCTGCTGCGCCACCAGGCAAGGACAGTTAGTCCTTGACTTACGACTATAATGGAAATTGGAATTTCCTCCATATGCGATGATGGGAAATATGCAGCGGGGTACCCCAGGGCTCTGTTTTAGGCCCAGTGCTCTTCAACATCTTCATCAATGACTTGGACGAGGGGATAGATGGGGAACTCATCAAATTTGCAGATGACACCAAGCTGGCAGGAATAGCCAACACTCTGGAAGATAGGCTCAAGATACAGAAGGATCTGGACAGAGTTGAATATTGGGTGCCATCTAACAAAATGAAATTCAAGGGTGAAAAAAGGAAGGTACTACATTTAGGCAAGGAAAACGAAATGCACAGGTACAGTATAGGTGGTACCTTGCTCAATAGTAGGAACTGTGAGAGGGATCTTGGAGTCCTAGTGGACAACCATTTAGATATGAGCCATCCGTGTGCAGCAGCTGCCAAAAAAGCCAACACAGTTCTAGGCTGCATCAACAGAGGAATGGAATCAAGATCATGTGAAGGGTTAATACCACTTTATAGGGCCTTGGGAAGGCCACACTTGAAATACGGCATCCAATTTTGGTCACCACGATGTAAAAAGGATGTGGAGACTCTAGAAAGAGTGCAGAGAAGAGCAACGAAGATGATTAGGGGACTGGAGGATGAAACATATGAAGAACGGTTGCAGGAACTGGGTATGTCTAGTTTGATGAAAAGAAGGACTAGGGGAGACATGATAGCAGTGTTAAAATATCTCAGGGGCTGCCCCAAAGAAGAAGGAGTCAAGCTATTCTCCAAAGCACCTGAAGGCAGGACAAGAAGCAATGGAAGAAATCTAATCGAGAGAAACAATTTATAACTAAGGAGAAATTTTCTGAGAGTTAGAACAATTAATAAGTGGAACAACTTGCAGGCAGAAGTTGTGAATGGCTCCAACACTGGAAGTTTTTAAGAAGAGATTGGATCACCATTTGTCGGAAGGGGTGTAGGGTTTCCTGCCTAAGCAGGGGGTTGGACTAGAAGACCTCCAAGGTCCCTTCCAACTTCTGTTCTGTTCTATGGTTGAAGGTTGCGAAATATTTTTTTGCAGCGGTCATTAAGTGAACGCTGAGGTCAATCAGCGAAGGCTGCAAGTTGGTTCAAGTTACAAGAAGTCCTCGACTTACAACAGTTCATTTAGTGACCATTTGAAGATACAACGGCCCTGGAAAAAGCGACTTATGACCAGTTTACACACTTCCGATAGCATAATAATAGCATGGCAGCATTCCCCTGGTCATGTGATCAAAATTCGGATGCTTGGCAACTGGCATGGACTTATGACAGTTGCAGTGTGATCCCTTTTTGCGACCTTCTGACAAGCACACTCAAGGGGGGGGGACAAATTCACTTAACAACTGTGTTACTAGAGCCGTGGTGGCCCAGCGGTTAGAAGGCAATATTGCAGAATAACTGCCCATTGCCAGGAAGTTCGATCCTGACCGGCTCAAGGTTGACTCAGCCTTCCATCCTTCCAAAGTCGGTAAAATGAGGACCCAAATTGTTGGGTGGCAAGAGGCTGACTCTGTAAACTGCTTAGAGGAGGCTGGAAAGCACTGTGAAGCAGTATATAAGTCTTAAGTGATATTCCTTGCAAAGGAAGGAAGGAAGGAAAGAAGAAGGAAGGAAGGAAGGAAGGAAGGAAGGAAGGAAGGAAGGAAGGAAGGAAGGAAGGAAGGAAGGAAGGAAGGAAGGAAGGAAGGAAAGCAAGCAAGAAGGAAAGCAAGAAGGAAGAAAGGAATCCGTGGTGGCACAGTGGTTATAATGCAGCATTACAGGCTAAACTCTGCCCACAGCCAGGAAGTTCGATCCTGACCGGATCAAGGTTGACTCAGCTTTCCATCCTTCCAAGGTGGGTCAAATGAGGACCCAGATTGTTGGGGGGCAAGAGGCTGATTCTGTAAACCGCTTAGAGAGGGCTGGAAAGGCACTGTGAAGCGGTATATAAGTCTTAAGTGATATTCCTTGCAAAGGAAGGAAGGAAGGAAAGAGGAAGGAAGGAAGGAAAGCAAAAAGGAAGGAAAGCAAGCAAGAAGGAAAGCAAGAAGGAAGAAAGGAATCCGTGGTGGCACAGTGGTTATAATGCAGCATTACAGGCTAAACTCTGCCCACAGCCAGGAAGTTCGATCCTGACCGGATCAAGGTTGACTCAGCTTTCCATCCTTCCAAGGTGGGTCAAATGAGGACCCAGATTGTTGGGGGGCAAGAGGCTGATTCTGTAAACCGCTTAGAGAGGGCTGGAAAGGCACTGTGAAGCGGTATATAAGTCTTAAGTGATATTCCTTGCAAAGGAAGGAAGGAAGGAAAGAGGAAGGAAGGAAGGAAAGCAAAAAGGAAGGAAAGCAAGCAAGAAGGAAAGCAAGAAGGAAGGAAGGAATCCGTGGTGGCACAATGGTTATAATGCAGCATTGCAGGCTAAACTCTGCCCACAGCCAGGAAGTTCGATCCTGACCGGATCAAGGTTGACTCAGCTTTCCATCCTTCCAAGGTGGGTCAAATGAGGACCCAGATTGTTGGGGGGCAAGAGGCTGATTCTGTAAACCGCTTAGAGAGGGCTGGAAAGGCACTGTGAAGCGGTATATAAGTCTTAAGTGATATTCCTTGCAAAGGAAGGAAGGAAGGAAAGAGGAAGGAAGGAAGGAAAGCAAAAAGGAAGGAAAGCAAGCAAGAAGGAAAGCAAGAAGGAAGGAAGGAATCCGTGGTGGCACAATGGTTATAATGCAGCATTGCAGGCTAAACTCTGCCCACAGCCAGGAAGTTCGATCCTGACCGGGTCAAGGCTGACTCAGCCTTCCATCCTTCCGAGGTGGGTCAAATGAGGACCCAGATTGTTGGGGGGCAAGAGGCTGAATCTGTAAACTGCTTAGAGAGGGCTGGAAAGCACTGTGAAGCAGTATATAAGTCTTAAGTGATATTCCTTGCAAAGGAAGAAAGGAAGGAAAGAGGAAGGAAGGAAGGCAAAAAGGAAGGAAAGCAAGCAAGAAGGAAAGCAAGAAGGAAGGAAGGAATCCGTGGTGGCACAATGGTTATAATGCAGCATTGCAGGCTAAACTCTGCCCACAGCCAGGAAGTTCGATCCTGACCGGGTCAAGGCCGACTCAGCCTTCCATCCTTCCGAGGTGGGTCAAATGAGGACCTAGATTGTTGGGGGCAAGAGGCTGATTCTGTAAACTGCTTAGAGAGGGCTGTAAAGGCACTGTGAAGCGGTATCTAAGTGCTATTGCTACTAACCGAACAACTGCATTGATTCACTTAACAACGATGGCAAGAAAGGTCGTAAAATGGGGCAAAGCTCACTTAACAATGGTTTTGGGGCTCAATTGTGATCATAAGTCAAGGACTATCTGTATCTTAGTGTTTTTTCCTTTCTTTTTAAGACTCCGGTCTGCTATTTGGAGAAATCTTAGTGGGTATTTCTGAAACTTGCGGATGAATTAAAGCCGAGATTCGTTTCTTGCATTCTTGCAAGGTTGCCTTAACAACCTTCATAATATCCTTTTGTGTCCTGGCCAGGCCGAAGGTTGGACATGGGTTGCATTAGGATCCAGGCCAAAATTCTGGCTGATTTAGGCTACCACCCAAATCTCAGGTGGGAGGGGGGACCACTGGATGTGGAACAGGAAACCGATTATGTCCAGGATGGCTGGACCGCCTTGTGCCACTCCGTCTCCAATCATCTGACCCTGGTTCTCCGTGGTTTTACCATAGTGCTAATCCCCCCCCCTTTTTTTTTCTCTTCTTCTGATGGAATTTGGGGAGACCCCCAGGCCTCGTTTTGCAAACCGCCCCCCCCCCCCCCCCATATCCATTCTTCCCTTCTCTGGTCCAGCTTTCTCTTTTGGCTGCCGCATTCCACTTTAATTGGCTAATGCCTCTCTGTTTGCTTTGGATTTGTTATGACAAATAAGATGGATTTTTCCTGGCCGTTGTCAGCTGCCGGATGCTCTCCAAACAAATCAAAGGGCTAGGAGCCAAGTGTGCATCGCCAAATGTGATTAGGCGTGCAAAAAATGGGCGAGACGGGGAGGCACGCTCGGCATAGGGTAGGTTTCTAGTTTTGGGGGTGTTTGCAATCGGCTATTTGTCCGTCACTCTCAGAGTTTTTGGGAGAGTTTATGGTTCTGCCAGGAGAAATGGTCTCCCTTCTTCCATTCTTGCCGTGTGAGATGCACCAACAACCAAAATTGCGTTGGCAAAAAGCGTTCGAAGGAGCCATGTCTTGGCTCAGAAAGCAGGGAGTTGGCAGCCTCTCTGCGGCAGGCCCGTTTTCCTCAATTAAGCATTATTTCAAGGGAAATTAGAATCTCTGAGGCCATGTGGATTTTCTTTTTATCTAAGCACAGGAACGCCTTCCGGGCAGCTTGGCAACTTGGCGGTGGGTGGATTCAGCTCCCAGAATTCCCCAGCCAGCATGCTTTAAGATGGGTGGACTTCCACTCCCAGAATCCCCCAGCCAGCCTGCTTTAAGAGGGGTGGACTTCCACTCCCAGAATTCCCCAGCCAGCCATGCTTTAAGAGGGGTGGACTTCCACTCCCAGAATCCCCCAGCCAGCATGTTTTAAGATGGGTGGACTTCCACTCCCAGAATTCCCCAGCCAGCATGCTTTAAGATGGGTGGACTTCCACTCCCAGAATTCCCCAGCCAGCCATGCTTTAAGATGGGTGGACTTCCACTCCCAGAAGTCTCCAGCCAGCATGCTTTAAGATGGTTGGACTTCCACTCCCAGAATTCCCCAGCCAGCATGCTTTAAGATGGGTGGACTTCCACTCCCAGAATTCCCCAGCCAGCAGGCTTTAAGATGGGTGGACTTCCACTCCCAGAATTTCCCAAGCAGCATGTTTTAAGATGGGTGGACTTCAACTCCCAGAATTCCCCACAGCATGCTTTAAGATGGGTGGACTTCCACTCCCAGAATTCCCCAGCCAGCAGGCTTTAAGATGGGTGGACTTCCACTCCCAGAATTTCCCAAGCAGCATGTTTTAAGATGGGTGGACTTCCACTCCCAGAATTCCCCAGCCAGCATGCTTTAAGATGGGTGGACTTCCACTCCCAGAATTCCCCAGCCAGCATGCTTTAAGATGGGTGGACTTCCACTCCCAGAATTCCCCAGCCAGCAGGCTTTAAGATGGGTGGACTTCCACTCCCAGAATTCCTCAGCTAGCATGTTTTAAGATGGTTGGACTTCAATTCCCAGAATTCCCTAGCAAGCTGGCATCTTAAAGCATGCTGTCTGGGAAATTCTGGGGAAAAAGTTTTTGCTTTGTTTTATTTAATAGTATGAACAACATTCTATGTTTTGCTTTTGACAGGTGTTAAGGTGGTAGACCAATATCTTAAATTAAACAGGTACATTTTAAAAAAAAGTCCATTGCAAACAAACATAGACTGAGAATTCCTAACGCTACTGGATTAAGCCTATTTTAGTCCATTCTCCTAAAAAAAAAAAAAACCCTTTTTTGTCTCAGCAGAGAACCGTGATCATAAACCTATCAGAGCAGGAAGGTCAAAAGTCAAATCATCTGAGGGGGCGTGCAACGGTTTCGCCCTCTCCCTGTTGTATTCCCGCCTGCTGGGCTGTTGAAAGGCGTTTGTTTGATGGATCATCCTTGGCCTTGTGTTCTTTTTTTAAAAATCTGGTTTGCAAAATCAATGGGGAAGCCAGATTATTAACAACCGTCTTGATTCACTTAACAATATATAAACTGTCTGGTTTACGGTAGTTCTGCAACCCAACGAGACAGACAGAGACTTCAGAGGATCATTAGAACTGCAGAAAAAAAACAATTACTACCAGCCTGCCTTCCATTGAGGACCTGTCTGCTGCACGAGTCAAAAAGAGGGCTGGGAAAATATCTACAGACCCCTCGCATCCTGGATATAAACTCTTTCAACTCCTTCCCTCAAAACGACGCTATAGAGCACTGCACCCCAGAACAACTAGACCCAAGGACAGTTTTTCCCCGAACGTCATCACTCTGCTAAACAAATAATTCCCTCAACACTGTCAAAGTATTTACTAAGTCTGCACTACTATTAATCTTCTCATCGTTCCCACCACCCATCTCCTCCCACTTACGACTGTATGACTGTAACTTGTTGCTGGTATCCTTACGATTTATATTGACTGTTTCCTAGTATGATTTGATTGCCTATTTGTTCCCTATGACTATCATTAAGTGTTGTACCTTAGGATTCTTGACGAATATATCTTTTCTTTTATGTACACTGAGAGCATATGCACCAAAGACAAATTCCTTGTGTGTCCAATCACACTTGGACAATAAAAAATTCTATTCTATTCTATTCTATTCTATTCTATTCTATTCTATTCTATTCTATTCTATTCTATTCTATTCTATTCTATTCTATTTTATCCTATCCTATCCTATCCTATCCTATCCTATCCTATCCTATCCTATCCTATCCTATCCTATCCTATCCTATCTCCAATTCCATTCCATTCCATTCCATTCTTATCCTATCCTATCCTATCCCCATATTCTATTCTGTTCTGTCCTGTCCTGTCCTGTCCTGTGCTATCCCCATATTCTATTCTATTCTATTCTATTCTATTCTATTCTATTCTATTCTATTCTATTCTATTCTATTCTATTCTATTCTATTCTATTCTATTCTATTCTATTCTATTCTCAATAAAGATTCTATTCTATTCTCAATAAGAATTCCTATTCTATTCTCAATAAGGATTCTATTCTATTCTATTCTATTCTATTCTATTCTATTCTATTCTATTCTATTCTATTCTATTCTATTCTATTCTATTCCATTCCATTCCATTCCATTCCATTCCATTCCATTCCATTCCATTCCATTCCATTCCATTGATCTGTCCCCGTCTACACACACACACAAACAAACACAGCCAGCCGAGGCTCAGAGGGCGGGGCCACAACATCCATTCCATTCTTATCCTATCCTATCCTATCCTATCCCCATATTCCTATTCTATCCTGTTCTATCCTATTCTATCCTATTCTATCCTATCCTATCCTAGTCCTGTCCTGTCCTATCTTATTCTGTCCTATCTTGTTCTGTCCTATCTTGTCCTGTCCTATCCTATCCTATCCTATCCTATCCTATCCTATCCTATCCTATCCTATCCACTTAACAACTGTGGCAAGAAAGGTTGCAAAACTTACCAACTTTAACCAACGTTTCGCTTAGCCACAGGAATTGTTTTGGCCTCGATTCTGGTGGTTGTAAATCAAGGATTGCCTGTAACAACGTTTTCCTGAGACAACCTCTCGGTCCTTCATCCCCTTCCGCTTGTGCTGGTCGCGTTGCGTTCCTCCTTCTCCTTTGCTAGCGAAATCTGTCTTTTCGTTCCCCGAGACGGCCCTCGGCTTCCTGCGCCGTCGGCTCTCATGCCACACGGGTTCAGCTGTAACCCGAGGACAAAAGCCCTTGGCTGGTCGGCCGGCCAAAAAAGCTGACGCAACCCAAACCACCCACCAGAGGCTCTTCTGGAAGGTGCAGGCCAAACAAACAGGAGGATTTGGCCGGTTTGAAGTGGACACTCGGCTTGAAGAGAGTTTGCAAATAGATCTTCTTGGGCCGCCTCCAGAGCCTGCGGCCTCTTCAAATTCTTCCTCCGTCTTCGGGGTCGGAAGCTTGCCAGCGAGCAAGCGAGCGAGCGAGCGAGTGTCCTCAGTTGAATGGCTGCAGCCGAAAGGTTTCCGATTTGAGCGGCCAAATGAGCCAGCCAGCGGGGCGGTTAAACGGCGGTGGAAGAAATGGACTTTCGTTCGACGTCGTAGCGCCATCGGGGTTCTGATTACGGGAGGCGGATCTGCGCGTTGCGGGTTTTAACGGTGGAAGAGAATATTTGGAGCTCGGGGTTGAACTGTGGGGTGCTAGGTGCTCTCCGAACTGGGTGGTTTTCTTGAAGACGTTTTCTGACCTAATTAGGTAGCATTATCAGTGCTAGAAGGGAAAGAGGGTTGAGGAGGAGGAGGAGGACTGTAGGTTCTTGGTTCTCTCGGAGCTTGGTTGTGTTTTCTTGCAAATGTTCCATGACCCAACTAGGTAACATCATCAGTGTTAGAAGGGATGGGATTGGAGGAGGAGCAGGAGGAGGAAGAAGATTTGGGGGTCCTTGATGCTCTCTGAAATTGGTGGTTTTCTTGCAGATGTTTCTTGACCCAACTAGCTAACATCATCAGTGTTAGAAGGGAGTGGGGTTTGTGGTGAGGTGGAGGAGCATGATTCTAGGATTCTTGGTATTCTCTGTGCTTGGGGTTTTTTCTCCCCCCAGACATTTCATGATCCTCCCCTCTTCCTCCTCCTCCCTCCTCCTCGTCACCATAAACCACCCTCCCTTCTGACACTGATGAAGTTATCTAGTTGGGTCATGAAACGTCTGCAAAAAACCCACCAAAATTAGAGAGCACAAGGAGTCCACAGTTCTCTTCCTCCTCCTCCTCTTCCTCCTCTTCCTTCCCTTCCTCCACCTCCTCCTTTTCCTCCTCCCCTTCCTCCTCCTCCTGTTCCTCTTCCTCTTCCTTCCCCTTCCCCTTCCTCCTCCTTTTCCTCCTCCCCTTCCTCCTCCTCCTCTCCTTCCTCCTCCTCTTCCTCCTCCTCCTCTTCCTTCCTCTTCCCCTCCCTCCTCCTCCTCCTTCCTCCTCCTTTTCCTCCTCTTCCTCCTCCTCCTCTTCCTCCTCCTCCTCCTCTTCCTTCCTCTTCCCCTTCCTCCTCCTCCTCCTTCCTCCTCCTTTTCCTCCTCCTCTTCCTCCTTCTCTTCCTCCTCTTCCCTTCCTCCACCTCCTCCTTTTCCTCCTCCCCTTCCTCCTCCTCTTCCTTCCTCTTCCCCTCCCTCCTCCTCCTCCTTCCTCCTCCTTTTCCTCCTCTTCCTCCTCCTCTTCCTCCTCCCTCCTCCTCTTCCTTCCTCTTCCCCTTCCTCCTCCTCCTTCCTCCTCCTTTTCCTCCTCCTCTTCCTCCTTCTCTTCCTCCTCTTCCTTCCCTTCCTCCACCTCCTCCTTTTCCTCCTCCCCTTCCTCCTCCCCTTCCCCTTCGTCGTCCTCCTCTTCCTCCTCCTCCTGCTGTTCCTCCTCCTGTTCCTCCTCCTCCTGTTCCTTCCTCTTCCCCTTCCTCCTCCTCCTCCTTCCTCCTCCTTTTCCTCCTCCTCTTCCTCCTTCTCTTCCTCCTCTTCCTTCCCTTCCTCCACCTCCTCCCCTTCCTCCTCCCCTTCCCCTTCGTCGTCCTCCTCTTCCTCCTTCCTCCTCTTCCTTCCTCCTCCTCCTCCATCCTCCTCCTCCTCCTCCTCCTCCTCCCTGTAAACTCCACTTTTTAGCAGTGATGATGTTACCCAATTAGGTAATGAAAGGCCTGCAAGACCATGACCATCAAGCCACGCTCACAAAATAAGCCACGCCCACAGAACAGGTAGTAAAAAGTTTTAGAACCCACCCCTGGTTCGCGCCCAGCGTGCCCTCAAAGCAACCTTCCTTCCTTCCTGAATAAAAAATAAGATGAGGAATGCATATTTTTTTTCCCCTTCTCGCTTCCCATTTTTGTAGCTACTCTTTGTACGTTCATTTAATCCATTTATTGCAAAAGAATCCGGTGGCTGAATAAACCAGAGAGAGGTTTTATTTCAATTTTGTGTGTGTTTTAAGCTGCATGAATTTAAGGCTTCGGCAATTTGTGGCTTTCTGGATATATTGGATCTCAACTCCCATCGTGCACAGTCAGGGGGTGCCTTGGGGTTTTTTGTAATCCCACAGATTTGGAAGGGAAACTGCCAATTCGCCAACTGGCTTGCGGAGAAGTAATTCTTAAAGCGATGCGAAGCTGCTTACTCTCTGAATTGTGAGCCAAAACCAGATTATAATCAGGCATTATGTAGGTAGTCCTCGATTTACGGCCAGAATTTTGGTCGTTAAGTGAGTTGCGCCTGATTTTACGACCTTTTTCTGCGGTGGTTTTTAAATTAATCATAGCAGTTGTTACGGGAATCAAGCAAGCGTGATATAGATAGTCCTCGAGTTATGACTAGAATGTCTGTTGCTAAGCCTGGCGGTTGTTAAGTGAGTTGCGCCTGGTTTTTACGACCATTTTTACCACGGTGGTTAAGTGAATCAGTCCAGTTCTTAAGTGAATCAATCGAGCATTACATAGATAGTCCTCAACTTACGACCAGAATTTTGGTCGTTAAGTGAGTTGCGCCTGATTTTACGACCTTTTTCTGCGGTGGTTTTTAAATTAATCATTGCAGTTGTTACGGGAATCAAGCAAGCGTGATATAGATAGTCCTCGTGTTATGACTAGAATGTCTGTTGCTAAGCCTGGCGGTTGTTAAGTGAGTTGCGCCTGATTTTAATGACCTTTTTTGCCGGGGTTGTTACGTAAATCTTTGCAGTTGTTAAATGAATCGCCTGGTTGTTAAGTGAATCTGGCTTCCCTCCATTTGCTCATTGGAAACCGGCTGGGAAGGTCACAAATAGAGTTCACGTGATCTCCGCTTGCCGCAACCGTTGTAAATATTGCCAAGTGCCCAAATTTCGATCATGTGACTGTGAGGGGAAGGGATTGCTGCAATGGTCGTATGTGTGAGGACTGGTCGTAAATCATCTTGTAACTTTCAAACGGTCTCTAAACAAAGGGTCGTCAATGGAGGACGGCCTACATCCATGATGGCGAACCTATGGCACGCGTGCCACAGGAGTACGCGGAGCCATATCTGTGGGCACGCAAGCGTTGCCATAGCTCAGCTCCAGCGCACATGCGCATGCAGGCCAGCTGATTTTCGGGCCTTCCAGGCCCGATGTCAGCACTTCAACCTGCATTTACTCTAGTGCTGACATAAGAAGGAGAAGAGGGGGCAGCTGGCAAGAGGACGCTTGACTTCTCACCTACTTATTTTCCCTGAAGATAATATCCCCTAGGAGATGAGATGGGAGGGGGGACATTCCTGGGAGCTGAAGTAGTAGATATGGGGCGAGTGATTTGGAAGAGGGCCAATGAGACGCAGAGAATTGGGGAACGGAAAGGGAAGGTTTGGGGTCAGGAAGTCAGAGTTGGCTACGCCACGATTGGGGACAGGTTGTCGTGCTTAACAAATGAAAGATTTCATCAAAGACTATTTGTTTGGAAGTGCAATTTATTTTATTTGAGACGACATCGAAACCTGACACCCACCGGAAATCGGGAAATGGGTCGTTTCCGGCCTCCAGAAGGCCTCCGGTGGGGTTGGGGAAGGCTGTTTTTGCCCTCCCCAGGCTCCTAGGAAGGCTCTGGAGCCTGGGGAGAGGAAAAACGGGCCTTCCGGTCCCACTGTGCCATCGCATGCCAATAGCAGGGAGAGCACGGGTGGGGGTCGCACACACATGCACGGTGGGGCAGGGTGCACTGAATTATGGGAGTGAGCACATGCACGTGCGACATCCCTGTGCTCCCCCCACTTTTGGCACGCGATGGCAAAAAGGTTAGCCATCACTGGCCTACATACAGATAATTTCTTTCCCTGGTGTGTGTGTGTGTGTGTGTGTATTAATTGCATTTCTGGTTCCATCATGTGTTTTTAATTCTGTTTTCTTTCTTTTGTTCTCTTTTTTTTTTTTCTTTTCTGCCCTGCCAGTTGAAACTGTGGAACAAATTCCGGGTTTCCAACATCCCCTCGCTGATATTTATAGATGCCAACACTGGGAAAGTGGTTTGTCGGAATGGCCTCTTGGTGATCCGAGATGACCCGGAAGGTAAGCGGAAGACGGAGCTGGTTCCCGATTGGTCGAACAGAATTCTTCCCGTCCATCTAGATCAGGGGTGTCAAACTCGCATCCGGGTTGTATTTGACCGCTGGGGGGGCGTGGCCAGGGGGGCGTGGCCAGCTCGATGTAACTCATATCAAGGGCGCCTATGGTGGCCCATAGCGCTCTGCCAGCGAAAACGGGCTCCCAAGGTCCGTTTACTTTACTTTACTTTACTTTTACTTTTATTTTTTATTTTTTTATTTGATTTATATGCCGCCCTTCTCCGGAGACTCAGGGCGGCTTACAATGCGCTAAGCAATAGCCTTCCTACTTTTGTATATTTATACAAAGTCAGCTTATTGCCCCCACAAACTGGGTCCTCATTTTACCTACCTTAGAAAGGATGGAAGGCTGAGTCAACCTTGAGCCTTGGAGAGATTCGAACCAGCAGTAAATTGCAGGCAGCTGTGTTAATAACAGGGTGCTTAGACCACTGTACTATCAAGGCTCATTTGATTTATATACCGCCCTACTCCCGAAGGACTCAGGGCGGTGAACAGCCAACAATAAAATACATACATACAAAATTTAAAAAGCAGAGATAAAATCGAATTAAATAGTTTAGCCCAGACAGATTTAAAACCCCAATCAATTTAAAACAAATTTAAACTTTGAATATTAAAAATACTAAAAAATATTAAAAATTAAAAATCTTTTATAAAAGAGGGAGAAAATTAGGCCAGGCCCGCCTGGTGAAATAAAAAGGTCTTGAGAGCGCGGCGGAAGGTGCGTAGATCCGGGATCCTCCGTATCTCCGGGGGGGAGCTCGTTCCAGATAGTAGGTGCCCCCACAGAGAAGGCTCTCCCCCTGGGGGCCGCCAGTCGACAATGTTTGGCCGACGGCACCTGGAGGAGCCCCTCTCTGAGAGCATACTGGCCGGTGGGAGGCTATTGGTGGTAGTAGGCGGTCCCGCAAGTTTTCGGCTGCCGCAGCCTCCTGCAACCCATCATTGCCTGCAATGTGGTCGGATCTGGTCCACGGGGACGTCCTGGAAAATGTAAGGGGCCGGCTTGCATTGCTTCGGCCCGATCTACCCAATGCGAAGAGGAAACATGCCAGCAGTTTGGGGAATGGCGTCAAGCTGGCCACACCCACACGCCTATCCGAACCCTTAAGGTCAACCACAGCCCTGCTCCTGGAAAAATTAGCAAAAATCTTTAAATATTTTTAGACTTCAACTAAGTGTTGGAAATGCCATCAGACACCAGGATCTCATTATCATAATGTGGTGGACGTGCCCAGAAGCTAGAAATTACTAGAGCAAAATTAAGATGTGGTTGGAAGACATGATTCAACAACATATTGACTTAAAATCTGAGCTATTCCTACTGGGGTATCCTTCCAGAGAAAATTAGTAAAGAAAATATATATTTGATTATACATGTAATAACTGTAGCAAGGATAGTATTTGAGCAAAGATGGAAAGCAGGGTGGATAAAAATCAATGATTTTTTTTAAAAATTAAAAAAATCGGATTTTTTTGATTTAAATCGGATTTTTTTATTTAAATCAGATTTTTTTTATTTTTATTGAATTTATTTTAATAAAAAACTTTTGGGGTAAAAATCTATTGTAAGTTTTCTATTTAAGATACATAAATAATTGAGTTTATTCAGCATGAAATGGAGCTTAGTTATGTAGCAGGAGGCTGTATATTCTGCAACACTGGGACTATCGGTGAGTCAACGGTGGGTCAAAGGAGTAGCAGAGATGACAGTTGCTCTTTAAACAATTATGATTTAAATCGAGTTGATTTAAATCAAATCTTTTTACTAGTGATTTAAATCATGATTTAAATCATGATTTAAATCGACTCGATTTAAATCAAATCCACCCTGATGGAAAGCAGAGAAAATCCCTTCGGAAGGGGAAGCGATTAAAAAATTTTTTAGATTGTGCAGAAATGAATAGACTAAACTTGAAAATTAAAGAAAGAGAAGACGCAGAATATTTTAAGATACGGGGACAATTTTATCATTGGTTGGAAAATAGATATGGATAAATAATTTAATGGTTAAATAAGAGAATGATATAATGAAAATATTGTATTGTAAGAGGGATGTTGTTTAAAAAAAAAAGGAAGAAAAGAGGAGTAACAAGAGGAAGAAAGAAGTTACTGAAGAAACACCGAGATGACACATGGAAAGACTGATGTATTATATGTTTGTTTCTGTATAAAACAATAAAAAAAACTGTTTTCAAGGTCAACCACAGCCCTGATGCAGTCCTCAATGAAATTGACACCTCTGATCTAGGTACAGAGGTGGAGAATGATGTCCTCTTTATGACTTATGGACTTCAACTCCCAGAATTCCTGAGCCAGCATTGGAAGCGATGGCCAATGCCAGTCTATGGTTGGCTCAGGAATTCTGGGAGTTGAAGTCCCCAAGTCATAAAGAGGCCATCATTCCCCACCCCTGATCTAGGATACCTTCCCGTTCTAAGCAAAGTTGCCCTTTTTACCGTCATTCTCAGAGATGGAGTCAAGTGGATGTTTTATTTATTTTATATATTTATCAATCTTATTTCCTGCCTGTATTATTTTTATAAATAACTCTCAAGGCAGCGAACATACTTCTAATGCTTCTTCCTTCTGTTTTTACCTCAACATATTTATAATTATATTTATAATTATATAATTATAATTATAAATATATATTTAATTATAACAACAACCCTGTGAGGTGGATTGGGCTGAGAGAGAGAGAGAGACTGGCCCAAAGTCACCCAGCCAGCTTTCATGCCTAAAGTGGGACTAGAACTCACCTTCTCCTGGTGATTGGCCCAAAGTCATATCTAAGGCGGAACTAGAACTCACCATCTCCTGGTGATTGGCCCAAAGTCATATCTAAGGCGGAACTAGAACTCACCTTCTCCTGGTGATTGGCCCAAAGTCACCCAGCCAGCTTTCATGCCTAAGGTGGAACTAGAACTCACCTTCTCCTGGTGATTGGCCCAAAGTCATATCTAAGGCAGAACTAGAACTCACCTTCTCCTGGTGATTGGCCCAAAGTCATATCTAAGGCGGAACTAGAACTCACCGTCTCCTTGGTGATTGGCCCAAAGTCACCCAGCCAGCTTTCATGCTTAAGGTGTACTAGAATTCTCTGTCTCCTAGTGATTGGCCCAAAATCACTCAGCCAGCTTTCATGCCTAAGGTGGAACTAAAACTCATCATCGCCTGGTGATTGGCCCAAAGTCACCCAGCCAGCTTTCATGCCTAAAGAGGGACTAGAATTCACCTTCTCCTGGTGATTGGCCCAAAGTCATATCTAAGGCAGAACTAGAACTCACCATCTCCTTGGTAATTGGCCCAAAGTCACCCAGCCAGCTTTCATGCTTAACGTGGACTAGAATTCTCTGTCTCCTAGTGATTGGCCCAAAATCACCCAGCCAGCTTTCATGCCTAAGGTGGAACTAGAACTCACCTTCTGGTGATTGGCCCAAAGTCATATCTAAGGCAGAACTTGGTGATTGGCCCAAAGTCACCCAGCCGGCTTTCATGCCTAAGGTGGAACTAGAACTCACCTTCTCCTGGTGATTGGCCCAAAGTCATATCTAAGGCGGAATTAGAACTCACCATCTCCTTGGTGATTGGCCCAAAGTCACCCAGCCAGCTTTCATGCTTAAGGTGGACTAGAATTCTCTGTCTCCTAGTGATTGGCCCAAAATCATTCAGCCAGCTTTCATGCCTAAGGTGGAACTAGAACTCATCTTCTCCTGGTGATTGGCCCAAAGTCACCCAGCCAGCTTTTATGCCTAAAGTGGAACTAGAACTCACCTTCTCCTGGTGATTGGCCCAAAGTCATATCTAAGGCAGAACTTGGTGATTGGCCCAAAGTCACCCAGCCAGCTTTCATGCCTAAGGCGGAACTAGAACTCACCATCTCCTTGGTGATTGGCCCAAAGTTTATGCCTAAAGAGGAACTAGAACTCACTGTCTCCTAGTTTCTAGCCTGATACCTTAACCACCGGACCGATACTGGCTCTCTCGTTCAAGGAAAGTTGGGATATAAACATTTTAATTAATTAAATAAATAAAAATATCTCTCGGCAGCCGCCGTGGCTCTTGACCATTCTCTTTTCTGTTTTCCTCCCTCAGGCCTGGAGTTCCCGTGGGGTCCTCGGCCCTTCAGCGAGGTGGTGGCCGGCCCTCTTCTCCGAAATAGCGGGCCTCCCCTCGAAAGCAGCGTTCTGGAAGGTTCCCACGTCGGGGTTTACTTCTCTGCTCACTGGGTGAGACCCTCACTTCTCCTTCGTCCTTTCCAGGGGGGGTCTTGGGTGTGTGTGTGTCTCTATTTGCATCTGGGTTGTCCTGAATCTTTCCTCATTCCTTGAAAAATCGCACAAATTCGGCTTCAGGTTTGGATTACGGGGAGTTCTCGATTTACGACTGGTTGCTTAGGAACCGTTTGAAGATCCGTCGGGCCTACTTGAGGTGGGAAGGGGGGAATTTATGACCTGGAATCAAAATCTGATGGTTTTTTGGGGGGGGCTCCAGATCACGTGACTGCACTTCTGAATCCCTTACATACAGGTAGTCCTTGTCTTACGACCACAATTGAGCCCAAAATTTCTGTTACTAAGCGTGACAGTTAGTAAGGGAGGTTTTCTCCCCATTTTACGACTTTTTTAAGCGAATCATTGCAATTGTTAAATGAATCTATGGCTTCCCCATTGACTTGGTCGCAAAAGGGGAGCACATGACCCAGGGACACTGCGACCGTCATAAATACGGGTCCTATGCCAGTGTCTGAATTTTGTGACGACCACAGTGGAGCCTGAAATTTCTGTCGCTAAGTGGGACGTGTGTTCCCTTTTCCCCTATTTTACAACCTCTCTTGCGACGGTTGTTAAGTGAATCGCTGCAGTGAATTTAGTAACACGGTTGTTAAGTGAATCTGCCTTCCCCGCGGACTTGGCTTGTCAGAAGGTCGCAAAAGGGGAATCACGTGACCCCGGGACACTGCGACCGTCATAAATATGAGTCAGTTTGCGTCCGAATTTTGATCACCTGACGGTGGGGACGGTTTTGCCGCAAGGGCAAAAAACGGTCACAAGTCACATTTTTCAGTGCCGCTGTAACTCTGAACGGTCACTAAATGAACTGTTGTAAATCGAGGGTAACTACCTGTTTTCTGATTCATCCTTAGCTTGTAACAGTGTTTATGTGGCTGCTTTTGCTAGTAGTCCTGCATTTTGCTGAGGAAAAACTCACTTAAGTTTCTAGTCCTCCACATGTATCGGGGGGGTGGGGGGGAAATGTCTTTTTTGTAATATATCAAGAGATTCCCTAGAGGAGTGAATTCCTGGGCTGTTTGCCTCAATTTTAATTCTTTTATTTATTTATTTTACTTTTTCTTTCTGCAGTGCCCGCCTTGTAGAAGTCTCACTCGGGTTCTGGTGGAATCTTACCGGAAAATCAAAGATGCTGGTCAAAAATTCGAGATTGTCTTTGTTAGTGCAGACAGGTAATCAATTATGAATCCCTGTTTTACTTTTTTAGCCCTTTTTTATACGAGGTATTCTGAGCCCTCCATTTTGTATAAAAGTGGGAGGGAGGGAGGAAAAGGAAGGAAGGAAGGAAGGAAGGAGAGGAAGAAAAAAAAAAGAAATTGGGAAAAAAGAAGGAAAAGAAATAGAAAGGAAGGAAGGAAAGTTAGGAAAGAAGGAGAGAGGAAGAAAAGAAAGGAAGGGGAAGAAAAGAAAGAGGAAGGAAAGGAAGAAAGGAAGGAGAGAGGAATAAAAGAGAAAGGGGAAGGAAGGAACAAAGGAAGGAAGAAGGAAAGGGATGGAAGAAGAAAGGAAGGAGGAAGAAAAGGGGGAGAAAAGGAAGGGAGAAGGAAGGAAAAGAGAAGGAAAATGAAGAAAAGAGAAGAAGAGAAAATGAGATAAGGGAACAAAGCACGGAAGATTTGGAAAATTAAGAAAACGGAGGAAGACTGGAACGAATGAAGGTTAAATAAATAAATCAAAGGAAGGGGAGGGAAGGGAAGGAAGGAAGGAAAGAGAGAGAGAGAGAGAGACAAGAAGGAAGGGAGGGAGGAATATAAGAAAGAAGGGGGAAAAAAGAAAGGGGAACGAAAGAGGAAGAAAGAAAAAAGGGAATAATTGATCAGTGGAACAACTTGCCACCAGAAGTTGTAAATGCTCCAACACTGGAGGTTTTTAAGAAGAGATTGGACAACCATTTATCTGAAATGCTATAATAAGGTCTCCTGCCTGAGCAGGGGGTTGGACTAGAAGACCTCCAAGGTCCCTTCCAACTCTGTGATTCTGATTCCTGTGTCGCCTGCAGGTCGGAGGAGTCGTTCAAACAATATTTCAGCGAGATGCCCTGGTTATCGGTCCCTTACCCCGATGAAGGACGGCGGTCGCGTCTCAACCGGCTGTACGGCATTCAAGGTAAGCGAAAGTAACCCCTTTTCGGATTTTATCAGGTCTGGTGGGTGGTTTTGGGGCATTCCCACTTAACCCAGGGGTGAAATGCTACCGGTTGGATCCGGTTCGGGCGAATCGGTAGTAAAATATGCTTGAAAAAGGTAAGAAAAAGGTTCTGACGATCACAGCTGTGCCACGCGATGGGCAGTTTTTAAAAACTTATTTAAAGCATTTTTTTACTACCAGTTCCAGCAAATAGGTAGTAAAAAAAAATACTTTAAAAAAGGTTTTTAAAAACAAAAAAAAAAAAAAGTTGGCCATGCCCACCCAGTCACATGACCCATCAGGCCACGCCTACCAAGCCACACCCACAGAACCAGTAGCAACACACCTAACACACACCTAACACACACTCTCTCCCTCCCTCCCTCCTTCTCTCCCTCTCCCTCCTGCTCTCTCTTTCTCTCTCCCCCTACCTATCTCCCGCTCTCTTTCTCTCTTGCTCTCTCTCTCTCTGCCTCCCTCCCTCCCGCTCTCTCTCTCTCTCTCCCTCCCTCCCGCTCTCTCTCCCTCCCTCCCTCCCGCTCTCTCTCTTTCTCTGCCTCTCTCTCTCTTGCTCTCTCTCTCCCTCCTTCCCTCCCGCTCTCTCTCTCTCTCCCTCCCTCCCGCTCTCTCTCTTTCTCTGCCTCTCTCTCTCTTGCTCTCTCTCTCCCTCCTTCCCTCCCGCTCTCTCTCTCTCTCCCTCCCTCCCGCTCTCTCTCTTTCTCTGCCTCTCTCTCTCTTGCTCTCTCTCTCCCTCCTTCCCTCCCGCTCTCTCTCTCTCTCCCTCCCTCCCGCTCTCTCTCCCTCCCTTCCTCCCGCTCTCTCTCTCCCCCTCCCTTCCTCCTGCTCTCTCTCTCTCCCTACCTACTTCTCTCTCTCTCTCTCTCTCTCTCTCTCTCTCTCTCTCTCTCTCTCTCTCTCTCTCTCCCTACCTACCTCTTGCTCTCTCTTTCTTTTTCTGGACAGGCCTAGCTTCTTTCCTAACCAAAATGAAAAATAACAGCGTAATATAAATATAAAGGTCATAAAATCAGAACGCTTCCATCGTTCGTCAAAAATTTAAAAAAATAAACAAATTTAAAAACTCAAAGGGCAGACTCGATGCCTTACTAGCTCTTTTCATGCCACCTATTTTCGATGATTCTATGACTCGCCATGCAACCGTTATTGCCCGGCTGAATTATGGTCGTAAGTAGAGGACTAGCTGTCCATTAGAACAGTCATCCTTACAACAACCCTGCGAAGGAGACACTGAAACATCACTTGGAGAACATGCTGCTTGGAGGCCTCCCAGGGCCCCAGAAAGCCTGAAAATGTCAAATTGCGTTATTCACACAACAATCCTGCTGTGTACAGCTGGTCTTCAACTTACGGCCACAATCGAACTAAAAACATTTCCGATGCTAAGTGAAACATTTGTTAAATTAGTTTTGCCCCATTTGACGACCTTTCTTGCCACCGTTGTTAAGCGAATCGCTGCGGTTGTTAAGTTAGTCACACGGTTGTTAAGTGAATCTGGCTTTCCCATCGGCTTGGCTTGTCAAAATGGTCGCAAAAGGGGATCACGTGATCCCGGGACACCGCAACCGTCATAAATACGAGTCAGTCGCCAAGTGCCTGAATCTTGACCACGTGAACGTGGGGGATCCTGCAACGGTCGTAAGTGTGGATAATGGTCCTAAGTCCCTTTTTTTTCAGTGCCGTTGTAACTTGGAACGGTCACTAAATGAATTGTTGTAAGTCGAGGACTGCCTGGAGGGTGATAACGTGGCTTGGGATGCTTTGAACTTTCTCTGCTAAGGAACCGGGGTTTTTTCAGTGGTGAAATGTAAAATTTGTTACTACCGGTTCTGTGGGCGTGGCTTGGGGTAATATGACTGAGTGGGCGTGGCCAACTTTTTTTTTTTTTTTAACTTTTAAAAGCATTTTTTCTACAACCTCTTTGGCTGAAGAAGTTGTAAAAAAAAAATGCTTTTAAGGCCTTTGACGATCCCAGCTGACTTGCCTGATCGGCAGAGGCTTTTTTTCCTTTTAAAAACATTTTTTCTATAACCTCTTCAGCCAAAGAGGTTGTAGAAAAAATGCTTTTAAAAGCCTCTGACGATCCCAGCTGAGCCACGCAATCATCAGAGGCTTTTTTTTCCTTTTAAAAACATTTTTTCTATAACCTCTTCAGCCAAAGAGGTTGTAGAAAAAATGCTTTTAAAAGCCTCTGACGATCCCAGCTGAGCCACGCAATCATCAGAGGCTTTTTTTTTCTTTTAAAAGCATTTTTTCTATAACCTCTTCAGCCAAAGAGGTTGTAGAAAAAATGCTTTTAAAAGCCTCTGACGATCCCAGCTGAGCCACGCAATCATCAGAGGCTTTTTTTTTCTTTTAAAAGCATTTTTTCTATAACCTCTTCAGCCAAAGAGGTTGTAGAAAAAATGCTTTTAAAAGCCTCTGACGATCCCAGCTGAGCCACGCAATCATCAGAGGCTTTTTTTTTCTTTTAAAAGCATTTTTTCGGCCAAAGAGGTTGTAGAAAAAATGCTTTTAAAAATAATTTTAAAAAGCCTCTGATGATTGCGCGGCTCAGCTGGGCTATGGGGGGCAGGGCAGGGATTTTTGCTACCGGTTCTCCGAACCACCCGCCTCCATCGCTACCGGATCGGGTGATCCGGTCCGAACTGGGAGCATTTCAGCCCTGGGTTTTTTTTTGGGGGGGGGGGGAATGCCGTATTTTAGCTCATCTGTGAATTGGGGGTGGGGGGGAGGTTTTCCTGCCTCCTGGGGAATCCGGGTTCTCTTAAAATCAGCCAAGAATCGCATTTGCCTTTTCAGCTGCGGCATCACGCAAGCGGCCCAGGGGCAGCCTGTTGTGGTTGCGGTTTGGCCCTCCCTGCTGAAGAGGGAGGAAGGGAAGGGAAGGGCGGGGAAGGGAAGGCCGTGGCCGCCGCATCCATCCGGCAGGAAATCCGATTCCAGAGCAGCTGAAGAACAGGTGGCTGCTCCGGACGGACGGGCTGCTCCTCCTAACCTGGATCGGGTTTCTTCCGGCAATTTGTGGCTTTGACAGCAAGAGAAGAAGAGACAGAAAAAAAAGAGTCTCCAAGATCCAGAAGGGCTAAAATAGAAAGGCTGCGACTTCTTTTGGGGGCACCTTCTTTTCCCATCCGATCTTAAAATCTGCAATCCCCCCCCCCCAAGCCTTTTCCTCCCTCCCTCCCTTCCTCCTCCTTCCTTCCTTCTTCCCTTCCTTCCTTCCTTCCTCCTCCTTCCTTCCTCCCTTTCTCCTCCTTCCTTCCTTCTTCCCTCCCTTCTTCCTTCCTCCTTCCTTCCCTTCTTCCTTCTTCCTCCCTTTCTCCTCCTTCCTCCCTCCTCCTCCTTCCTTCTTCCCTTCCTCCCTGCCTTCCTCCTTCCTTGCTTCCTTCTTTCCTCCTCCTCCCTTCCTTCCTTCCTCCACCTCCCTTCCTCCTCCTCCTCCCTCCCTCCCTTCCATCCACCCTTCTCTCTCCTTCCTTCCATCCTCCCTTTCTCCTCCTTCCTTCCTTCCTCCCTTCCTCCCTCCCTTCCTCCCTCCCTTCCTTCTTCCTCCTCCTCCTTCCTTCCTCCTCCCTCTCCCTCCCTCCCTCCCTTCCTTCCACTCTTCTCTCTCCTTCCTTCCTCCTCCTTCCTTCCTTCCTCCCTCTCTCCTCCTCCCTTCCTTCCTTCCTCCTCCCTTCTCTCTCCTTTCTTCCTTCCTCCTCCTTCCTTCCTCCCTTTCTCCTCCTTCCTTCCTTCCTCCCTCCCTCCTGCATCCTTTTCTCTGAGAATCTAACATGCCATCTGATTCCAGCAAATATGAATTATTGCACTGGATTATTTCCTTCCTTCCTCCTCCTCCATCCTTCCTCCCTTCCTCCTCCATCCTTCCTCCTTCCTCCCTCCCTCTTTTCCTTCCTTCTTCCCTTCCTTCCTTCCTCCTCTTCTTCCTTCCTTCCTCCTCCCTCCCTCCCTTCCTTCCACCCTTCTCTCTCCTTCCTTCCTCCTCCTCCTTCTTTCCTTCCTTCCTCCCTCCCTCTCTCCTCCTCCCTTCCTCCTTTCCTCCTCCTTTCCTTCCTCCCTTCCTCCTTTCTTCCTCCCTTTCTCCTCCTTCCTTCCTCCCTTCCTCCTCCTTCCTTCCTCTTTCCCTCCTGCATCCTTTTCTCTGAGAATCAAACATGCCATCTGATTCCAGCAAAACTGAATTATCGCAATGGAGAGCGGACACCCCCCCTGCCCTACGTTGCAGGCCCTTTGCACAAGGAAAATCCCAGCCACTAAGTGCACAGACAGGCTGTGGGTCCTGAAGTGCAGTGAGCGAAGTAAGGCAGAAGGGGCTCAAATCTCCCTCTACACTCCAGAGGCATTGGTTAGTTAGTCCAAAGACGCACAGATCCACACAGATTCTGCAAAAATTGCCTATACAGCTACTCCTTGACTTACAAGAAGTTCATTTTTTCAACTGAAAAAAGTGACATGACCATTTTTAAAACTTCAGCATCGCTGTGGCCATGTGATCAAAATTCGGCTCCTTGAGAACGGACTCATATTTATGATATGGGTTGCAGTGTCCCAGAGTCCTGTCATCTCCTGCAGTGATTCATGTAACAACTGTGGTAAAAAAAAAGGTTGTAAAATGGGGCCAAGCTCACTTAACAAATGTCTTGCTTAGCAACAGGAATTTTGGGATCAATTGGGGTCGTAAGTCGAGGACTACCTGTACAGTGAACCAATGTTTATCAGCAACTTTTAAGATACTTGGACTTCAGTGCGTGGAATTCCCCAGCGAGTCTGCTTTAAGAAGGGTGGACTTCGATTCCCAGAATTCCCCAGCCAGAATTGTTTAAGATGGGCGGACTTCCACTCCCAGAATTCCCCAGCCAGCATGCTTTAAGAAGGGTGGACTCCATCTCCCAGAATTCCCCAGCCAGCATCCTTTAAGATGGGTGGACTCCATCACCCAGAATTCCCCAGCCAGAATGCTTTAAGATGGTTGGACTTCAACTCCCAGAATTCCCCAGCCAGCATGCTTTAAGAGGGATGGACTTCCACTCCCAGAATCCCCAGCCAGCATGCTTTAAGATGGGTGGACTTCAACTCCCAGAATTCCCCATCCAGCATGCTTTAAGAGGGGTGGACTTCCACTCCCAGAATTCCCCACTCAGCATGCTTTAAGAGGGATGGACTTAGACTCCCAGAATCCCCAGCCAGCATGCTTTAAGATGGGTGGACTTCCACTCTCAGAATCCCCAGCCAGCCTGCTTTAAGAGGGGTGGACTTCAATTCCCAGAATTCCCCAGCCAGCATGCTTTAAGAGGGGTGGACCTTATGGGACCCTTATGATTTCTTGAAGGGAAAAGAGTTTTTTACCTGTAAAATGACCATTACCCCATGACTGGAAAATTAATGTAAAAATTAAAAAAAAAAAACTTTTATTCCATCAAAATTTAGTAACAGAATTTTATTGATCTCAGATTAATAATGCGCCCAAGTCTGTCAAAATCAGAAATTTATCTGATTAATTGCATTGCTTTTTTGAATCGAATAATTTTCTTAATGGATTGTGGGAATGCTGTGTCGACATAGTATATCTTGACTTTAGCACAATGTTTTTGTTTTTGTTTTAATTTGATTTATATGCCGCCCTTCTCCGGAGACTCAGGGCGGCTTACAATGCGCTAAGCAATAGCCTTCATCCTTTTGTATATATTTATACAAAGTCAGCTTATTGCCCCCACAACTGGGTCCTCAATTTACCTACCTTAGAAAGGATGGAAGGCTGAGTCACCTGGCGAGATTCGAACTTACAGTAATTGCAGACAGCTGGTGTTAATCACAATGCTATCAGTCTGCTGAGCCACCAGGCCCTGTTTGACTAAGTACCGGGCGATGTGAAATATAGCACATAATATGACACGGCGTGTGCTTACTTTCTCTTCCTCCTTAAACCCCCTCTCTTTGTCTTGGTTTGTTTTTCGTCTTGTCCGATCGCAGGTATCCCTACTCTTATCGTTTTGGACACTAAGGGAGACGTCATCACCAGACAGGGCCGAGTCGAGGTCCTGAATGACATTGAATGCCAGGAGTTCCCCTGGCACCCCAAACCTGTCTTAGAGCTGACCGACTCCAACGCTGTCCAGCTGAACGAGGGTCCTTGTCTTGTCCTTTTTGTAGGTATGCAAACCGCCTCACACTCCCCAGTATAATCGGATTTTACTGTCGTTTGTTTCTCTTTTGCCAACAAGCAAGAATGGAGCAAAAAAATCTGATGGATGGAAGGGTAGTTTGCTATAAAAGGCCTCATGAAGTTTCTAGTCCTCATGATTGCAAAGAGATACTTCTGGGGACCAGTTCTTAGTGGAAGTGAAGTCTTCAGTAAAAGTAGTTACGTTTGGTGAAGTTTCTAGTCCTTGTGATTGTAAAGAGAAACTTCTGGGGGCAAAAAGATACTTCTGCGGACCAGATGTTAGTGCAAGTGTAGTCTTCTGTAAAAGTACTTAAGTTTGGCAAAGTTTCTAGTCCTTGTGATTGTAAAGAGATACCTGTGGGGACAATTGGCTGGTGGGAATGTAGTTTTCTGTAAAAGTACTTAAGTCTGATGCAGTTTCTACTCCTCGTGATTGTAAAGAAATACTTCTGGGGACAATCTCCTGGTGGAAGTGTAGTCTTCTGTAAAAGTACTTAAGTCTGATGAAGTTTCTAGTCCTCATTGCCAAGAGATACTTATGGGGACAATGTGGAAGTGTAGTTTTACATAAAAGTACTTAAGTCTGAGGAAGTTTCTAGTCCTCATGATTGCAAAAAAAGATACTTGTGGAGACAATTTCCTGGTGGAAGTGTAATTTTCTGTAAAAGTACTTAAATCCAATGAAGTTTCTAGTCCTTATGGCAAAGAGATACTAACGGGGGGGCGAATGCATAGTTTTTTTTGTAAAAGTACTGAAGTTTCTAGTCCTCCTTATTGCAAAAGAGACATTTGTGGGGATGGTGGATGTCAACAACGCGAGGAGGCTGAATTTAGATTCCTGCTGGTTTAAGAAAGGATAGCTGGATAGCTCTGCAGACTAAGCACTGTAATTTAACACCAGCTGTCTGCAATTACTGCAAGTTCGAATCTCCCCAGGCTCAAGGTTGACTCAGCCTTCCATCCTTTCTAAGGTAGGTAAATTGAGGACCCAGTTTGTGGGGGCAATAAGCTGACTTTGTATAAATATATAAATATAAATAAATATATACTGAGTCTCCGGAGAAGGGCGGCATATAAATTAAATTTAAAAAAAAAAAAAGAAAAGAAATGGATTTATATGAAGTCTGCACTCTTTTAACTCCCGAGGGGTTGATTAGCCGCGCGCCCAGCAAAGGAAAACAATTTTTTGCGTGAAAGCCTCCTGCCACGGTATGGAATTTTAGGACGTGACGCTGCAAATTACGGAATCATAATTCGGAACAAAATGTGGAAACCCTGCTCCACCCCGGATCAACGCGACGTGCCGTAGCCTGAATATTTTGTGCTCTGCCCTCTTTCTTTCTGCTTGTCTGCGGCGCCCCACAGTTAAAAAATTTTCTCCAGCGATCCCCGTTTTAAAAGGGGTGATTTGCATCGTGTCCCAACATACAGAAGGTATAAACAGAAGCATAGAATCAAAAGCACGCCAACTATTAGTACTGCGTTATAAAGGGCGGTATACAAATTTAATAAAAAATAAATGAATGAATGAATGAATGAATGAATGAATGAATGAATGAATGAATGAATGAATGAATAAATAAATAAAACCTTGGCAAGGCCACATCTGGATTTCTGCATCTGGTTTCGGTCACTATATTACAAAAAAAAAAAAACTTTGGAGGGGGGAAAAAAAGTGCAAAGAAGAGCAACTAAGATGATTAAAGGCCTGGAGACTAAAAATGATATGAAGAACGGTTGCAGGATTTGGGCTTGGTCAGTCTAGAGCCGTGTGCCACTGTAGGCACGTGAGCATTGCCCTACCTCAGCTCCAGCGCACATGCGTGCGCCAGCCAGCTGATTTTCGGCCCCTTAACTTTGCTTCTCAGAAAGTCTTTTCAAGAGTTGAAGATCCACCGCGCCCTGAGTCTTCGGAGAGGGGCGGCATACAAATATGAATGAATGAATGAATGAATAAATCATGCTGACTGGGGGATTCTGGGAGTGGAAGCCCACCCCTCTTAAAGCATTGCTGGCTGGGGAATTCTGGGAGTGGAAGCCCACCCCTCTTAAAGCATTGCTGGCTGGGGAATTCTGGGAGTGGAAGTCCACCCCTCTTAAAGCATGCTGGCTGGGGGATTCTGGGAGTGGAAGTCGTCCCCTCTTAAAGCATAATGGCTGGGGAATTCCGGGAGTGGAAGTCCACCCATCTTAAAGCATGCTGACTGGGGGATTCTGGGAGTGGAAGTCCACCCATCTTAAAGCATGCTGACTGGGGAATTCCGGGAGTGGAAGTCCACCCATCTTAAAGCATGCTGACTGGGGGATTCTGGGAGTGGAAGTCCACCCCTCTTAAAGCATAATGGCTGGGGAATTCCGGGAGTGGAAGTCCACCCATTTTAAAGCATTGCTGGTTGGGGAATTCCGGGAGTGGAAGTCCACCCATTTTAAAGCATTGCTGGTTGGGGAATTCTGGGAGTGGAAGTCCACCCCTCTTAAAGCATTGCTGGCTGGGGAATTCTGGGAGCTGAAGTCCACGCCTCTTAAAATTACTGAGTTCCAAAAACACAGCCCTGCTGTGACCCTCTACGATATAAATTTCTGCTATGGGGGAATGCAGGGAATCGGCTTAAAGCCGACCCCCCCCTCCTGCTGGCGAACGCTCAGATCCTCCCCGAAAGGAAAGTCGGATGTGTTACTTTTTTTCTCTCTCTCTCCATACACGACAATTCCATATGCTTGCATTTGTTTCTGGCCCTGCCATCACAGGCACTCTTGTTCGCGTCCCGCTGTGTCTGAATGGGGTATTTGTGAAACCCCCGGGGTGCGGGGCCAGCTTAGTTCATCCGTCTTTAAACAGCACATGCGTTTTAAGCCCCTCTTGTTTCCATTTTTCAGGGTTTTATAAGGGGAAAACGCAGGGGGTGGCTGGTTAGAAGCCCAATTGTGCCGTAATTAATTCTTTCTTCCTTTCTTTTTTCTTTTTTCTTTTTTGCTTTTAAGCCTTAATCGGCACGTTCCCTGGATTTCCTCCCGCAACAAAGCTTGTTCAATGGGGGTCACAACAACACACCCACCGTGCTCAGAGCTCGAAATCGGTTGTGTGTCCTTTGCAAACGTGGTGGTGTGCAGATTCTGGTTGTCTAGTGTGTAATTTGTGCACCGGCTGAATTATCCTCCCGAGTTCTCCTACAGTTGGTTAAAGGGAGAGTTGTAATGTGCGTGAAATACCTGTGCCTTTATAGCTAATCCTCAATTTACAACCACAACGGAGCTCAAAAGTTCTGTTGCTAAGCGAGGGATTTGTCAGGCGCGTTTTGCCTCCTTTGTTTTGTCATTTGCAGTCGTTAAGCGAGTCACATGGTTGTTAAGTGAATCTGGTTTCTTCTCCATGTCCACTTTCCTTGTCAGAAGGTCGCAAAAGGGGATCACATGACCCCCCCCGGGGCACCGAGACCGTCATAAATACGAGTCGGTTGCAATTGTAAGTAAGCATAGAAATAGTGAGATATGATTAAAAAAGGGGGGGGGGAAGAAGATTTTGGCAAGAATTGTAACTGAGTAAAATATATTTGAATTTTAATTAATTGATTAAGACAAGAAACGGCCAATACTCTGTTCAAAAACGATGTGGGGAAATGTGGGGGGGGGACGACACCAATAAAACTTGTTTAAAATAAAATAAAATAAAATAAAATAAAATAAAATAAAATAAAATAAAATAATAAATAAAATAATAAATAAAATAATAAAATAAAATAAAATAATAAAATAAATAAAATAATAAAATAAAATAATAAAATAAAATAAAATAAAATAAAATAAAATAAAATAAAATAAAATAAAATAATAAAATAAATAAATAGTCAGTCAGTCAGTCAGTTGCCAAGCCTCTCTGACGTTTGAACACTTTTTGACTGTGGGGCTGTTGTTATTAAGCGTGACAAACGATCATAAGTGACTTTTTTATCAGTGCTGTTGCAACTTCGGTCACTAAATGAACTGTTGTAAATTGAGGACTGCCTGTAATTTTTTTTTTTTTTTGCACTGGCTGGATTACCCTCGTACAGTTGGTCAAGCAGGGAACCATGGGGGTTGGAGTGACATGGATGTGCATTTAGATTGGTGTGTAGTTTCGACACCCAGATTGATATAGGATAGAATAACAAGAGTCGGAAGGGACCTTGGAGGTCTTCTAGTCCAACCCCCTGCTTAGGCAGGAAACCCTACACCACTTCAGACAAATGGTTGTTCCATCTCTTCTTAAAAACTTCCAGTGTTGGAGCATTTACAACTTCTGGAGGCAAGTTGTTCTCCTGATTAATTATTCTAACTGTCAGGAAATTTCTCCTTCTTTTTAGGTTGCTTCTCTCCTTGATTAGTTTCCACCCATTGCTTCTTGTCTTGCCTTCAGGGGCTTTGGAGAATATCTTGACTCCCTCTTCTTTGGGGCAGCCCCTGAGATATTGGAAGATGCTATCATGTCTCCCCTAGTCCTTCTTTTCATTAAACTAGACATACCCAGTTCCTGCAACCGTTCTTCATATGTTTTTAACCTCCAGTCCCCTAATCATCTTCGTTGCTCTTTGCACTCTTTCTAGTCTCAACATCTTTTTTACATCGTGGCGACCAAAACTGGATGCATTATTCCAAGTGTGGCCTTACTAAGGCTTTGTAAAGTGGCATTAACACTTCACGTGATCTTGATTCTATCCCTCTGTTGATGCAGCCCAGAACTGTGTTGGCTTTTTTGGCAGCTGCTGCACACGGCTGGCTCATATTTAAGTGATTGTCCACTAGGACTCCAAGATCCCTCTCAGAGTTACTACTATTGAGCAAGGTACCACATATACGGTACCTGTGCATTTTGTTTCTCTTGCCTAAATGTAGAATATCTGACATTCATAGTAAACCCTGCCCCAAGGAAACCAATACTATACAGGTAGACCTCGACCTGCATCCGCAATTGGGCCCAATATATCTGTTGCAGTGTGAGACAGTTGTTAAGCGAACTTTTGTCCCAACGTTACGACCTCTTTTGCTGCAGTTGTTAAGTGAAATCCCTGCAGTTGTTCAGTTAGTAGCAGTGAACCTGGCTTTCCCCGTTGAAAAGAACGCCAAAGGGGATCATGTCAACCGTCGCAAGTACATGCCAGTTGCCCAGACTCTGGATTTTGATCATGTGACCGCGAGGACGTGGCCGCGGTCGGAAGTGTGAAGGACGGCGTGAAGTCGCTTTTTTTCCCAGTGCCGTTGTAACTTTGTGAACGGTCACTAAGTGAGGAGTTGTAAGTGGAGGACTACTGTATACCGGTCACCATCTTTGATTCAGTCTTTTCGTTCCCAAGCAAGTTTGGAAAACTGGGGGTGGGCGTGGGGGAGATTGAGGCTGGGAAGCGAAAGATTTGGGGCAGTGGTGAAATCCAATTTTTTTTTTACTACCGGTTCTGTGGGCATGGTGTGGCTTGGTGGGC